>BCHT01000013.1:15407-520441 GCA_001599695.1 Phaeotremella skinneri | reverse complement strand
AGACGAAAGAGTAAAAGGTCTTTTGTTCTCTAACCCTGAGTAGATATTTCGGTGTGACTCGTACCTGAAGATAATAACAATAAGGAAAGGGAGAGCAGTCGGTGAAGCACTGTTCGAGGACAATAGACCAAGGAAGAGGAGTCGACGGGTAACTGAGAGAACAATAGACAAGGGAAGGAGAGTCGACGGGTGACTAAGAGAACAATAGACTAGACAAGGAGAGTCTACGAGTAACTGAGAGAACAATAGAGATAATAGTGTAATGTATGGAAAGTGTTATGAGACGGGTTACCGGGTCATAACAGCCTCACCTGTCTACGGACCACACCTCTTCATTCGTGATCCAAGCTCAGTAAACATTCGCAGTCGTACACGTCTATACACCCTAGGGACGAGTCCTGACAATCGTTCGTAGTATCTTAGGTCCTTAGTTATCTCAGTCATCTTAGCTACCCTATTGAGCACCTATTCTTATCGAACTTCCAGAACTTAGCTCCTAGCTTTCGACTGCTACTCGATCAATGTCTACATCCGGCTGTAACTTATACGTTACCCTCGGATAAGTGCCGAACTTAGCTAGCCAAACTAGCTAACTTAGGACTGAACTTAGGGCCCGCGTTGATCGACGTAGCCTTTTGACATGGAGTAAGCGTGTAGGGACGTAGCTTTTAATCACGACAAGGGAATCGTACTATGTACAGCATTTGTCTAACTTTGGGCAGATCTCAGACACCGCCATAGGTTAAGTAAGGTCAGTTCCCGAATTGAGAGAAAGGAATGCATCGGTGTAAAGGTGTAAACTTTACTTGGTGGGGCCATCACAAATGCTACATCTAATATCGGACAAACCACATTGAGGAAGCAGGAAAACTCAGACGACAACTATGTCATGATAAATGCCGTGGACGAGATGTTGGATGGTTATGAATACGTTCCGGACTTGAATCCGGGCTAGGGTACGCTTTCTGATCCGCAAGCGACGTCGTTGTCGAAGACTGACAATCAGTCAAGTCATTGTGAACGCTGCTGGTTGAAGTAATGTTGGCATCATCGGCAGGTGGAGTGAGGGTTTTGTTCTTCGGTAAACGGTGGAGGGGCCAATCTCTGTCGCCTGGTGGGAATCTGGTGTCAAAGTGCCCCAATGGTCCTGTACTGGATGAAGATGAGGTCGACGAGGATTCCGAGACCGTAGCCGATGCGGAGGAGGTGAAAGATTGCAGAGATGTGGTGGAGGCGGAGGTTGAGACCGGCTGGCTAGCACTTGAATAGTTCAACTCGGTGGGAGGTGCCCCGAAAGTCAGTGCGAGACCACCATGTCCGAAGGCGCCGACTGGTGGATCAGCGACAGGTAGAGCGCGCTTCGGTGACGATTTTAACGTATCTTCAAGGCCGGTCTCCTCGCGCAAACTTTTGTTCTTGCGTTTTCTCTGGGCATTGGGAAAGCTGGACGATGTGGACCGGTCATATAGCCGAGCAGCGCCGATGTCATTTCGGCCCTTCGACTGTGTGGTCATGTAGTATCGATTGGCTGGGATTAGAGTTAGGTCCTGGTCATCATCGGGATCTCCGCCATGTAGAAAGCTAGTTGATATGGTAGGTGGAGACCGTGGGACTCGAAGCTGTGACATGGAGAGATGAAGAGTCCGAGCAATCGCTGAGATGATTAGTCGAGGAGACCGAATAAAACACTCACCATAAGCTATAATATCTAGGGCAATACAGAGTGCAAATGGAGCCGCCAGGACCAGCGCCGTCAGACGGCATAGAAGGGGAATCTGAATGACGATTCTTCAGTCAGCATTAAGGCTCTGGTTGAGAGCCTGACATGATATCGGATAAGATACGTACATAGTATAGTAAACCAGGAAGCTCGGGATTCATCAGCCGCCAACATTCGTAGGCGGAGGCAATAACGTTGCTCATGGCTACGACGTGGTCGTAATTCGAGAAGAATGTCGCAGGGTGGCCGGATGAAGGATGTAGATGAAGAAACGAGTAAGGCATCTGCCTCAAGCACTATGAAGTTGAGAGTTGCCCGTTTGCGCCAATCTAACACGATTACCTGAGGGCGAGCGATATCAGCATCCGATACACCTGCCTTGGCGAGCCGACAAACCTTTTCATGGTTTCGTACGAGATCGATGGTTCTGTGCAGAAATTGTTGCAACTTATACGGGAAAGCGTGGGGAGGTGACACTGATGACTGGAATGGCCGATACTGTCTGGGTTATCAAGAAGGCTTGGTCAAGAGGCAAAGCCATGACTAGCGTTCACAGAGCATCGACTTACGAGAGGTCAATGTCTACCAAGCTTGGTACGCGCGGTGTGGAAGTCTAGCGAGCTTTGAAGTCTGAGAGTAGGATGGATACAATTCGAATTGTTTCAGTGTTCCTTCCCGTGATGCCAGCTAAGGTATGTGGAAAGCCGGATTGTAAGCTGGCGGAATGAGCCAGTCGAAGGTCGAGTACGAGTCGGGCTATTTGCGATACATTCCAGGGACAGCTGCGGAGCAGACGACAACGAGGAATATGGCGGTCCAGATGATGACTCCAAGGATCAGATGCTGATATGGTATGCGGAAAGAGTGCAGATGGTGGAGAGAGTCGAGGGGAAGGTGGGATTGGATGAGTGAAGGAGGAGAGTTAGGAGTTGAGTGTGAGAAGCCGGCGGAGAGCCGCGGCGGCGCGGAACCAAGTCACGTGATCTTGCGGCTGTTTCCTCGTGTATTATATATATATTGTTGTTAATTTGAGCTTGATTTTTTTGCCATGTATCCGATCTACCAGCAACATCAGTACGGACGGTACCTATAGTACCGTAGCTCCCGCTTCTACATAACTGCATAATGTCTTCCGATACAGCCCCCCAAGGTCTTTTGGTGACCGCTGGCAAGGTTCACATTCCTTTCAAGTCCGAACTCCTCAGCACCATCGCTCAAGACAGGTTCAAGAGTAAACCCCCGCATCTCGTAGGCATTTTAGCAACGAAGAAGGAGGACGCCAGAAGCTATGCAGATGTAAGTCATCTGCTACGTAAAGGATCTTATGTGTGATTGACACCAGATCTTCCTAGTTTACAAGAAAAGCGTGCGAACAGATAGGAATTAACTTTGAGCTACGTCTCGTGGCGGATGCTCGAGAGGGCATGGATGGCGAGGGCATTAGTATCGGGGTAGAAGAGGCAATTCTAGAGGTAAGTGTTCTGAGGACAGGTATTGGGGCTCATACTTTTGACAGGCAAATGACGATTCTGATGTGGACGGGATCATGGTTTACTACCCCATTTACGGAGATCGTCAGGTGAGATTTGATGCTTTGAACAGGTGGGCAACGGACTCACTCACTATTAGGATCAATATCTTCAATCTGTGGTCTCGGCAGTGAAAGACGTAGAGGGTTTAAATCATCAGTTTCTGTTCAATCTGTATCACAAGTAGGTGTGAACCCAATAGTAGAACGCGCTAACTGCTTGCCAGCATACGATTTATCTCCCCAATAACCTTAAAGCCTATCCCGGCTTCTCACCTTCCAATACCGCTGACTCTACCCAAGCCCGGAGAGGATGATATCGCTCCGGAGGGCACCGTCAAAAGCGTGCTCCCATGTACTCCGCTGGCAATAGTGAAAGTCCTGGAACACCTTGGTGTTTATAACAATATGTTGGCTTATGGAGACCGGGCTAGAGGGTGAATACAAAGCTCCTTGAAATTTGATCTAGCTAACCGACGTAAATAGCAAGGTAATCACCGTGATCAATAGGTGCGGACGGCGTTTCTCTCAGCCTAGACGGAGCTGAGCATAATTCAGGTCCGAAGTCGTCGGCCGCCCTCTTGCTGCATTGTTAGCGAACGATGGAGCCCGAGTCTTGAGTGTGGACATTGATTGTGAGCAGTTTGGTCATACGGGTTTGGGTCGCTGATTTCTTCAGCTATTGTCGAGTTTTCGAAACGTCCGACGAAAAGCTCGTCATCGATCAACAATCCTCATCATGTCGTCTCACCGATTGACCTTTCCTTGGACGAGTGTCTCCGTGTTTCTGACGTTGTGATCTCCGCTGTACCCAACAAGACATATAAGATTACCACAAAGAGCCTAAAAGATGGCTGCGTGTGTGTCAATGTCGCCGGCGAAAAGAATTTTGAGGCTGACGTCCGGGAACGAGTGAGTGAGAGAGCCATTGTGCAAGATCCCAAAAACTAATGCCCTCCCCAGGCTTCGATATACGTTCCCAGTGTCGGTGTTATGACAATTGCTATGCTGCAGCGCAATCTGCTTCGACTGTGTACTTATCAGGACATGGTAAAAGAGAAACTTGGGCACCCATAGATCTCGTCGCATGTATATATATGGACCGCTACTCTTGGGTACTACTGTTAGGCAACCTTTTTATTGCTCATCATGCTTGCGATCCCCTCATCCCAAATGTATCTTTCGCCTTTCCCTAATCTGACGTTTTTGGTTTGTGGTCTGGATCCCAAGGCGTCCCTCCTAACCTATCCTGACTCTTCAACGGATGCTCTTCTCTCGCCTGTTCTAACAGCGTCGATAAGTTCTGATTCTGGGCAATGGCGCGCTAAGAACAGCCAACATGAGTACTTGGAGTTGGACAACAGCATATGGACTACTTGCCTTCAGACATCCTTGGTATTCCCTCCATGATTTCCCGCAGGCCCGTTCGTATTCTTCTGCCTTGATCTGAGCTCTCGTTTTCCCGGTAGTATCGATTGGCGGATGTTCGAGAACCTGTTCCTCATCTCCAGAAGGTCCATCATCTACTTCCCAAAAAAAGGGTGAAGACTGTTGGCCCGGGATATGAGGTCGTGGTCGGCGCCGGAATGCTGCGGACCAGTTGGTGATGATAGGAGGTTTTGATGGAGTCGTCGATTGTGCGACATCTTGTGCCGGGGTTGATAGCGACTCAAGAGGAGAGTTTTGAGGAGCGGAAGTTGCTGGATATGCAGAAGAGAACGTCGATGTTGTAGCGTCAAGCGCAGGTTGGAGGTAACCTTCAAACCAGAGGTTGAAGCAAGAGTCGTAGCGATGTTTGAGGGGGGTGCATTCTGGAGAGAGAGACCTGGAGGGTGATGCAGTATCGTCAGCAAAGTCGCAGAGTTAGTATATGATAATCTCGGCGTACTCCATGAGTGGGAACAGCTGTCGACCAGCGATTGAGGAATAAAGACGGAGGAAGCGACAGGTCATGTATGTCTGGCCATTCAAAAGAAGTTGCGCGGGCCCCGGCCAGTCGTTGTTGCGCATGCCCAGAGTGTGGCCGGACCCGACGGAGTCTCTCAGCGCTTCCAGCCAACGGCAACCTTGTCCAATCGAGGTGAGCAGCATGGTTGCAACTCAGCACATTGGAACTCTCGGAAGCATCGCGCGCATTGGTAGGCTTGACAGCGGATATGATGCGGCAGGGATATGCAAAGGTCGTGCATGCAAGGTATGTGGTCTAATACGATATACTTCATGATGGCACGGCAGCCTCACTCCCCTTACTCAACCATTGTCGTCGCTTTTCACCGATCATCTCATCCCGCACTCTCCTCTTGCCCTCACCATCACGCCGCTGGATTGTCTGTCTCTCTGTCTTGAACCTACTCATACCTCGCACAGGCTCGGAGGAAGGTAACCGCTGATTCGTCTCATACTTTCCTCCGTTATTAACAAAACGCTCCAAGCCCGTCGTCATTCTGTATCCCATCGTTTCCAGTTCTTCCACGACCATTCGCCATCGTTGATCTTGAAGACTGGCACACTTTCTGGTCAGAGCCTCGTAGACCGCATAGGAGGGTTTCATCCCCTCCGCCTTCATTCTTTCCAGATAGTAGAAAGCATCCTCGTAGGTCGGCTGAGTGAGACAGAGGATGATGATACGTTCATACGTTGTTACGTCTGGGTGAATCGAGGCGGCTGCCATTTCCGACAGAATCGCATCTCCCAGAGGACGATGTTTGGCTGCGATACATCCGGATAAAAGAATGTTGAAAGTATCGATATCGGGAGAGAGTCCGAAATCTGACACAGCCGACTGTGTAGCCCTCGCTCGTTGCAGATCCTGCAATTTGACACTGGCTTCAATCAAGGCATTCAATGCTGAGATATCGATGGGTGTTCCCGCTTTGTGCATGTCTTCCAGCGAATAGAAAGCCTGGTCGAGAACATCGACGCTCGTAGCAAGGACGGCAACGATAGGCTGAGTCGTTGACAGATTCGGACTGATACCAGCTTCACGTAATGCTGCGAGCTGCGTGATGGCTTCGGGAACCTGTCCAGCTTGGCAGTATGCCTCCAGCAGGGGGGCAAGGTGTTCTTCACGCGGTCGAACGGAGATGACCTCCAACATCTCAAGAGCATTGGAAGCGATGTCTGGTCGGCCCCATCTTCCCGCGACACCCAGAACGGAGAGGAGAAGGCCTTCGTCGGGAGTGTACGACTTATTGGGAACAATACGGTTCCAAGCGAGTTCAACCCCTTCGAGCTGTCTTTTGCGTTAACATAACAGCTGATCAAGCAAAGCAAATTGACTCACGAACTGAGCGTCGGCACTGGCTTGCAATATCTGGACCCAAGCCCCAGCATCCACCTTCTTCCCGACTTCTTCCTCCACCTGTTCTACAACTCCCAAGGCCAGTCTCGGAAGTCCCCAAACGCACAGCAGCCTGACAGCATGTTTGACCAAGCCGTCAGTCCATTTCATCCCTCGGCCTAACATTTCCTCCATTACCAGCAGGAGTTGCTCAGGGTTCCCATCGGTGATCGCGGAGCGAGACAGGGCATGATAGGCCGCTCGGGTCGGTTCGTCACCAGCTGAAATCGCGAGAATGATGGTATGGAGCAAATGCGGATATAACGCGGTGAACTGGCCGTCAGCTAGAACGAGAAGATCAAATCATACCTTCAGTAGAATATCAAGACCCTTGGTTCCCAGATCAATGCCGCCCCGACGAGCGTCCTGCCAAGCTGCAAACGCGACTTGCCAACCCAGACCCTCATCACCAAAGTTTGTGGACCCGTGGACCCCATCGCCTCCATGATAGGTATATTCTGCAGCAGATTTCAGGATAGCCAGATAAGCCGCAGGAGTCGGTTTCCTATTTTGACTTTTAAGTGTCGAGAGAGTTTGCAGTAATACAGGTAGACTCTGATCAGGCTGAGGTAAAGACCGTAATCGCCCTAGAGAAGTTGGATTAGGGCGTCCTTTGGGGAAAAGGCTGCTACTTACGACCAGCTTTTGGGAGTTCTGAAGCAGACGAGCGTTCTCGCCATTGCCTGTTCAGGGGATGGTTGACATTTTTTGCTGACTTTATCGTTGCCGAACAAGCTGAACAAACGGAGAAATCAGCAAGGAACCAGAGTCGATATGCGGCCACTTACCCGCTGAGGTAGCCAGACCTCTGCTCGACAGGCCCCCGATATTTGAACAGCTATGACAAAGATTTGACACCAGCTTCGACATGACGTGCTCGCGACGAGTATACCGATGCACGGGGATAACGTGTTGTCGAAGCCTCGATGAGCCTGTCGATGTCAAAGCTATATGTATAGTTGCGGGGACACGAAAATAGTCTGATCATATAATTCTAATTCGCCGAGCCAGAGACCCTTCGCAACGGAAGCAAATCCTGGTCTGGTTCTGGTTGCTGCTGTGTTCTCTCCCTCGCCATCCCCCTTGCTTTCATTCTTCCCCTTGTCCCTTCTCGTTACTCTCAGTTCACATTGTGTGTGTTCTGCAGCGGAAACTGGTCACACGATCCCTCTTCGCTCTTCCCCCCTATACATTCGTCATGTCGAACAATCAGACATACACTCCCGAGGAACAAGCAGCGGCGGTAAGCTGGTCTCACGTTGTATGGTGACGGATCAACTGACAACGATGTCATTGTCTAGTGGGCAGCAGTAAGTGTCCAATGGATCCAAAAACCATGTTGTCAAGCTGGAAGGAACCTGACCCGTCCACAGTATTACGCCCAGCAAGGCTATGACGCGAGCCAGATCGCCGCCATGACCGCTGGTTATACCCAAGATGCTGCTTACGGAGGATACAACCCCGCAGGAAACGCTGTAGCAAGCTCTTCGACCTCGCAGCTGTACGATACCGAGCTACTACAGCAATCATCGGCCTATTTGCCGGGCGGCCCGCAGGATGCAGCAAAGCCACGCAAGGCTCCCGTTCAAGGCAAGAGGGAGACTGTGATCAGGAAGGGGAACGGAAAGACCTGGGAGGATCCGACATTGATAGAATGGGATCCCAGTGAGTGATTTGAGTGGTCTTTAGACTTTCCCGGGGCTGATTTTCCCGTAGAATGGTTCAGGCTCTTTGTGGGCGATGTGTCCAACGACGTGAATGAGCGAACGTTGGACGAGGCTTTCAAGAAATACCCTTCCTATTGCAAGTGTAAGGTGGTTCGAGACCGACTGAGTCTTAAAGTGAGTTTTGAATGTTTAAGCACTGGCTGATCGTGAAGGCGAAATACGGCTTCATTGCGTTCAAAGATCCTGAAGACTTCTTGCGCGCCTGGAAGGAGATGGACGGTGAGCTCCAACGATTGGTCTGTTTCAAGGTTATCTGATTGATCATTGGGTTTAGGCAAGTATGTCGGAAATCGTCCGATCACTCTTACCAAGGTCAAGGACGACAAGTTTGGTACAATAGAAACAGTTGCTGTCAGCGGACGCAAGGTAGGTTACCTAGCGTTGACCAAACCGGAGTGCAGATCGTTGCTGACTCGTTTCAGGCTCGAGTGCTGGACAAACTGAGGAAGAATCATGGAAAGCCCTTGGATGGCCGTCCTACACCATGGTAGTTTGGGACGCAGCTGGGATTATCAGGGTACTTGCATCCATGTTGCTGTGAACGCTAGATCTAGATATCGATGCTATCGATGCCATGGAATGGGGGATGCCGGTAATAAAAATGACGTGTGAATGTGACTGGGCTGCATTTGAGTCGACTGCGAGCGTGATTGATAAGCGGGGTCGGAGTGCGGGTTTGCGTGGAAGCAGCGAGAGGCAAACGTCGCGCCAGTCTCGTCTCGTCACACCGCTCTCGGCCTCACTCTCTCTCACTCTCTCTCTCTCTCTCAAAGACCTCTCCCCGCTTGTCTCTTTCCCACATCAACTCTTTGCGTCTCTTTACATCGTATCACATCGTACTCGAGTCCACCCTCTGCAACCCCCTCCCTGTCACTCGTCTTCTCCCCCGTTGCACCCACATACAATCTGCCCATCACGTTCGTCTCTCACCTTCGCCTCATGTCACCGCCACCGGCCGTCACTCTCACATCGCCCCAGTCTCCGACTCGAGCGAGGTCTGTCTCGCAGCCGATCAAAGAGGGCGTGGCATTGGAGTTCTTTGCATATCCTCCCATGACCGAGTCGGCCTCACTCGGGAAAGCTTCGGGAAGAACGGCCTTCACCCGTACCCAATCTTCCTCCAATGGTGTTCGCCCGACATCCACGTCATCTGCAGTGAATCTCTCACCCTCCGGTCCACCTCCAACGTCTAGAGCTGTTAAAGGTCGAGCGCGAAGTTCTAGTTTGGTCACGGTGACCGAAGTTGGCGGAAATGAGCCTGAGGTTGTAGTGGATAGACTAGGTGTAGGCACCAATGAAAATGCTGCCTGGGTCAATGCTCCAGGCAAGTTATTCCGAAATCTTTAACAATGGTAGGCATTCTGACAAGATATCTGCTTTAGGTGCTTGGCTCATTCACCCCGTCATGATCCTCTTCACTAAAGTCCTCGTGGATGCCATCCCGGGAATGACACAAGATGTCAGTTGGACCATTGTGAACCTGGGGTACATGGCTGTGAGTCGAAATCTGTTATTGCTGTTTCTTATTGCCCGTGCTGATGCTGATCTCCAACTCAGGTCTCATTCCTCATGTTCCATCACGTCACCGGTGTACCATTTGAATCGACGTGAGTAGCTTAGCGACTGTCAGAAGGATAATTCTGATATCCCTTTTCGGCAGATTGACAACGGGCGGGGCATACGACGAGTTGACTTTATGGGAACAAATCGACTCTGGCGCTCAGTACACACCGGCGAAGAAGTGGTTGACCAGTGTACCAATAGGATTGTGAGCATGATTTATGACACCATCAGCTGTTGGTCGTACTGACCGACGGCAATAGGTTTCTCATTTCAACACATTATACTCGATATGACTACACCCTCTTCGCGCTCAACTTTGCAGCCCTCGTCTTTGTTCTTTTCCCCAAGTTGCCTCTGGTACGTTGGAGCGTAATCGGAGCGACGGCACAGGCTTACCATGTTGACCCTTTTGATAGCTTCACCGCCTTCGATTCCAGTTTCTCGCCCCTGAGCCCAGCACTGATGTCGCTCCGACACCAGTTGCCTCTCGTCCTCCCTCTCCACTTATCGGTGCTGATAAATCCGCCATACATTTGTGAGCTTGTCTTCGTTAACGACAAACATCAGTAGCGGTATATTATCATGAGATGTATAGCGCAGTGAGATGAAAAAGCAATAGGGCTGGGGCAGATGACGTGAAATCAAGTGGCTCAGTATGACTACATCTTATCTTTCCTTCTCGTACCTCAGTCTATCTATCCCTCGATCCCCTTACAACAGCCTGTTCTCTCTTGGGTGACATTCTCCACAAGTCTACTCCTCAGAGGCGGCAGCTACCTTGGCATCCAGCTCTTCTTCAGCTTTGCTAACATTCGACTCCTTGTTTGACGATCTGGTGTAACCCTCAGAGTCATCGAGAACCTGCCCGCCGCCAATGCTATCTTTAAGTCCTTCTACTTCCTCTGCGGTGGGAGGTGGTCAAAGTCAGAAATGGTCACGCAAGACGAAATCAAGGATACTGAAACAAACCTTTGGAGACTGTTCCGGTCTTTTCAGACTCAGTAGCAAGGCGGTCCTCCTTCTCGACATCGAGATTGGTGTAGTTTTGATCGTCAACCGCGTTCTGGGTAGGGGCAAAGTTGGAGTCGTCAGAAGACATGGTGTCTGATTGATCTCGATTTCGGAATGTGGGTATGAAGGAGATTAGATTGTTTGTTTGTTTGTTATTGATTAATGATGTTGATAAGGAGAAAGAGACCGGTCGGATGTGCTGGTTATATACCTCAGATTGCAGACTGGATCGTAACGTAGCGGGAACAGGTGATGGCTGTGACGTCGCGAAGCAGACCAACTCGAATCGTCCAATCCCATTAGTCCCATGTCCCGGTCTCGTACATGACGCAATTGCATGCAGTGATCTAGCCTATAGCCGCGCAGGGTATGCTTGGAACTGGCATCTGCATCTGCATCTGATTCGCGCTACTCTCGCCTTCATCGACATATCGAAGTCCCCCATCATCGATCGGAGACAGGGTGGTCATCGGTCGATCGTTCCTCTCGTCTCGTCTCGTGGCGCTGCCTCTGTCTCCCATCGATATCGACATCGTATCCGCAGTTCTTCGAGTACATTCTTGTACTTGATACTTGTAGACCTACTGTCTTGAAGTGACAACGCTCCTCAAGCCCATTTCCCCGCCTATCCACTATAGGTGAATGCATGATGATATACACCACAGCTACCCTTTCCCTGACGTCTTCTTGATCGCCCTCTGCTTATCCGCCTTGGGCATTTTGTGTTTCCGCTTCTCTCTGTTTTCCTCCTTTAATGCCTTTTTCCTCTCCTGATGTATGTGTGCTCAAGTCAGCAGCCGTAAGAGAGATGAAGAACCAGTCAAGGAACCACTCACCTTCTTGGCGTCCTTGTCTTCATGTCGGAAACCGCGTGGTCTCCGGTCAACCAATTCCCCTTCCTCATCTGAGGACTCTTCCTCGTCATCGCCTTCAAATCGAACCTCCTTCTTAGGTGTACTTTGAGATTCCGATGTCTTAATCTCCTGGATCGGAGCCACGGGCTTCTCGGCTTTTCTACCCGTGTCTAATCCTGTAAGACCAGCATAGATAAGCTTGTCCCCACCGCCGGATCTGAGAATATCGACATCTCGCTCAGGATCGTATACTTCTGCCAGAGTCCGGGGAATGTATGAGGACATGAATACAGCGTCATCCGAGGCTGTCGGCTTGGACGAATGCGCCGGGTTTTCGGATGATTCAGTGGTTTGCTCTTCGACCTCCAACCATTCCCTGATGATATCTAGAAGTTTCTCTTCGCCTGTCGTGCCTGTCTCTTCTTCCTGACTCATTGATCCAACGCTTTCGTCCACGACGAAGCTCCATGTCCGCTGTACTCCTAGTGTCTTCACTTCGCCACCAGATCGACGGGAGAAGTAGTCTTCGACGTTCCGTATATCAGCGCGCAAGAAATCGAACGACCGAGGATGATCGTGTTCAACCGATTGAGACACGTCGATGATAAATAGATGCCCGTCATGATAACTTATATGTCAGTTTAGGTATAACACACCGACTCACAGTATATTGTACTCGCTCAAGTCAGCGTGAACCAATTTACAATGGTGGTACATCCGCCGCATTGCCACCAAGATTTCCGCATAGAGTCCCGCAAGTTTGCTGTTGGAGATATCGGCATCTTTGAGTCGTGGTGAAGCACTGCACAAGGTCAATGGGAATCGAGCAGGCTGGCAACTCACACATCATCCACTCCGAGAAACTCCATGACAAGCACATTTTCCCGACCCTCTACAACTCTTGGCGCCCGCACACCACCCTGCTCAAGACGTCGTAGATTTCGCAGCTCCTTCTCTGCCCAGAGTCGTACCATCTTACGAGGGTTATGTGACGAGGCGTACCCTCCTCTAAAACGATGTTCACCAACAATATAAGCTTGACGAGCTTTGAATGATAGGATGGATGTGCGGTAGATTTTGACTGCCAAGGAAGAAGGGAATGGAACTGGTTGTGATGGAGGGTTCAAAGACACTAGAGCATGATAGACATTCGCCTACATGTTAGTAGATTCTTAGCAGCTCGACATACCTCTTTTCCCGTACTAAGACATCCTTCAATTTTACCGATAATACCTCGATTTACTAAGCCTGACAATACCAATCGCGTCCTCGGATCTAGGACCTGCTCATGAGTCGCTCTGTCACTTTTATCTTTGGTGTTTTGTCTGTCTTGAGCGGATTTTGGATTTGCGGCTACACCGCCAGTAGAGAGGAGCGACGGGTTGATCAGCCGCTTGGGAGCGGTTTGTGACTGTATACCGGCTGTTCGAGGCGCCTTTGGAGGGTGCACATTACGCGCAGGGAGAGGTGGTCGGCTCTGAACTGTCGAGGGCTTATCCAAACGAGATGAAGACGCCTGAGGAGCAGAGTGGACAGCAGCATGCTGTTGACGAATTCGGTTGTACTGTTTAGTAAAATCTGAAAGGTCAATCTAGGTCTCTGATGCCATCTCTCACCTCCATCAGCTAGCTCCCAGTCTTCATCATCAACCTCCCAGTCCTCTTCTTCTTCGTAGAAATCCTCTCCGAGATTGGACGGATGAGGAGGTAACAGTCCATCATCGTTGTAAACAGCGAAAGATCCAAGATGCTCCTCGCCCTCTATTTCTGCTACGTCTCCAGATGCAAGGGCATATTCTTCTTCAGATTCCTCCTCCTCAACACTCGACCCTCCCACGCTTTCTTCGTCGTCGTAGTTCTCTCGCCATGCCGAAGTATCGCTGGACTGTGCGACTCCAGGCTCGTCGATATATCCTCTACCATCTGGACGCCGCTCTCCAGCGGACGTGCTGGACGAGGCGTGAGCACTAGGTCCGAGCCCATTTAAGCGAGGGTTGTCGTCGACATGCTCTTCCGCGTCTGCGAACTGCTCGTTGGCCGACTGGGCCATCTTGAAAGAATGCGATAGACAGGTATTTTGTGCAATCTGGAGGTAGTGAAAGTTACGTCTGGGATCTATGAAGCTTTGAAGTGACCAGTAGTGGCAACAACTTTTCGGTTCCTGACCACGCGATATCCACGTGGCAGACATTGAACCCAACAATTATATGGCACTGGATGATCTTTCATTCGCTCCTACCTCAACAGCCTGGTCACTCGCTTCATCATGTCATCCACTGAGGAGCATAAAGATGTGTTAGAGAGGATGAGAGATTTCCAGCACGTCAGAGTACTATCCGAAAGTGAGCCAGCTCTTACTCGAGCCCAGCGAAGCTCATTGGCTTCGCTCGTCGTCAGCTGAGCATCTGGTCGCGACAGGAGGCCAGGTGACATCTAGACGCAGAATTAACATATGGCGAACTCGCAGGTAGTATAACTGGCTCTGTCTACCTCCTTGGCCGACTCGGGCGACAAGATGCTATCATCCACATTGAGCGGACCGCTCTTCCAACCGAGTCTGCCCCCGAGATCGTTGCCTCGGGTCTTGACCAGTTGAAGATTATCCTGGAGAATCCCCCCGTAGGTTATGGACTCATCATTTCATCTGCAAGAACCTGTGGCTCCCATACACATTCGGCAACTGACCACATCGAGCAGTACTTTTCAGCGCATGCCTGGCTCATCCGGCAAGCAGATTCCCTACCGGATCTCACCTTGAAGATCATCTGCCCAGCGACCGAGACTCATATCAAGAAGTACTCTGCTCAAGAGCGTACAGTAGTGCACGAGACTCCGGAGCTCTATCAGCAGGTTGTGCTACCTTACATTCAGTCTTTCCCCCCAGAACGACTGGAGTGGTGAGCTTTCATCTGGGCTTACTTACCCTGCAAAATGCTAGCAGCTGACGGTGGAGCTTCGTCGCAGGGTTTACAACATTTTGTCAGGGAAAAAAGAATCAGATAGGGTGCTGTATAAAGACACTGATCTGGATACCGGGTTCCTGATCCTTCCTGATCTTAAATGGGATCAGACATCAATGTCGGCACTCGTAAGTGGAGTAGTTTTTACTATAGTCAGTCCTTTTCCTCGGAAGATCTATTGCTAAATTAAACGACTCACTGGACAGTATTTGACAGTGCTCGTGAATACTAGATCAATAAGGTCCCTTCGAGACTTGACCGTAGCTCATATCCCGCTTCTTCGCGATATCCGGGACCGCGCTGGGGCGGTTGCAAGAGACAAGTTTGGTGTTCATCCTGGGAAGCTACGAATGTTCGTGCATTATCAGCCGTCATACTGTGAGTGTATCCCTTGAGATTATTTCTGCGTATAGCTTACAGAGCCGATGGACCCTGATATCTCGTCTAGATCACTTCCATGTCCACGTCGTTCACATTGCGCATGAAGGCCTTGCAGGAATGACAGTCGGCCAGGCCCATTTGCTCGACGATATCATCTCACTTGTCAGCCAAAACTATCTCACCTCTCCGAAGACATAAGCCCGTGTTAACACATGCATCGCAGCTCGAACTATCCGCTCCATCCCCAGCTCCGTCACTACTTGCTCAGATGACATACACATATGCCATTGGAGTTGAACATGGTCTGTATTCAGGTCTGCTGGCTGGCCAAGAAACGGTCATCATATAAAATGGGGAATTGGAATCTTCCACAGTCCTGCCGGTCGGCTCGCAAAGGTATGTTTTCTTCAGAAACGGAACAGCGTGAGCAATGCGATGGGATTCTGCTGACTATTCATTTCTCGACATTGGGAGCAGCATTGTCTCTCTTGCATTATAATTGGCTCTAATGATTCAAACCGTTTTACGTGGATTGAATATCTACCATAAAAGCTGAAATCGCCTAGCGAGGGTGGACTGGGAGAACACTCAGCTGTTATTCTTTATCGATTCTCAAATAGACTACCGGTAGATGGCTAGTACCCACCTCTTGAAAGGGGTTTTGTACCTCCACATAGAAGCAAACAGTACAGATGATGACTTTAGCATGTGTTCATCAAGAGATGTCCCGACGAGTCGCCTTGAAAGCATAGTAATCCCCTCTACGTCTAGTCGCATAGTCCAGCAACTCCCTACCAGTCTTCACCGCACCTGGTTGAAGTTCCCCCTGATCTTGACTACGCACCCCATGACGCTCCTGACTGCTCGCCCGGAGATCTGCTTCATGAGAGCCATCGATCACGATTTCACCGACACCTTCACCAAGCAATTCTCGCACCATCCTCTGCGAGCCGCCTTCTTCTTCGGTGTAAGTCGGCAGTTCAACGTCTTTGACGAGATCCATCAGGTTGAATAATCCGTTCAACTCCTGCATCAGCTCTCGTTCTTCATCGCTTCCGACTGAAGGTGGATTGAGAGCAGCTAGACGATGAAGTTTGTGAAACGTTTCTTGGGTTACCAAGGTGGTTGTAGGGATATTGGGGAACAGATCGGACGTGGGTTGCGAGTCTCGGTTCGAGGAGGAGGAAAGACTCCTAATCATAGTCGGCGTATCGGGACGTTCAAATGTATATCTTGTGGTAGCGTTTCTAGGAGAATGCTGAGAAGGAAAGGTATCCTGCTTGTTGATGAGAGGATTCGTTGAGAAATGGCGGGGGTTCCGCGGTAGGTTTCGCCAGACTATTTGGAGAACGGAAAGGGTCCGAGTAGAAATCGGAGATAGTGACAACATTATGCACATGATTTAGATATGGTCAAGACGGAGGAGCCTGTCATGCAAAGACGTAAAAGTCGAGGAGCTGCGGAGGAAGGAAGGAGGAAGGAAAGAAGATGGACTGGCAAGCTGAAACTGGAAATAGGTGTCGAGGATGAAACTCAGTGACCTCTAGACCTCGGCTTTCGCCTTCTCGTGGACTCTTCTTTCTCCTGACATTGCTGGTGGTGTTTTCCGTTTCTAATTGGTTAAGTCTTGGTCTCCACAATGTCATCGGCATCGGCAACAGCCTCGTATACTGTACTTCGAATCAAGCGAAAAGCTACCGAGTCCCCGCTGGCGTCTCTCGGTTAGTACGCCCATCATTTCAACGTGGACTATATTGCTTCAATGGCATAGCTCATCAACTAAGCTCTTCAGTCATACAGGATGGGGTCGAGAATCGAGTCAAGAAACGGCGTGATATCACAGGTCGAGCTAGGGGAGTCTTCAGACTTGCTGAGACGGTCCCTCATACTTGGGAAGGACGAGGGAAAGAAGGGGATGTTCTTCGGGTGCGCTCTACTCTTGTTCTATGTCCAAGTCGATGTTCATGCTTGATTGCTAACTATCTTGTGTAGACGAGAATAGCCGATCTGCTTTCTGCCCCCACAGACTCGATCACTCCTCCAGCTTTACCGTCGACCCCTCCCAAAATTCCAGAAGATGACTCGTCGTTGAGACTGGATTCTACAACTCCTACTCTTCCTTCTAGCACCACACAATACCGCGTAATTCCACCACCAAAGAAGCGTGCAGCCCGATCTTCACTTCCTCCACGGATTCTCACTTTCGACGAGTGAGCAGAACCTCCGTGCTTCATTATCACCCTGTCCCAACTGTCTGACCCACATCCCGCAGAATCAGCCATGGTCACTCGCCTCTCGTCTTCGTGGACGCTCAAGCCGTCTCAGAAGATTCTCCTCTATCACTCCCACAGACGACCCAACCTCGGCGGGCAGATTCAATAGATCCTATCCCAGGGCCTGTTGCTCTAAGCTCGAGTCCTCGAGACTCTGAAATGGCAGCGTTCCAATCAATGCTACAGGAGTATCTCAAGCGTCAGTTGTTCGGCGATTGCGGGGCTAGAGTTTGTTCAACGAGCTCATGATCGTGCGTTACAGTGGAGCAGTCTTCAGCGGAAGTTACTGGACCTCGTTCTACGACTCCTGCTGAAGAATACGTTTACGACCTGTATTATCGCGACCTGCGTCCTGAAATAATCTCCGGCGTTGCCGCCATGGGCTTGGGTGTTGGAGACGGTGTAAGGGGTGTAGGAGCTCTGTAAGTGGACAGCCCAGATCCTTTGTACTTTTGACGACCCGCATACAAAAACCAGTCCAGGTCTAAAGACTATTGCTGACCAGGAGACACAACACTTTTGTGCAACCGAACTCGTCGTTACAGGCTAGGCTACGATGACCTTTCCCCACCTTCCTCGCCCTCAGATTCAGAAGCGGAAGACGAAGCCGATGAAGATTCAAATGACGAGGATTTCTATCGAAATGATTATCCAGAAGATGAGGACGCAGATGAAGATATGGAGGGGTATATTGAGGCTGGGTCTGACGGAGAGTGGAGCAACGACGGTGATAGTGGAGAGGGAAGCGATGGTGGTGGTAGGGGTAACTGGGATTATCGGTAGCATTTCCGTTTGGGGGAGAGGGGTGAGAATGTAGTTCATTACCAGCGAGGCGCTTTTCTTTTGCCTTCCTGAGCACCTGAAAACCTGGAGCCTTGCTTAAATATACTACTGCTCGATTGTACGCGTATCATAACGTATGTCTCCGTCGTCTGATCTTTGAAGGAAGCCTCGCATCCAGCCAGGCTCTATGTCTACGCCCAAAATGTACGTGAGTTAGTTCTGCATGCAACTCTAACTCCTTCGGTACGCCGCCACCTTCCTCGCCTCGTCTAATCGCCTGTTGACGAGTTCAACTACGTCCGATCCCCAGACCTCCTCAACATCTTTGCCCGCTATCAAACATTCCTTCTCGTGACGCTCTGCATCCTTGGGTGACATGATGACAACGTTATCATCCGCGAGCTCCTTCTTGGGGTCCCATCGGACTGCCTGCGGACGGGGCAAGACGATTTGAGGCGGTAACGTTGACCGACCATTATTCAGATCCTCGAAGATATACCCCAAATCATCAGCGAATACCACAGCCTTCTCCTGGAATTCCGACTTCTTGACCCGCTGCTCCCTCTCTGAGAGGTTTCTCTCGAGAGTTTGATAGAGTTTTCGCCGATTCTTGATCTCACTGAAATCGGTCAGAGGCTTGCCAGCCAAGTCGAGTACAATGTAGGTCGCTATTTGGAGTCCGAAGATCGCTGGTAGTGGACCCAGAACAGGGAGAATCCGAACTCGGAAATCGTCGAAGGCAGTCAAGTGTTTTACGGAGCCCTTCTGGAACTCTTCCTCAGGCAAGGGGAGTAGTTTGACTTCGCCAGGGACTTCGGTAGAGTAGACCACTCTGTAATAGTGCAGAACCGGCGAAGATATAAGCGACAAGCATTGTGAGAACGATGTCAATATTTGATCTTACTTAATTCCACCATTCACGCCATGTTTCCTTAGTCTCTGTCGTACACTTCTTGCCAAAGGATCCTCATATGTGTTCGATATATCCCTGGTCGGGAGTCGAAAGATCAGTCAAATGGTATACACGGACATCAACGTTTTCGGGCCACTCACGCAATCTGGATTTTGGTCGGATCCCGCTTTGCGCCAGCGCCCATACTGGAAAAAACCTTGATACCGCTCTTATGACAATGCGCCAAAAGATCGACTTTGGTATCGATGTTGTCAATGGCGTCAACGACATAATCTGCGCCTTTGAGCCAGGCTTCGCCCTCTTCTCCTTTCCGCCATAGACCGACTTGAATATCAATTCTGAGATGAGAGCAAAATGAGTCCTTTCGACCATGTAGAGTCTTCCTACTCACTCTGCCCAAGGAGCAATCTTTTTCAGATACTTCTGCATGGCGATCACCTTCGGGGTGCCAACGTCTTCCAGGGTAGCGCAGGCATGTCGATTTAGAGACGAGAGAGTGGTGAGGTCAAACTGTCAATAGCGTAGTATTAGTTTACGTTTAGCATCTGATAGAACAAGCCTACGTCTATCAGGAGTATCCGTCCAACACCGCTATAAGACTTGTCATCAGTAACTAGACTGTGTCATGGTGCCCGTCCCAAGACACACCTTCGCAGCAGCATCACCGCACACCAACTGCCGACACCACCACATCCAACGACCACCACAGAAGAGTTGCGTACTTTAGCCATTGCCTCTTCTCCCAGGAAGTTGTAGTTTCTCGTGAGCTGTCAAAGTGGGGTCTCAGCGCACGAGAGTGTCACAAAATCATATGATTTGCTTACCTGTTCTCTGATCAACCTCTCGTCGAATTCGCCCTTTTTCCATTCCCTCTGCCGCCGACCACCACCGGGTGTCCGTTCGCCCTCTGCATGTCTCTCTGCTATCTCCTCGGGGCTTAACAGACCACTACCCTCTCTACCTTGCTCCCATTCCTCCACGTCGTCTCCAACCTGCTTCTTGAGCTTCTCAGTTCGATGTTCACGCCGTAATGCCTGAAATGTCAAGATGGCAGACGTTGTCGCGGCCGCTGAAATCAAGGCGGTAAGGGCCAGCGACTGCCGAAATGAGAACAACGAGTTGGACGATGTGGACATGGCGGATACACCTGCGTGAGACGTACCGAGCAGAAGACGATGTACAAATGGTCGCAGAGTGTGGAAGATAGAGAAGGGACGAAGAAGAAAGAGTGCTGAGATTTACATGACGCGGACTACGAGGTGGTGGTAATAGGGGACATCTTTGTACCTCTCTTTCTCTTTCCCTTCTCTGTCCAGGATAGTAATGGTCCAGCCATCGTTCTCAAGTCCCTCACAAGCTCGGGCAGGTCCCTCTACGTCTCCGACTGCTCCTCTAGACGCTTTCCTAGACAAGCAATCGGCTGCCTTCTACGAGGAACTCTACCGGTCCGAAGCTGCCTGTCTCTCTGTCTTGAGGTCAGTAGCCAAGAATCGCCTGCGATATGATTTGATTGTTGATCAAATTTCTAGACTCTTGCCTCCAGTATGTCGGCATATTGTTCTTCACGTACTGTGGTCGCACCAGCCTCTACGGACAACAGAGCTCAAGGCGTTCTTGGGATCCGACCCAGACGTTTCTCTTCCTGAGTACGTGTCTCATTGAAACGAATTCATCAATAATACTTATCGTCGGAGTGCATTATTAGGCTGGCGAAGGTGATTGCCCCCGCACTGAGGAGAAAGATCTTCTTGGACATCAAACAGCATCAAAACAAGATGCAATGGCCCCTCAATGAGGCATTCAAGACAGGTTTGCGGAATGCGTTGACTGGTTTGTGAGTTCTCAGAGTCATCTCACTCAGGATAGGCTGCAGGACGATTCTGATCCAATTTCGACAGAGGATCCTCCAATTCTTTCGGCGTCCCCTACGATCGAGGTCCTGAAGATTCTTTTCGTGAAATCGAGGAGCTAGAGCAATATGCGGAGGAGACTTGGGAGGTGAGGACGTTTTATGGGTTAACAGGGCTATTATACTAAGCACCTTGGCACTGCAGTCAATTCTGAAATACATGGTGTCATCTGGACTGTCAACGGATTTAGCGGCTATCAAGCCAAGGACCCAGGTTCTTTCACTCCTCTATCGAAGTGGGTTGATGACCGACGAGTGAGCATTTGAAGCATATTCCTGGGCGTCTGCGAGCGATGGCTGCTGACGCACGTCAGTCCCACATACGCCGGTCCTAGACCGAATCTGGAACGGTTAACCATTACCTCGAAAGGTTTTCAGTTCCTCCTAGAAGAGCGGCAAGCTCAACTATGGCAGATTCTAATGTATTATCTCGATATTGTTGATGTGAGTTTGTCAGTCAGTTCTTACTACTTCCAGTTGACCTTTCTGCGAAGACGCATGGGAGGGGACCAGCAGCTGTTTTATCAGTCTTCTTTTCATTGGGCTGTATGGAATTAGGACAGGTGAGAACACTACATGTTATGCAGTAATGGAATTCTGACTGACAGGGTCATTCAGGATTATTCGGCGTCCAAGTCTTTCCCAGATGCGGAGGCTGTGTTAACTGATCTCGAACTCTATGGCTTCATTCACAAGCGGAAGAAAGTAGATAAGGAACGGAAAGAGAGAGTGGATCAGTTCTTTCCTACGCATTTGGCAACAGCACTTTGCGCTGGCGATGCTTCCTTATCGACAACCCAAAGCGCAGATATGAAACGCTTCCTCATTCTCGAGACGAATTACAAGATATACGCTTATACATGTGAGGGTCAAATCGTTTTATCGGTTTGTAACTTGTGGATGAATAGCCATGCTGACGTCGAACGGGAAGCCAATGAGTTAGAAATTGCTATATTAAACCTGTTTGTGGATATACGAATGCGGTATCCCAATCTTGTTGTCGGC
Organism: Phaeotremella skinneri; assembly: GCA_001599695.1. Taxonomy (NCBI): domain Eukaryota; kingdom Fungi; phylum Basidiomycota; class Tremellomycetes; order Tremellales; family Phaeotremellaceae; genus Phaeotremella; species Phaeotremella skinneri. Next base: position 498,475 of record BCHT01000013.1, on the reverse strand, counting down.
AAGTTGGACAGAAAACATGTCAAGGCGGCGATGGAAAAGGGTATCTCAGCGTATCAGGTAAGTTGCTCGAGGACACCCCGGAATCGTTCATTGATTTGGAAGCTAGATTATTGCGTATCTGTCCAGTCACGCTCATCCTCAGATGTACATGTCGGTGAGTGAAATGGTAACTTCGTTCACCGTGTGACTACGAGACTGATGAGGCGGATCCTCAGCCGCCACCACTTCTCCATCCGTCCGTTGTTGACCAACTGCATCTGTGGGACAAGGAACGAAATCGACTGCAGACTCAGGAAGGTAGGCTCGATTTCACTTCGCCTATTATTATGGAGACTGACGTCCGTGCCTTCGTTAACGAATAGTCCTTCAAACTGAATTTTATTCCAAAGAGCTATATGAGGCCGTGGAGGGATACGCTAAAAGCCTCGCTGGGCTTGTTCATTCAGTCCCCAGTCAGAAACTGCTCTACATTGATCCCCAAGTTCGCGACGCGATCCGGGATTTCATACAGGAGAAACAGATGGAGCTTCGGGGGCTATAGATCTTGGTGAAGGATGATTTCTAACCCCTGGTATCAAGTGACGACGTCCTATTTGTATGTAATTTCTTAACGCAGATCATGTATATAGGTCAAGTTCGCAAGACATGGCTCTGCCGGCGTCAGGGCTTTGGCAATCTCGTCAGCAGGTGAACAGTCTGATATACATCTCCATTTACAAGCTGATTGACTTTGCCCTGGTTTGCAAGCTGAGATGAGCAAGATCTACATTGACAACAAGCCGGATTCATTCAGAAGAACCTCAATGCAGACTTTTTGCTGCGCAATCCGAGTCAAGAGCAACACAAATATCCCCATGACCGCGATGACATTATTCGGAACTGGAGCACGATCAAGACGAGGGATACTGCAGCCAATATCGTGTCAGCTAAAACCGTTCTTTTCCTGGCGATACTGACAAGCACTAGCTAGTAGTAGTAAGTACTCACGGCGACGACAACATCATGATGAACCTCCTGAATTCTCGAATCATCATCAACAAACTCGAGCCTATACTTCTCCCTCTTAGCACCGGGTTCCGGCCGCCCGTTCCCTCCCCTAATCCCTAGTCCATTACCAGTTCCAGGAACTGGTGCAGACACGACTTTGGCACGATAGAATGAGGTTGTGTCCGGGTAGAGAGCGAGGACCTGTGTGCCTTTTGGGAAATCCTCGAGATTGGAAGGATGAGAAGAGAGGTGGGTTGGCGCGTCGGGATCAGGGAGAGGAATAATAGACCGTAGGGTTGTATTATAGGAACTATACCATTCAAGTGCGGTCAGTATGCTAATTTACATGAGGGCAAAAAGAGTTGTCTCTCACTTCTTATCATCATCAGCGTCGGCAACTTCGTACCTATGTTTATCTCCGCCAAGACATTTGACAATCGTTGCCAAGATCCAGCTATCCTCCCCTGAAGAGTTCGCCTCCACTCCCGAAGCTCCACCAGCCCCCACCCCTTGCTTTGCATTCTTGTGAGGCTCTCTAAAGGCAACTTTGCGTCCTGGTTGGAGAGGTAGCTGATCGTAGTAAAGCTCTTTTCGCTGTTTGACGGTCATCTCCCTACCCGAGGGTGTACCCTGTCGTTGAGGCTGGAGTGGGGATGCGATGGACGTTAAGGCTGAGTCAACGGAGCCACCTGTATGAGGTGCGGAAGGGAGGTTGGGAGCAGAAGTCGATCCAGGTATAGGGATAGGGGCAGGAGAAGCTGAGATTGATGGTCGTCGCTTCCGCTTAGCGTTGGCTGATACTAAACTGGGACCTGATACTGAAGCAGACATTGCTGATGGAGTACTGGGGCCTCCAGTAATTGGTGTGGAGACAGAGACTGGTCCTCCATCATTCGTGGATGCATTCGTCGTCGATTCTCCGCGTCGAAGAGCAATCAGAACGGAGAGCTTTTCGAGAGCCTCGTCCAGTTTGGCCTTTTCTTCTTGAGCGGCTCGAAGTTCTTCGGTTGGGGGTCGGACAGAGGCAGGATTGACTGTTGGGAGAAGACGGAGGGTATCGACCACCCCATGCCATACTTGCTGCATCTCTAGATAGGAAATGCAGTCGAATGACTATGGTCAGCAACTTCAAGGGGCAGCCACGAATTCAAGCGGTGGAAAACAATCACCTGGATCAGAAAGATTAGACCTTGAAGGCCCAGACTTGTTCCGAGACATTCAACCGGTCGTCCCCGTGTTGTCAAGATTACAATGTGAAAGAAAGAAAGCAAGAAGAGACGCAAGACCGGCAAGGAGGAGATTTCTTATTCCGAGATGTTTCTATTCAGACCAATACGACGATATTGGCCAGCCGGCCAGATTGAAATCTAGCAGGATGTAGAATAGCAGTGTTCGATTACCGCATCGTGCAGCAGCTTTGAGCCTTGATGGTGAGTCCCGACGTATTCACACTGGAAAGACTGTTGTATTAAGGATCTTGTTGTGTGTTGTGACTGGGCAACAACAGCAGGAACAGGAACATCAACATTCTAGCAGTGTGCTTCCAGCAACACGTTGTCGGTACACTGTCAGCCGGGAGAGAATGACATTTATTTGTTTCATGCATATAATCTTCTTTATGTACTGCTTTAGAGGTATTATTCTCTCGCCCTCGTCTTCATGACTTCTCTTGCCTCCCACGCATACATCCACAGCACCCTCCCGCCGCCTAACCGACTGCTCAGCGCTCGGAATGACTTCCATTTCCTTCTTCCCATCGCCAAAGAACCAAACATTCATGATGAATATACAACTTGGGCGAGTAGAGTTTTGAGTGGGGAGACAAAGGTTCAATGCATGTTATCGAGCTCGATGAGACCGGACGCAGCCAACCGGATTGCTGATCGCATTCTGATCCATCTGACATTTCGGGAAAAGGCAGTTATCGCAAGCAAATGTGAGAAGTGAATGACGGCCACGCATGTCTGAAAGGAAAATGAGGAGGGCCTCATCAGGTGACAAGAAACGAGCCTTCCAATTAGGAGGACCGATGTTGAGCTTGCTGTACTTGTTGCTGTTGGGAATTGGCTCCCAATCGCGCGGCAGCATGCGGGGGGAGTTTCAGTTGCAACTGCCCGCTAGGTAGCGAAGGTGAAGGAAAGGTATTCCCCGGTTGATTCGAATGATTACCGTTCGCGACACCGTTACCATTGCCGTTGCCCACACCTCCATCCTGCTGAGCCTGTGCTTGCTGGACCTGCACCGCCTGCTGCTGTTGAGCCGCCTGTGCCATTCGCAGAAGCTTCGCCCGATTTCTTGCGTCGATAAACGCCTGAATGTTACCACCGAATCCAGCTTGCTGCGATAATCTCGTCAACTCCGCTTGCTGATCAGCCGTGGCGTTTTCGAGATTAATATCCTGAGGCAAAGCCATCGCAGCCTGAACGGTTGCGCCATTAGCAGCCATTGCAGCTTGAGCCGCTCGAGCAGCCATGAGTCGTTGCTGCATAGCTGGATCGAGTTGTTGACCATTCGGGCCGGATTGAATGAATCCACCTTTACCGTTCGGCAGCACCATGCCATTCATCAGTTGAGGCGATTGGGCATTGGCAACCATTCCCAGTTGAGCTTGAGTGAGTTGAGGAGTGGGATGAAGGGAGTTGGTTGGCGAGACTGAGGGTCGGGGCTGGTTTGGAGGCTGCATGCCATTTGAAGAGGGACGTTTGGCTACAATGGGTCGACCATTCTGTCCAGGTACGCCATTTGGAGGCAGCATTCCACTTTGTACAGCTTGACCCTGCAGTTGTATCTGGGGCTGGCCGTTGACTCCCATGGTTGTAGCACTGTTCACTGAGCCGTCCGACGGGACCCGTGTTTGGCCCATTTGTGTTCCTCCTTGTCCCTGGCCTACAGACACCTGCTGACCCTGACCTTGACCTTGCACCGTTGCTTGAGCCTGAGCCAGAGCCGCTTGAGCTTGCGCCTGCTGCTGTGCGAGCCGCTGACTCTCCATAGCCTGTTGCTGAGCAATGAGCTGATACTGTTGGAAATGCGCAATCTGTTGCTGCTGAAGTAGCTGTTGTTGATATTGAGCGGCTTGTAGGATTTGAGGATTGTTGGGTAGCTGCGGCCGAACAAATACAGGGGAGGGCGGCATTTCGACAGGAGTATCAAACGCTGATATGGCTTGAGTGAGGGGTGACAGATTGGGACGAAGTTTCTCGACATCCTGATCCAACAGCAAAGCGATTCGATGGCGGATGTATTTCGGATCCATATCGTCTATAATGATTCGGTCGTCTTCCTCGGAGAGTCCCATGCCCACTCCCAGACCACCTCCACGATCGACATCATAACGCCAAGATTCGTTCAGACGACGCTTCTTGTCGCCAATGATATCGTTATCAACGTCGAAATTCTCGTCATCGATTGAACGCGGTCGTGGTCGGCCAGTGGACGGACGCAAATCGGCAAGGTCAGTGAATAACCAGTCGTGATATCCATCCATCGACTTCGGTGGAACACCTCGCCGACGAGCATAAACAGCCGGCCGACGATCGAACCGAACCACCCCTCCTCGCCCACGCCGCAACCTGAATGATGGAGGCCTCAGAGGTCGTCCAAGGCTGTCCACTTCTTCGTCTGAGTCATCAGTAGAAGTTCCGGAAATGTAATGAGAGTCCAGAGCGGTCACAGGTCGGTAGGCATGAACAGAATGTGAAGAAGGGAAAGGTTGATATGAATTGTCGGTGCAGTCGTCCCAGTGAGCGTCCGCTTCCTTCTTTCTCGCCAGCTCCTCCTCCAGTCTCTGATGCAGAGTTACCATCCTTTCCTTCAAAGCTTCCGGAGCAGTCGAACGATCCGAAGCATTCGGCAGTCCCCTTCCAGCTGCTCGAGCGAGCGCCATGGCTTGCTCCCTCTTCTCCCGTTCCTCTCTTTCCCTTTCTGGGATTTTCTTGCGGACTTGAGGTGTCGACATCGAATTTGCGGAAACGATGAAATGGTTCGATGGGTTCGCACTGATAGGGACACTCCCCAAGGGTCTCCCATTGATAATCTCGTCCTCCTCTCTGGTGATTCCCAAACTTGGCCAACGGCGTTTGATCTCAAACAGATGCCATTTGGCCCTCCAGACTTCCTCCTCTGATTTGCACAGCGCAAGCTTTTCCGATTCTCTTCGAACAACCATTGTCGCCAGATCCAGAGCTTTTCTCATTTCATACTGGATCTTTTGCAGTTTCTCTACAGAGAAGTTGTCCGTTCGTCGAGTTTTCCGGGTGGCTCGGATGTCACGTCGACGGAAACAAACATAGGGATCGCCATCATTCGTCTCGTCATACTACATAAGATGGTCAATATTGATGCCGACGAATGTGGAAATTGAACTACGTACATTGAGGATCGGCATAACAGGTTTCCCCTTACGCTTATCTCTCCTAGATTTCCAATGGGGGTGGACACATCTTGCTATTCGGGTTAAGGTTTTTGTTTCGGGCAAAGGTTTGGGAACTTCGTTGCTAGGATAGAATGAAGCGGGAAGGGGGGAGGAGAAGAGTGGCTCCACCGATGAGAAAGGTGGTAACAGAGATAGGTCCTAAAGGATGGTAAATACTATGCCTTGAAGAATGAAACAGCAATGGACTCACGGTATGTAGCATAGGAACACTGTCTTCGGCGTACTTTTCCATTACACCCATGACATACTCAAAAATGTCTTCAGAAATGAAAAGCGGAGCAGGCGTCTCTGCCTTCTCCCTTTCCTTCCCCTTGACCCGCATACCTCGGCCTTGAGTCGGAGTATGACCATTTGTTACTGGACTACCCTGCAGTGTCGAAGTGTCACCACCACCACCGGAGCTTCCTTCAGCCTTCGCATTGAAGGCAGTTAGCCATTCCACATCCTCATCATCCATGCAATAACCCAGTCCACCCAGTCCACCACTCGATTCCTCGACGGTGTCGCTAAACCGGATGTAATTACTGGGCTGACTATAGATGTGGGAGCCATACAGTTCAGCATAAGCTGCGACAGCCACGAGGCCCGTAGCATCTGGAGTGGGGATATGGTAGTTGAGGGCTGAGGATGTGGTACCGTTTGGTTCGGGTTTTGAAGCAGTCTGGCGGTGGTTAGAAGTAGGAGAGGATGGCTTCGAGGGCTGCGTCCGCGAGTGAAGTAGTGACGCCGAGGAGAGAGCTGCTTGAAGATGGTGTTCCTATTCGAGCACAGACAGAAATACTAGTCAGCGAAACAACATCCCAGGAAAGTCGCTGCCACCAACGAATGCCACGACGACAAATTGCCCGATTAGGAAGGAGTTGGGTCATGAATCCACCTCGCCAAAAAGTCACCCGATTCTCAAGCTATGGGCATGCTTGAAAAGGTGCAAGTCAGAGTATTGGGGGCGTTGAGATGGATGCAGGTGCGAGAATAGAGGCAAACGGTACGCAAAGTAACAAACAAGGCGTGGGAAAAATCGAGAAGCAGACGAATGCGCGTTCTCGGGGATCACGCGCGACAGGAGGACACAAACACCCCCCTTTTTTGCATGGAAACCGCAATCGAAGACGGTTTCGACAGGCCATTCGACGACGAGCACATCGATGGACCCGTCCCAGATGCATGCCCAGCCCATAGAGCAGACGAGCCCACTCACCAAGAGTTCACCGCTTTCCACCCCGATGGCGCCCACATGTTGAGCCTTTGTCGCTTCGGAACCCGAGGCCGGATCGTGATCCCAGACGATGGTTTCCGCCGCCGAGAGGTCGATGGTGTCGGATCCTCGATAGATGAGGAGCTTGGTCTTGTTGGTGACCCTCCCTGCTCTCCGGGAAGAGGTCACCATCCTGGATGGAGGCATGTAGAGCGTCCCGAGGGGCCCTTGTGAGCCAGCAAAGGCTACAAAGTATGGGGGGAAACGGTCGTCTGGGCGGCGCGCTTTGCGTTCGGGACAAACGGACGCACCAATCACAGCCCATCGCAGCCGCACCAACTCACTCAGCCGCAGCTGCAGCACAGCGAGACCCGCGCGTGAAAATTTGAAGGGCTTGTATTGCCGAGCAAAATAGTGTGGCACTTGTAACGCCGGCCATACACCAAGTACCACTTACTTAGTCACACCACTTACTTGTTTGGCTGTCAGCTTGCAATGGTCACTATGCGTGCGATCCAATACGGTGCCGCTGTCAGTCAGTGCAACTATTTCCCACAATCAGTCTCTGATATAAATGCAGCATGCAGCATGAACCAAACCTGCAAGCGACCGTTAGCACTGGAATGTGGCACTCAGCCCGGGCCGTCCACTCGAAACACGCACTATCAACAGACTACCTATACGCATTGTCAGCCAGGAATCCCAAGACGTCTATACTGAGCTCCTACTCTCCAAGGGTTTCCGAACGTCGGAAACCAAAACAACAGATGCGATCAACGAGCTGAACTCACTACAAGCCTTCACCACTTTGTCCGCTTCTTCCACCCCTTGCCACGTCCATTGTCCATTCTCGTCCCCTGCAGATCCCCGTATTTTCTCTTGGCATACGTTCCAATATCTCCATCCGCAACAATGCTCTGAACCACCTGCCCAGGGCGATACTTCCTTTCGGTCGCAGCCGTTGTGTCGCTCAGATGCCGTGGGGCTTCGATCATCGTCCCAATCTGTTCAAACATTGTTGATCAGCGTCGAACTATATGAGGCGATTGCTGGCCCATACATCGGAAAGGGGGCTTTACTGAATTGATGAACTTACAGCAAACAGCTCAGGAACTTTGCCCGCCTTGTTACCGCCTTTCATAAACCGTTTCGGATCCAGACTGTTAGCCAATGCCAAAGCCTGATAATCGCGCTTCATCTGGGGCAGCAAATCCGCTCTAGCCGACGGCAGCGTAGCCCAAAGCTCCGATGTCGTAGCCTTTCTCGGTTGCTGTCGGAACGATATGGTCAGGTCAGTGGATGTCCCCCTTTGACGAGCAACAGCGATGGGGATTGACTAACGGCAGCTTTCTCCTTCTTGGTCAGTTCCCGTTCATATCGGCCTGTGTCCAGCTCTGGAGCATCCCTATGCTTCTCGGAGATGCTGGTACTCGCCAGACGAGGTCTCGAAGGTCCGGCATGAGAGGTGGACAAAGGTGTGGAAGTGGAAGCTCGCGCTGTTCCGTCAGATTTGAATGCTAGATGCGGCTCCGGAAGGGTTGGGATTGACATGTTCGGGATCGGGCTGATGAGACATCATTAGCGTTGCAACCCCCGAGCATTGTCCATCGTAGGGACTCCAGCAGCTGAGAATGAGCCACTTCAAACTCACGCTTCCTTTCTGCGCTGCTGCTCCTCTTCATCGTCCTCTGCATCGAACCTCAGCTCGTCATCGGCATTCTCGTTTCGATTCGGATGGCCGGTACTATCCGTCCTCTTAACGGCAGCTGATTGCGCTAGAGCACTAACACGAGCAGCTTGTAGGAGTTTCTCAAGCTCAGCCTCTTCCTCGTTCTCGGAATCATCCTCCTCATCAGATGAATCAGAGGTCTCCGAATCACTCGCGGAAGACGAATTGCTTGCAGAGCTTGAAGACGACTCGGATTCGGATTCGGACCCGCTATCCGTGATCGCAACGACGATGGTTTCTCCCTCACTTGCGTTTGATAGTTGATCGTCTAAGGTAGAAGACATTGTCGTGGTATCCTCGAGACTCGAAGCAGTTTGTGGGAACTCGTCCTCACTTTTCACCTCATTCTGTCCATCAACAGATGAGTCTTTGGCGACTATGCTTTCCTCTTCTCTGTTTCCCTCCGCATTGCCTTGCCCTTTCTCAACCTCCTCCTCTGCTTTCAGAGCGGCCAATCGACGATGTCTCAAATTTCGCGGACTGGCATCCCCAACAGATTCCACAAAAGAGTGAATGAGGTCACTGGGAGACATGTGTAACAATTTAGCCGCCTCCAAAACAGCCAGATCATCGGAGGACTGGAAGTGATGATGGGCAGCGGCGGCGGAAGATGATGAAGCAGCCGCAGGCGTGAGAGGAGTAGATCGTTTGGATCTGGGTGTGGAGGGAGGTGGTTCTGTAGTCGACGTGGATGGCTGCGAGTGAAGGGGTGGAGCTGGTGAATTGGGCAGAGAGCGACGAGCTGGCATCGTGGATTTCGACCGGGTTTACTTCGGATACCGGAAGCAAGAAGTTTTGACAGAAGCGAAGCTCGAAGAAGACAAAGAGGGAATCTCAATTTTTTCCTCCCGTCTCTCTCCCTGAACAGATGGATCAGAGGTGAGATTCTTTGTCGTTGAAACAATGGGGAGTCTCCTCTGCTAATAAATGATAAGCCAGCAAGGAAAGCGAATGAATGCGATTGAGAGAGCGGCCAGGCTGGCAGGAAGAATGCAATCAAAACGAGATCTTTAAGGCACGGTGCCGACAACGGACATCCTGGACATGTCCGCTTATTGTCGACTAAATTGTCTTGCCTCCACCTTCTACAGACTGATCTATATGTATAACACTATCTGGGAAGAGTAGCGAAATTGGTACACGGTACAGAGCGAGAGCTATTGCCCTTAACATAGGTCCTGGAAAATGCCTCACGCCGATACCAGCCTGGTACCATCAGATATCACGACGTAAGTATGAATTTGAATATCCAGCTTCAATCCCTATTGCGAGGCTCGACAAACAGACTGGGAGCTGGTCAGAGATGCTCGGAGCAGGTTAGGGGTCGAGCTACAAGATTCGCTCGAAACTCGACGGGCGCCATTACTGACTTTGTTCTACCCCTCTAGAAAATCTGAATTCTACGCTCATATCACAGAGCAGTTATCTGCTTTGTTGGAAGACTCAAATTTCTGGGTTAGTCATCTTCATCGTTTCCTCCTTACTTTAGCTCCTGTCACGTATATCAGCGAGCAGTGGTGACGAGAGTTCTGACTTCTCGAATCGCTTATATACAGGTGTCTAATCTTGCTCAAACATCGGCATTGCTGTACCACTCTTACCTCTCCTCTTCATTGTACGGCTTCAACAAGACCAGCTCCGACCCCTCTACACCAGTAGTCAATTGGTGCGGTGAGTCATTCCCTGCTCCCAGCCTTTAGAAACCCCTTATCATCTCGGTATATATATCTCGGACTTATGGACCTTTCAAACTAACCAACTGAACCTTATACCCGAATACAGGCTTCTACCTTCGTCCCTCAGATATCTCTCCTCTGCCTACAAACCCATCTTCAAGTACCTCCAATCCATTGGTTGTAGGGCCATATAACGGTAGACCGGCTTGTACGACCATCTATCCTGTCGCTGGGAAAGGAGTCTGTGCGGATGCTTTTCTAAATGAGAAGCCGGTTGTTGTGCAGGACGTGGAAGAGTATCCAGGCCACATTGGTATGTCGTGTCGTCAGTCGCTAAAGAATGTACCACTGACCCTCGCCATTCACCCTTCATAGCCTGTGACGGAGAAACCAAATCAGAGATCGTTCTGCCTCTGCACAAACTGTCAGCGACAGGAAGAATAGTGATCGGTGTCCTTGACCTAGACTCAACAAACCTCGCCACATTTGATCAAAACGACGTGAATGGCCTACAACAGGTTCTCAGTATCCTCGAGAAAAGTTGTTCCTGGGACAAATAGGGATTTGCCCATGTAGGTAATAGAGTCAAATGCATCGCATGGTATAGATCTTGAGAAGAGTAATCACACTGCTGGTATACTGGGATTCTCTAATCGGTATAGTACGGCTGACCTCGAAAATTCATCTGACCAAGGCATATATATATGCCCTTCGCTTCCTTGGTTTCTGAGCCGAAGAACCCAATCTAAAGCCCTATACGCTGTCTTTCCAGCACGCTCTTCTGCGCTGCATCTCGTGATACCCTCCTGATCAATTAGTTGAATTCAGCGCAAAGCAATATCGCCGGTATACTCCGCGACGAACCAGTAATATTCCAGGACATCGTGTCCAGCTAGCCTCTGCAGGAAACCCTCGTCATGAGTAATCACGATCAGCTGGAAGTTAGCCTGCCGTCGTCGGTCCCTAATGATCCTATATCAGATTTCATCCGCGTCAGTAATGCGGTTTTGAGCCCATCAGCAAGGCAAAACTATTCACTCAGCAAGAGCCTCCGCGAGAGCATTGATGTTCTCCTGATCCAGATTGGTTGTTGGTCTAGAAAGAGTGACATTAGCTTTTGGCCGGAAGAATCGAGCAACACGAGTGTGCTTTGTGGTACGCACTCATCCAGCGCAAGCACCCCACAGCCTTGGCCAAAGCTTTCGGCCAAAGCTAATCGAATGATGATGGATGCTAAAACCTTCTGACCGGCGGAACATCTGCCTCTCATATCCAGCTCGACCTCGTTTTTGACCATCACGACTCGATAGTTATAAGATTTTCGAGTAGTCGTAGTTCCCGCTTCGTCATTATCTGAGACGATCCTGATGCCGTCGATGTCTGAACCAGCGTCAGAGCATGTGCATTTGTGAGGCAACAGGGCTAGGATTGACGTGCTTCAACATACCAGTTCCTTGATAAGTCTTGTTCCACAAATGACCGATTGTATCATTGATCTCATCCATTTTAATAGCATGGTATTTTAAAATCGCGCTAAAACTCACATCAGCATCTCGTTATCTTACGCAGAGAGACCACTTACTTGTCAAGCGCTTTGCCATATTTTTCGAGATCGTTGTTCGCAAGCTCGCTGGTCTTTTTAACATGAGAAGTAAGCTCGTTGTACTCCACGTAGATATCTAACAAGGTCTTGATACTTACTTTGGTCTTTATCAATTGCTCTTTGTAGTCCTTATCGATGTTTTTGTAATCATTGTGCAGCGTTGCCGAGAGCTTCTTTTTAGCCTCCGCCATTTGCAACAACTCTCCATTCCGTAGTTGCCACTGTTTCAACCCGAGTGATGGTCAGTCCCCCGAGCCTCCTTCTCGACCGGAAAGTGCGTAGGACACTTGACACACCTTGCTCTGGACCATGTTTTCCTCTTCAACCTTTTGAGCATATTTCGTCTCAAATTCGCGACGAGCTTTGGCGGCAGCCTCCACATCGATACCATCCAATTCTTCCTGGACCTTCTGGATAGCTTTCAGTTGCTCTCTGTAATTAAGATTACTGGCAATATTCGTTTTCAGATTACCCGCTGTAGCCTCCTCAGCTTGCAGGGTCGCAATCGTAGCCTCAATGGTTGCTCTAGCGTCGTTGGCTGCAGAGATTTCTCGTTTGATATCGTCAATCTGGGCTTCGGTGTCACGGATCTTTCGATCGTTCCCTTCCGATAAATAGCTTTTGTAGTTCATCAGCTAAGCAAGACATAGAAGACGTCAGGCATATTTGAACTCACGCCTGACATGCGCGGTGCTTGGCTTCTATCTCCCCAATGCTAGACTGATAGATACCGACCTGAAGGGATGCATCATTCTCCGCATTTTGGCGTTCGTTGCGATATCGATTGAGAGCGTCGTGCTTTTCTCTCCATGGGGCTTCGGCTGCCTGGGCTGAGTTGTCGAGGTCCTACATCGGGCGATCAGCAGAAAATCACCTCAAATGTTAATAGTTTGCATCCCAAAAGCTTTCCCACCTTGAGATCCACTTGCAGCTGTGCCAAGCTTTCCCTCAGTTCTTTCAAAGCCTCCTCAGCCAGGCGGTGCTTTTCCCTCTGTCCTTTGAGCTCTCCCAGTCGGAGTGTGTATTTGTTAATATCGTCTGCAATTCCTCTCAGTGTCTGTTGCTTGAGCTCCTTATCGGAGGAAAGAGTAGTCTGTTCTCGCTGAAGGGTTTTGCTGCAAGGTAATCGTTCTTCGGTCAGTTTTTCCAACAAATAAATATGAAGAGAAGCACCACAAGTGCCACTTATAGCTCACATTGTATCATTGATCTGATCGACTTCCTTTTGCACATCATCAACGGTCTTGTGAGAGCCGCTACTTTCCAGATCGCGCTCAAGTCTCGTAATGTCCACCTTGAGGTCCCTAATCTCATTCAAAGTTCTTGATAAGAGACTGGCGGCTCCTTTCAGCGTTTGCAGATCTCGGGTGGCTAATTTAGCGCGTTGAACTCTCTCTTTGGCCTGTTCGAATAGGTGACGTCAATTGAGTGGATTGGTTGCAGATTCAGGTAGAAAGAAGACATATTCGCGGGGCTCACATCTTCGACTGCATCCTGAATGACATCCAGTTGGGCAGACTCATCCGCCACCTGTTTCTCCAGCTCAGGAATCGTTTGCTCTCTCAATTCCTTGATGGTGTCAGTGGACGGGGCGAGACGACGGAAACCCTCCAGCTCAGCCTCCCATGAAGCGGCTTCGTCTTTGAGCTCCTGAATGCCAGCAGACGAGCACTTTTCTATCCTTGCATTCACCTTGATGTTTGTCTCGTCAGCAGACACTTGCTAATCGCCGTCCGGTGGAACTTGGCAGCCAACTCACATAAGCCTCAAACGCGTTGACCTCATTGTCGTGCACCTCCCTATCACATCCGTAGCATTTCTTCTTTGTTCTACCCGTCTTTAAAATGTTTTTCCAGAGCACACTCATGGACTTCGCATTCGCGACCTCACTGTTGAACATCAGTGTGAGTGATGATGAGAGCAGGACACTGAAGCGACCAACTTACGATTGACGAAGTTCCACCTCGGCAGTAGCTTCCTTGATTGCTTCTTCGATCGTCTCGGCATTGTATTCCTGCAGTGCATCACGTACAGCCTTCTCCAGACCTGGGATGAACAGTCAGTGCTTGGTCGGCATGCCACCACGACAAGCTTACGGCTAAGCTCATCGGACTTCGCTTTGAGCGTTTGCTTGGCAATGGTCACAGATGTTTGCAACTGTGAAAGTTGACGATTGGCAGCTGCAGCCGATGTTTCGGCTTCCTGAAGTTCCCGATCTTTCCGGCTACGGGAGATGGCTCATTAACGCAAACTCCTCCTCCTATAGCGTACAAGACTCACCTGACCGCAGTGGTTATGCTCTCCTCCATGCTTTCCGCCACCAGTTCACCGCCGACTAGTTCCCTAAACCTTGCGGAGTGACTTTCCACTGTTGCTGCCACCGAATTCGACTTTGACTGTACCTCGGCTCGTTTGATTGCCAATTGAGCCCTCGAATCCGCCTGACGATTGAGAGTTGCCAACTCTGCATTGGCTTTGTCTCGATCGGCTTCACGTTGTCGGATCGTCAGCGACCTCTCCCGGATGTGCTCATCATATCTAGCTTCCGTGATGTCTTCTTGTAAACGATCCCTTTGAGCGATAGCATTGGCGATTTTGTCCTCGGTCACTGTGATATCCGTGTCTACTGTACTAACAGAATCAAAGTTGGATTCAGCGTTTCGAATTCTGGCGTTCAATTGGGTCTAAAAGTACTGGTCAGTTGATAGCTGGGAAGCAAGGTCAGTGAATAGCCTGATATCTTACAATTTGATCTTGCTTGCTTCGTCTGGTCGCAATGGCCGAGGTCTTGATACCGGCTAAGCGATCTAGCTCTGCTTGGAGATCCCTCTCTTTTCGTTGTCCGTCGGCCTGGAACCCGTCATCAGCATCTCCTTTCTGCAAACATCGGGCCGAAGACAAAACAGGATACGGACCTGAAGTTTCTTAAGATCCGAATCTGCCTTCCGCACCAGATCATGAAGCTTATTTACGAATTCAACAATCTTCGCTTCTTCCAAAGGGGAGTAGTCGTATCCTGCGAAATTATGGTTCTTCGCCACTGCCCTGACTGCTGCTTCCCGTTCTTTCAGATTCGTCTCGTAGTTCTGTGACAATGCACCTCGTTAGCGCTGATCAGCACAGGTTCTGATCAATAGTCCAACGGCCTACTCTTCTATTCGCCAATAGACCACCCTGAGTGCTGGCCAGATTGCGCTCTCGTCTCCTGAGGTCTTCCAGCACATTGTCTTCCTTCTCACGAAGCTCGAGCTGTCTATTCTTCTTGTCCGTAATTTTAGACAGATGAGAATTGAAGTTGTCTCTCATATGTTTCAGCTCATCAGTAGTCTCTGCAATCGAGACAAGTCAGCCAAAGAACTGTATCATGACATTTCGTTAACGAAGTGTTGAGAAGCTTACCACTCATCACGTTCATGCCTTGCAGTAGGGAGTCGCTATTCCCTTGAAGCATTGTTTTCTGCGCATTCAACCGATCCAGCTTTTCAAATGTCCGCTGGAAAGTAGACGCTCTTTCATAATGCTCCATGTTTAGCTGTTTCAGTCGGGTATGTTGCTCTTTCAATTCTTCCGCCTCAGTTTGCTTCGTATTTTCAAGCCGGATATGATCTTGAAGCTCTTTTCGCATCTGTGAAAGGGAGATCGTGTCAGATTATTCTCGTGAGGAGTAAGCGATTCGGCGCAGAACGAGGATCGCTGTTTTCATAATTCACCCTCTCAGCTTTATCCTTGTCCTGCTTGAGGAATTTGAGTCTCTCCTTGTCCACCTTCAGCTCTGCAGTCCTTTCTTTTCTCAGCAGCTTGATGTTATCGAGTGCCTTTGTGTACCTTGGTCACAGACAGCGCATTAGCGAATAAAACAGATCTGACTGGTGAAAGAGGACACACTTAGTGGCTTCGAAGATATCGTCGAACTTCTTCTTCAAAGCCGCTGGTTCAGATAGTGGCCAATTGGATTCCTCCTGATGACAGAATATAACATTCTCTAGGATGGCCTTGGAAACTCCAAGCAGTAGGGGGATCTCTTCATCCATATCTGCGCACTTGGTCGAGATAGTGTTCCGCTGCGTCGGATCAGTTACAGTCATAGTAGAAGTGTCTGGGAAGACATACCTTTCCCTCCCCACCATCCGGATCTGTCTTGGCTAGTAAACCCTCCAACGTCTTCATTGTGAGGCCACCACCCTTCTTCATGGTGACTTGCAGACTTCGAGTGGCGGTCATGCGCTGCCTGTTGACATTCCAGAACCGAAGACGAACTTGGGCTTTGACCTCCTTCTCGTTTGCCATCTAAAGACGGGATTGATTCAGCGGGGAAGTCAACGTGGTTATACAATTCCTTGTCGGGACTTTATTTACCTTGGGGTCATGTACAAAAGCGCCTCCCTTGGTATTGGGAGGTAGATCACCAGTGGTAGCATATTTGAGACATTCGATAATTGTCTGCAACCGGCAGAATACCAGTTTCGGTTAGCAAAGAGGCATCATTGGAGCCTTTGCGATGAAGAAATAGCCTCGATGCGGCGTGATGTGTAGGATGGAGGAACCCACCGTCTTTCCACTGCCATTGTGTCCCACAATAACCGTCAACGGTGAGTAAAACTCAATGACCTGAACATGCTTGTCGTCAAATGAACGGATACCGCGGATCGCCAGCTTATTGAGTGAAGCCCTGAGAGATATATAGTTAGAGGGGAGATTAGGGATTGGAAACGAGAGTAACATCTCACATGGCTGTTACCGATTGTAGGGATGCCAATAGACACGGCGAGTTCTAGCTGATCACCTCCACTTTGGTGATGGGCCAGTGACACGTACGGTGTCATGTGACGTGTAGCTCGAATATAGCTCGAGAAATACCTCGTATAGGTCGTGAAAAGGGCTGGTAAGCTACTGGGTTCGCTATTGATAGGAGAGCGATGGTCAGAAATGGGTTGAGAGCAGGGCTGTCATGGTGGATTTGAATCGGTACAAAGAGAGCCCAGTCAACCGGGTTACTGTCGCGACGGAAGCAAATAGTAAAGTCGAGTGGCAAGCGATTAGTCAGAATCAGATCAGAGATCAGAGACAGCCTTTGTTTTGTTTGGCTACCACATATCCCCTACATGCTTGGTACATCACAGGTACATTACAAGCAATGGATCTATAGAACAGACACGAATTGATTCCTCTTGTACATCTCAAAATGTCCTGGGTGAGTGCTACTCTTCCATGGGGGAATTAGAGGGTCAAGGGCTGACATCAGATGTAAATGCGATGCAGCTTGCGACTTCATTTCCCTCTATGCCGTGGTCGCGTTCCACATCAGCGTCCACCTCGACGCCGAATGTCAACAACAATGAAAATCACGACATGTTGGTTGCCGACCCCGAAGATCTAGACGCTCCACCTCCCTTTCCTATGCTCGACTCCCATCAGCGCTCTAAAGCACCACCTCCCAATACGACTCAGACGTCCCCCCTGCCCCCTCCATCTTTCGATTTTGCGCCGCCATCGCCTGAGCAGCGTTCGACGGACGACCCACCCTCATCGCTTAATATCGCGATCTTGCCAGATGCTACACCGATCGGTAACATGGCCCCTCCACCTAGTACCACGAAACGGCCTTCGTTCGGGATGGGCTCTGGCGGAGTTGACAAGGAACCAAGCACGATGTTGGGTGCCGACGAGAATAACAAAAAAGACAAAAAGAAGAAACGCGGGAAGGTTCCTCTCTCTCCGGGGCATTCACCATTAGATTGGGCGAGACTATGTAACAGTGGTGCGAATTTACGAGGGACAGAGGGCTTTGTAAGAATCACCCTTTCAGAACTGGCAAAGGTAGGTATCCCACTTTCCCTGCCTGCTCCGGGCGATCATCTATCATCACTGTCTGCCACATCTCAGGAAAGCTGATTGGGCTTCTCCCGAGGAAATAGCACAACAAAAGAGACGATGCTTGGTCGGTGTTCAGCGGCAGAGTTTACAATATCACGCCCTACCTTCCATTCCATCCTGGGGGCGAGGACGAACTCATGCGAGTCGCAGGAAGGGACGGTACTAAGCTATTCAGTGAGACCCATTTCACGGCCTGGATTTGGTGCACTCCCTGACGCTGACGTTCATCTCTGCGATTATCTTAGTGCTAACCCATTCATGGGTAAATATGGAGTTCATGCTGCAGGAATGTATGGTCGGAATGCTTGTTAGAGGTTAGAGAACATACTCATAGATGTTATGCACGGACTACAGGCCTCATCGTCGTTGTATTTCATGCATACGAAGACGAGAACAGGGTCGACCCTTTTAGACTTTGCGGTATGATTGGAACGACGTGTACTCAGTCTATTGACTCCGGAATAGTATAACGGTTAGTATATCCGCTTCTCACGCGGGTGATCAGGGTTCGATTCCCTGTTCCGGAACTCATTGTTTTTTTGTTTGATTTGTTTTTGTGCGGGCACAAGCGTCAGGTCGGTCCTATTTCTCGGAACATAGCGCGTTGAACGAGAATCATGTTTTACCAAGACAACAACCACGATTCATGACAAAGTCGACCACATGGAAATGATCACTGGTGCAGGGACGCCCTTGGAGAGCCAGTCCGTCGTCGGTCAGCTGCCAACGAAACGAGGCCAACCATCGAGCTCGTCTCCACGGACAACCGACCAAAACAGGAAACGGCTGGGCAACCTCTTCTCATCCCTGGGCGTTGGGCCGTCGACCTCGACTACATCGCAACGACCTATCAGCACCATGGATGGACAATCTGATGATCAAGTTAACTCTCGTCGAGATATCCAAACAGCTCGTAACATGGCTTCAGACGTATCGACACCGCGTAAAACACCAATTGCTGTGCCTACGGACGATATACCAGCGTGGAACGGTATCAACCCTGTGTCAAACAGAATTTGGAGCTGGTTGAGCCCTAAGCGAGCTAGTGGTACTGCTCTCGAGGTGACTGGGAAGTGTCACGAGCTGGACCAAGATGAGGGATGTTTTGTGGATGGCAAAGACGTGCAGGAGAGTACTACCATCGAGCTGGGTGGAGGGAACGATATCGAAAGCAACATCTTGACGCAGCGCTGTGTCATGAAGTGTCATCTTATGAGACTACCAGACGAGCTGTATGTCGGTATTCCCCGCATCCTTCACTACTCATGCACGTGTGCTGACGACATATTACAGGCTAATTCAAATCCTATCAAATCTTCCACCAACGGTCGACCAGCTCACGAGAATATCAAGAATATCGCCAAGATTTTACGATCTCTCCCAATCACCAAGTCTTTGGGCCAAGGTTTTCGATGCTACCCCCGGATTCAGGTTGAAGGGGGAGCTTCATGGCCGGGTTGTCGGGACTGTAGTCATGCCGCCTGGTCGGTGGGACGGTGGGAGGTGGGAGTGGAACTCGGCGTCTCTTTTGAAGCCGGGAGAGGGAGGTGGAGTTAGTAATACGAGTCCACCAGGGAGAGCGGGGTGGTTTGGTATTCGGAAATCTATTCCGTTGACGCCTGTCGCTGGCAACGGTGTGGTACGGCCTTTGGGACATCTTTACTCGACTCCACCTAGTGCAGACCTAGCAACCATTTCTTTATCGCCAAAACCAACGACGCCTCAACATCTCAATCACTTCTCTATACCCAAACATGCACAGGCTACCACCGCCGTATCACCTATTCCTGTCCATTATCCGACTCTCTACCGGTCGCGCCACACTATCATGTCTTCAATGCGTACCCCAGACTTGGCAGTTCCTTCACAGACAAGCTCATTGGAACCTGCAAAAGACTCTGTGTATTGTTTGAAAGCGAAGGAGGGATGGCTGATCAGCGGGAGTCGAGATCGATCAATCCGTATATGGAGTTTACCGAGTCTATCGTCTCATCCCACAAACCCTCCGTCACATCATGTTGCAGGAATCGACGTCGATATGGTGAAAGATAGAGATGACGTAAAGAAGACGGCGGACAACACCATGAGATCGGGAGCTGAGCTGAAATTAGTCGTACAAGACGCTCATTATAGGAGCGTTCTCTGCCTAGATTTTGAAGTGGTCGATCAGTTTCCCACATTGGAGGGAGATGAGACTGTCGGAAAGACATATGGGAAGATGGTCACGGGAAGCTCTGATTCTACGGCGGGTATCTGGGAGATAGAATGGGGATTGGACGTTACCGGAGGCAGGGTGGCGGTGAAGAAAGTCGGGTCTTTAGTTGGGCATTCTGGCGGTGTTTTGGACGTAGCGTTAGGGCGCCGGGGAATTATTACTTGGTGAGCATAATGAACATTTCGGCGTAGGAGTCTTTTACTGATTAACGCACAACGCAGCTCCAAAGATGGCACAGTCAGAGGTCAGTCCTCGGAGATAGCTGTCCTAAACTCTTTCAAGCTGACACCATCGATTCCGAACAACAGTATGGGACCGACAGACTCTCGTCCAGATGCACGTTCTCAATCCGCATGCTGGTCCAATCAACTCGCTAAGCCTCCATCCGGATCCAGAGGTTGCCCAGGTCGTCTCTGCGTCTGGAGAAGGGCCTTGGGTGATTTGGGATATCGACTCGGGAGCTGAGGTCTTACGGGGTCTTGGGGAGGGACGGGGGCTGGCGTGTGTGGTCTGGGCCGTGAGTTGAGATGCTCTGCTATTCTATCGTGTTGCAGAAGGATCTTGGGATACAACCGACGAGTCGAATCTCGCTGAAATTCCCTCTGCAGGACGACCTGATCATTACTGGTTCGAATGATAAGACCATCAAGGTCTTCACCTCATCGACCGGGACTCTCCTCAGAACATTGACAGGTCATAGCGACCTCGTCCGAACCCTCGCGGTAGACACTCGACTCGGACTGATCTTCTCTGGGAGCTACGATAAGACATTGCGGGTAAGTCGGGACAATCTTCCAAGCGAAGAGTCATCCTCGTGAAACGAGCCAATCTCGTGGACAGCATCACTGAGACCTGTTTACCCGCAGTTGTGGGACCTGAATACTGGCACGTTGATTCGCCGTCTTCCTTGTCTGCATGCTAGTCTCATTTTTGATATCGCACACGCTGGACCGAGATTGTACTCGTGAGTCTGACAAGGCTTGACTGAAGGTAGTGCGACTAACGTGCTAACAATGTCTTTCTTTATCTCTGGGTTAGAGCTTCGCACGACCACTCGATCCAAGTATTAACATTTGGTGTGGGATTACCATACTTGGATTTGTTTGAATAAAAGGGGTGTTTTGCTGCGGCTAGAAAATTGTTGCATGTATGCATTTTCCAGTTCATGTCTGTTCTGGCCATGGGCCCATGTGCGATGAGATCGGAGAATGGAAAGGTAAAAACAGCGCTTTGCCTCATTTGGTTCCAAATTCCAGGGGCCTGGGGCCTAGAAAGGACAAGTTGTGCCGTAAATGACGTAGATGGCGTAGACTTGAACCTGTCGTATTCTGTTTTGCTGTTTTAGCGGGTTCTGATTCAGGGACAGAGCGTCACTTTAGCTAAGTACTTTAGCTCCCGTGTGATTGTGACGCGGTGCACCGTGCGAGCTGCGAGGGAAAGACGACTGAGATCAAAACTGCACCCGCCCACTTTCTATCCCAGAGCTTTTATAGCTCAAGACTTGATCTTCATCTTCATCTTCATCGTACAACAGCAACCTCCTCTCACCAACACTTGTCATCCCTCTTCACCCATCTGTCACCTCAACAGGTTGTGGTAGTGTTTATTCCCCCATTCCTAGGGAGGTTGACAGCGAACAGACTAGCAGATCGAGGTGAGCAAACAGCATCCCCCCTCCCCTGTCCCTGTCCCCCACTCCCCTCCCTTTCCTGAACGAGCGGCAAAATTTCCATCAGGTCCCAGTCGATTGTATTGTTGTTGTCGCAGTCATTCCTGGACCGGGCGGACTGGTCTCATCCTCCCTGCGATGGTGATACTCATCGACAATTGCTGACCTCTGGGTTCTCTTCTCCCTTTCCTTGTCCCACTACTATCATCCTCCTGTTTTCATCTGTCCTCGCCCAACTCTAACCTGCGCACCTCCTTTCGATCTAGGCCTCTTGATCCGTGACGATCGGTCCATTGGCTTCCTTGTCGCTCACGCCTGGACCCCGCTGTCGCTGTTCCTTATATCGTTGTCGCCCTGCTCTCTTCTCTCTGTGGCCACCTTTTCGACCCCACGTCAACTCGCTTCACCTCACAGCTCATCTCTACATCTCTCACTCGACTGGTGGTGTTATAATCCTCTAACCCACCAGCAGGCATGTCTGCCACAGGGAAGGACGCAACAGCGTCCACTACACCTTCGTTCATAGCCGCTTTAGTCGTTGGTCTTGTCGTCGTCGGCGCCTTGACCGTCGTCTGGCTCCTTTTCCATGCCAAAAAGGCTTTCCGCCGAGTATACCAACCTCGGTATGAGCTGGCCCCAGAGACGTAAGTCACGCTCTTCCCCGCTCTTATCCGTAAGGCTCCGTAGTTGACAAGTGATACATACTATCACAGCAAGCGTCCAGTCGAAATCCCGTTAGGACCCATTCCATTCTGGAGAACGGTCTTTTCAACCCCAGATGACACCGTCATCTTCGCTAATGGCCTCGACGCCTACTTCTTTGTTCGCTTTATCAAGGTTTTTGGACTCTACATGATGGTTCCCTACCTTTTGTTGACCTTCATCATCTTGATTCCCGTCTCGTGAGTTTTGGATTTTGCAGTCCGCTTGCATTTTTGTGCCCAGGAGAAATGGCATGCTAACAGGATCTCGCATAGTGCTGCTTCTCCTAATGCTGGGAAGTCTGGGTTGGACGTTATGACCTTTGGAAATGTGGCGGTGGACCACCAGAGCCGCCATGTCGCACACTTCATGGTTGCTCTTGTCTTGATCTGTAGGTCGTCAAACTTTTGTCGCGAAACCTTTGGCAAATCGATACTCATTTCGCTTCGCATCTTACCTCAGTCTGGACTTTGTTCCTCATCTGGCGCGAATACAACCACTTCGTAACTGTTCGCCAAGCTTGGCTTTCGTCTCCCCAACATCTCACCCTTGCCCGAACTAGGACAATGGCTATCACTAATCTCCCGAATGACATTACCTCCGAAGCAGGTATCAAGGAGCTCGCTGGGACTGTTGCTCGATTAACCGGATCCTCCCAACCCAGGCCCAGCATGGCCACTGCGGATGGTAATGGCTACTCGCAAGCGACCGACAGTACCGACGGGGGCGTAAGGCGCGTCTGGCTAACTCGCAAGGTTAAGGGCTTGGACAAGGTTTTCGAGGAGAGAGAAAACGAATGCTCTCGCCTTGAGGGTGGAGTTGGTAAGCTTGTGTCCCTTGGAAACAAGAATGAGCGCAAAGGAAAAACTCCGGAGAAGAAGGGTGAGCATTGGCTATCTCGAATCAGATTGAGACCCACGCTAATTATGTAAATAGGCAAAGTTGATACTGAGCGGGGCGGCGCCGATATGGTTGATCGATTTGTCGCACCGAAGAAGCGTCCAACTTGGAAGCAAGGGCTTCTTGGGCTTATCGGACGCAAAATGACTCTCGAGACTTCCCCTATCTACATCAAAGAGCACAACGAGCAGCTAGCGACACTCCGGGAGAAGGAAGACAGCTACGATCTCGGCAACACCGCATTCGTTCGTTTTAGCTCCCAAAACGACGCTCACGCCTTCGCTCGACTCGTCGATTCTACCGATAAGAAGTACCGAAAGATCACCACTGGAATTGAACTTATTCCTGAGGACATCGTGTGGAGCAACATCAGCATGAGTCCATACCAGCGATACGTCAGGAAGATCGTCTCCTGGTCTTTGACCATTGGATTGATCATTGTCTGGGCTATCCCCGTTGCATTTGTTGGTCTCGTCAGTAACGTCGATACCCTATGCAAAACGGCTTCGTGGCTTGCGTGGATCTGCACACTCCCACCGTAAGTGACCATTCTCACAATTTTTACTATCAATATCAATAGCTTCTGCGGATTGCTCATTCTGTTTACTTCGCAGGCCTGTCCTTGGTATTATCAAGGGTATCCTACCCCCGGTACTGCTTGCTGTCCTTTTCATGCTTCTACCAATTGTTCTTCGTCTTATGATCAAGCAGCAAGGCGAGATCAGAAAGAGGTGAGCCTACGCTTACATTTCACATCACGTTTGGGTAATCTGCCGCGGATGCACACAAGCTAACATGTCTCTCGGTACACTAGTGACATCGAGCTTAAGCTCTTCACCCGTTTCTGGTTATTCCAGGTCATTCACGGTTTCCTGATCGTCACACTCTCGTCTGGTCTTATCGCTTCGCTCGGAAATCTGGGCAACACAACCAGCTCTGTCCCGACGCTGCTAGCGACGAACTTACCAACTGCTTCTATCTTTTTCCTCACCTTGTGAGTATCTCTAGCGCAGCCGCAGGGACCAAACTAACGCATTTCATCAGTATTCTTTCGACCTCCTTTTCCGGAGCTGCAAAGTCATATTCCAGGGTCGTTCCTGTCGTTATGTTCATGCTGAAGGGGATCTTGGCTGGCAACACCCCTCGAAAGGTATACATGAAGGAGGTATGTGCGATGATTGCTGTCACAATTTGTAGTTGACGATCGGTGTCTGACACAACCCTTGTGCTGCTTATTAGTACAAGATGGAATCGATCCTTTTCTCCACGACATGGCCTCCAGTTTGTCTGATCCTTTGCATAACGATCGTCTACTCCGTTATTCAACCAATAATTACGCTAGTTGGCATCGTAGCATTCGGATTACTCTACGCTGCGTACAAATACACCCTTGGCTGGTGCGCCGACCAACCCGACTCTATGGAGACTGGCGGTCTTTACTACATCAAAGCTCTCCGAACGGTCTTTGTCAGTCTGTACCTCGAGGAGATCTGTTTAGCCGGACTCTTCTTCTTGGCCACCGATCAGAACGGGAAGAGGACGACATCAGGCTTGGCGTGCGGTGCAATTATGGTGAGCTACCCGTTGCGATGATGACGGAAGCAGTATTTCTGACCCTCCTACCTACCTTCGTCAGATTGTTGTTATCGTCATTACCGCTTGTTTCCAAGCCTACATCGACCACTTCCGATTCAAGCGCGACTACCTCGTCTATTCCCAGAACTCCCTTTCTCACTCTAACGCCTCGTCCACAAAGCTAAACGCGGCTGCCCCAGTCGACCGCGACACTGAGGACGAGCTTGCTGAAGCTGCTGGTGCCGAGCGTGGCAACACCTCAGGATTCCACAAGAGGGCATTCGATCACCCGGCATTCTGGAAGAAACAGCCAGTCATCTGGGTTGCTGATGACCCGTGTGGAATCGGCAGATTTGAGGTCGACAGGATCAATGGTCTTGGAGTGGAGGCATCCACCGAGTTCGCCGTTTTGGACAATAAAGGGATGGTCGTTGTTGAGAGGGGACCCCCAGACGAAGCATGGTACGGAGGCTTTACCTCGCAATAGTGGATTTGGATGGAGTCATTTCGTGCTTGCCGTAATCGTAGTTACTTGATCCATTCATTCCCCTTTCCCGATCCGTTTTCCAACGTAGTATAATCGCTGCTCGCTCTCCTCGCCATACAATACCTATTCATATCATACATATTGAGACCTTTTGACGGTAATATTCATTTCACCGAGAATTTAACGATCACAACAGGACCACTGGGCCTGCTCGTACACGTGCATTCATTCCCACAGATGGGCCACTATGCAGTTTTCTTTTCTTTCTGCCCCTGGCAGACACGGTGAACTATTGGATCAATGCATTTGGTGAGGTTGTCATTCCCTCTCGACATGTCTAATTACAAGGCTCGATAGGTAACGAGGATAATGCGAGGGAAGAGAAGAGGTTACGAGGATGGGCGGGGAATGGCGTTGATATCGTAAGGGCATTATGGGTCGGACAGGGAGCAGGGACCATCCAGGAACACGAGACAGGATGAAGAAGGGAGCCTATGCTCATAACTTGGTTTGTGAAACTGAGAAGCATGAATAGGGATCACCATTCAAATTCACTGAAAGATGGCACACAAATTGTCAGCGTCCGTGTCTGGACTAAAAATGTCCAGTAGCGAAGAGACATAACGTACCCATTACACTTTGAGAAGAGGTAGTCACGACCGTTTATATGGATCATGCCGTCTTTGAAGACCGTTTTCCATTTGTTCTTGACTCTCTGAACCTGAACAGAATTAAAGGTTAGCGTCTCAAAGAAAAGACCCCCTCATTGATACACCTACCTTGTCATACACGCAAAATACGATGTCAACTTCCCCCTCTTCCTCGCCTCCTTCTCCATCCTCTCGAGCTTCGTCATCCGAGTCATCCAGATCCGAATCAATGATATCATCGCCCGGTAACAGACCGGCCGCGTTGGGCTGAGGCTGGGGTTGTGACGACTGCGACCCTATATATGGCTTGATATCGACATCCGAAGGAGGGGGAGCACCACCGCGAAGTCGAAGAATATCGTCGTTACTTCCCGGTTCAGCTTTTATTCGGATGTCACCGGCATGAGCGGAATTGGGCGAGGAACCATAGCTATTCACATGACGTTGCGGGCTGTATTGGGACTGTTCGGGCTGAAGGTGGTTGGGAAGGAGGTGGGGATGTGAAGGACCAGGTTGTTGATTCGTTTGAGCACCATTTGGTGCGTCCGTCTCGTCGTCGTCTGACGGCGATCCTGAAGTCGCTGCGGCTCGAGCAAAGTCGGCCACCCGAGTCTCGAGTAGTTTGGCTTCCCATTTCTGCAAGGATAGCGTGGTGTCAATTAGTACATACCCTTCCTCGAGATACGAGGCGCTTCTCAAACGTACAGCTTGGAGTGTCACCAACAGCTCCTCCTCCATACCATATTCGTCGAAATCGACTTGGATGTTTCGGAGGACATCGTCAATGATCAGACGATACACCTGGGGCTTCAAGGGAAAAAACAATTATCAGCTAGAGACACACCGGTAAGACCGGGCGTGATACCAACGACGATCTTGTTGGACCTTTTGCGACAGCACCAAAATGTCAGCATAAGTCGTCCCACGTCCTGAGTGTATAGATGGCAGATACAGGTGTTCACACAGTCGAACAGGGGGCGATACGGAAACTGAAACTACGTGCAGAACATACATCTTGCTCAACCTTGCATGAACCACTGCGACCCTTGCTTCAGCCGCTCACTTCAAGCCAGTTGGTCTCCTACCCGCTTGAAGGGGTGTGGTCAGACGTGACCGAGATGCTGGGACTCGTAAACCGTGTTGGAGCACACCGAGTGGGAAAGAGAGGATGCAAGTGAATAAGCAACCTCTTATATAGAGCGAGAAATGGCGGTTGGCCCCGAGTAGCCGTCGCCACCTTTATTTGTTTTTCCCTATTTATTGTATTTAATCCCAGGAATTGTGGAGGATATTTCAGATGGTCCAGCATCCAGCACCAATTGTTGTGAATTGTCTGTTCTGAGGATCCACTTAGGTAACTCTTCCAGACATAAACAGGTGGAGCGTACGATAGCAGTCATGAGGAAACAACTGGACCCCCGGATCCCTGCCCTCATCACCAATGGGGTCAAAGCCAACCATCGGAGCTTCTTCGTCATGGTCGGTGACCGTGGAAGAGATCAGGTGAGCCCAACGAACTCAGCTACGTGTAATAGGTCTGCGCAAGCTATTCAGGCCTGACTCGTCTCTCCTCAAGGTGGTAAATCTTCACTTCCTGCTGTCTCAAGCTCGAGTCTCGTCACGCCCCAGCGTTCTTTGGTGTTACAAGAAGGATCTAGGATTCACTACGTACGTTGAGCTTTGACGACTTGGACTGCTGCTGACCTCTCATAGCCATCGGAAGAAGAGAGAAGCCAAAATCAAGAGGGATGTAAAGCGAGGAATCAGAGAGGCCAACGACCAGGATCCGTTCGAGTTATTTGTCGCTGTGACGGACATTCGATATACGTATGTGCCTACAATTCTCTTCTGGAATGGTCCACATCTAACGTCAATGCGCTAGCTATTACAAGGACTCGCCAAAGATCCTTGGTCAGACGTTTGGAATGCTTGTGCTACAGGATTATGAGGCTATCACTCCAAATCTGCTCGCGAGAACAATAGAGACGGTGGAAGGAGGCGGGATTGTCGTGCTTCTGCTGAAAACGATGACCAGCTTGAAACAGCTATACACGATGGCCATGGTGCGTAGACCGAGTCGGTGCGCTCTTTTGCTTTCAATCGTCCTGATTCCTCTATATAGGATGTACACAACCGCTATCGGACAGATTCACATGCTTCAGTTCAACCCCGGTTTAACGAACGGTTCATCTTATCCTTGGGCTCATGTTCTGATTGTCTGGTGCTTGACGACGAGCTGAACGTTCTACCGCTGTCCAAAGGGAAGGACATCGAACTGGGCAAAGGAGATGAGGATGATCGCGGACGTAAGCGGAAAGCAGAGGAGCTAAAGGATATGAAGGAGAGCTTGGAGGGCGTTGAGATCGTTGGCGCTTTGGCGAAACTGGCAAAGACAGTTGATCAGGTGAGCTATGGGCTTAAGTTCGGAGTTTGCTACACCTAATCAGCATTGATCCTGCGCATTCTGCCTCACGTTATTGACGTTTGTTTATTGTCAGGCCAAAGCACTACTCACTTTTGTCGAAGCTATCTCGGAGAAGACGCTTTCGTCAACGGTGGCCTTAACAGCCGCACGAGGACGAGGAAAGTCAGCCGCTTTAGGCCTAGCAATAGGGGCTGCGCTCGCACATGACTATTCCAACATTTTCGTCACGTCGCCAGATCCCGAGAATTTGAGGACACTGTTTGAGTTCGTTTTCAAAGCTTTAGACGCTTTGGGCTATGAGGAGCATACAGATTATGATGTGGTTCAGAGTACCAATCCGGAGTTTAGAAAAGCCATCGTCAGGGTTAACGTGTTCAGAGGGCACAGACAGACGATCCAGGTAGGACTTCTGACTAGCCAACGTGAATGTAAAGCTGAATAGGCCCCAGTACATCGCTCCAGAAGACGCTCATGTCCTAGGTCAGGCAGAGTTAGTCATCATTGACGAAGCTGCTGCTATCCCCTTACCACTTGTCCGGAAACTCATTGGCCCTTACCTCGTTTTCATGGCGTCAACAATCAACGGATACGAAGGAACTGGTCGTTCGTTATCGATCAAGTTGATTCAGCAATTGCGGGAACAAACCCGACCTTCCATCGCAAAGGACTCCACCGCGGCACCCGGATCTTCAATAGTCGCTAGCACGTCTAAAGCCTCGGCAGCTGGTCCCTCAGGATCTGGTCTAGTCCGTTCTCTTCGCGAAATTAAATTGGAAGAGCCGATTCGATACAGCCCCGGCGACAAAGTCGAGAAATGGCTAAACAATCTTCTCTGTCTCGACGCAACGCTGATATCAAAGTCAGTTCAAGGCTGTCCGCACCCATCAAAGTGCGAACTGTACTACGTAAATCGAGACACCCTTTTCTCGTATCATCCAGCATCAGAAGTCTTCCTACAACGGATGATGGCATTATACGTGGCTAGTCACTACAAAAATTCGCCAAACGATCTACAAATGTTATCTGATGCGCCCGCTCATCATCTCTTCGTACTTTTGCCGCCTCTGAGCGAGGAGAGCAATACCCTGCCAGATCCTTTAGTCGTTTTACAAGTGGCTTTGGAAGGAAACATCTCACGAGAGGCAATTCTGAGAGAGCTGAGTCATTCGGGACTCAGAAGCTCCGGCGATATGATTCCTTGGGTTATATCACAACAGGCGAGTAACGACCTTCATATCTTATAGTGGCGATACACTCTGACGCGTTCTCCAAAGTTCCAAGACAACGATTTTGCCATGCTCTCCGGAGCCAGGATAGTGCGGATAGCAACGCATCCTGATTATGCTAGGGTGAGCTTGGCTTGAGATGCGGCTTTTACGATGCTGATAGAACTTCCAGATGGGCTACGGCGCACGAGCTATCGAAGCCCTGAACTCATTCTATAGTGGCGAAATGACCAACCTTGACGATATACCGGAACTGCCAACGCCTTCCGACCTCGCGCCTCAAATTCCGACCGGAACATCACTGCAAAATGACACAATCACCATCAAAGATGTGTCAAAAATGCCGCCTCTCCTCCAACGTCTCTCAGAGCGGAAACCGGAGCAGCTGGATTATTTAGGTGTTTCCTATGGATTGACGAAGGATTTACTAAGGTTCTGGAAACGAGCCGGTTTTGTTCCGCTCTACGCTAGCCAGAAGGAGAACGCTCTCACCGGAGAATACACCTTTGTCATGCTCAGAAGTCTGCTCAGCAACGTTGCTCAGGCTGAGGGTTGGTTGTCGGCTTTCTCGCAAGGCAAGTCGTGTCTTGTTGGCCAAATATATAGCCGACGCTGACCTGCGAGATCCGACTCAGACTTCAGACACAGGTTTATGAATCTCCTTTCTTATGACTCGTTCAAGAAGTTCGAATCAGCAACAGCTCTTTCAGTTATCGAAGCAACGTCACCAAGACGAAGTCTTTCTGGGTCTACCTCCAATTCATCAACCGAGGTTAAACAGATAACAGCCGATGAATTGAACAGCCTTCTCACACCCTTTGACATGAAACGCCTGGAATCCTACGCAGAGAACATGCTTGATTATCATGTTATTTTGGACCTGATACCTACATTGGCTTCGCTGTATTTCTCAAAGAAATTGGGAGAGGAGTGTAGCTTGTCCGCAGCGCAACAGGCAATTCTGCTCGCGTTGGGATTGCAAAGGAAAGGAATAGAGGTTTTAGAGGTAAGTTATATGCTGCCACTTTTCCAAATTGACTGTGGTAACGGATAACTAATTTATCGACTCATCTCCAGTCTGAACTGGGCCTGAATTCTACGCAGACACTTGCACTTTTCGGCAAGATTCTCCGGAAAATAACCAAACATTTACAAGAAATCCAGAAAACCAATTTGGGCCTCGATCTCCCCGTTACTCAACCGGAAGTCCAGCGAAACATCGCTGCTCCTCGTAACGGCGAGGAAGTGGATGGAACTGAGGAAAGACAAGTTGGAACTACGGGCTGGAAACCTATGGCCACGACTGTGGCAGAGGATCTTGAGGTCGTTGCCGGGGAGGAAGTCAAGCGGGCGAAGGCTTTGCAGAGGGAGCTGATAGATTCCATAGACCTCAGCGAGTGAGTCCCTTCGTGACCGCGGCTTGGCTGTGACATAGTTGTACATCATAGCTGATTCTCTTGAGCAGATACGCGATCGACACCTCCGCGGATTTCTCCACCGCTCAGGCGCAGGTTGAAGCCCTTGCCAATGCGGATTCTCAACTCAAATCTAGATTGTCGACTACGATCAGCGTCAAGACCTCAGGTGACAATGCCGGTGGTACGAAGTCGCAGGCGAATGGAACTGGGGACGGCAATGGTGCAAAGAGGAAGGAGAAGCGGAGGGAAAGTGGGGGGTCTGCGAGGGATTCGAGCAAACGTCTGAAGAAGGGAAAGCAATGAGGATGCGGTTCAGAACTTAATGCAGGTCGAAGTCGGACCTGTGTTTTGGTTGCGTCGATGTGGAAGGCAGCTGTGACCAGCTTGCTTAGGCGCCTAGTTCATCATAATTTCATTCCATTCTTGCCATGCATTACAACAAACATCTTCATAATCTTGTCTTTTGATGCAGTCTCTTTATTTACGACGACTTTCCTCCCTTCTTTCCAGCCTCGGAGGCGAGCTCCTTGTTACCGCCTGACAGGTTGAGTCAGCACGGACCGACAAAAAACCCTTCTGATGCCGACGTAGGGACACCGAAGTAAAATAGTTTCATTCATTCTACTCACCAAATCCATGCTCGGATGACGTCCTCTTATCGTCCTCCCCACTAGAGGTCTTCCCACCGTGCGCCGAAGGTCTGATGCCAGAGCTCTGTCAGCTAGCCATGACGGGCACTTCAAGGCGTGTGGCAAAGAATAAACGATGCGCCGGCTACGTACTTGTAAGTCCCCTCTTCACCAGTACCCTCAGTCCTCATAGAGGAAGTCCCATCGCCAATCTCCTCGAACCCCGTCTCCCTCCCCCCCTGGTTGCCATGAGTACCTCCACCATGCTCCTTGAATCGCTTATCAGGCTCTCCGGAGAGCGTGAGATGGTCCTCGCTCGAGGTCCCGGGGTTACCATATTGGCCGTCGTCTTTGGCGTATTCTGACATCTTTATATGAGTTTGATTATCTATGTTTTGGGTTTGGAAGTTGGAATGCGAGCAAGAACATGGGGCGGTGTAAGACGCAATATATAGCAACCTTGGAGTCTGGTTGGTCAGGAGATATGACGTCTAGTTTAAAGGCTGGTACTGGCCTGAGATCGAATACCTCTACAAATCGAGCGGGTATCGGAACATGGCATGACATTTCGTCAGGATACGTCAGGTAGTCAGGGATAGGATCTAGCTGTTTTGTCCAAGTAGCAGCTGATCCCAGTGCTAAAATCCCTATCCTTCTCAGCCTCAGACACGTTGACCTAGACGGCTTCTTCGTGCCTATGTCGTTCTCCACGTCAGGCGCGGCTTAAGATAAAGATCGTCAATAGTGCCAAGGATCCACTCAGCAATGACGTGCATAATAATTTCTGCAGTCAAAGAACCACAATCCCATTGAAATGGTATAGATCGGATCGATCCGACCTCGATTCGCGTGACTGACTTTGCGAATCTCGTTCCCATCTATCGTTCCTGGATCCAATTTACTGGTATCTTCCGGATCCCTGACTTCTCCATCCCCATCTTCATCGCCGATCTCGAGGCTCGATCGAGATGTCACAGGATGTGTCTGTTGGACTAGGTTGAGGCGAAACTGCCAGAGTCCCACATATGGGTATGCAAAAGGACGAGATGTACAGTGATATTCCTATTGATCAACGCGGATTGACTACCACTAAAAATCTACACTACTTTTATCAATGACGAAAAGACCAAAACATTGCCTCTCCTGAAAGAGACATCAATAAGTGACATCGTGTCTTCCCGCATAGAGCATGCTACCTCCCAAACGTTCTCTACCTTGACCTCGGAGGTTCCTGAAAACTAACACTCGGCCCATCCCTATCTCCGTTGGAATTGATCGAAGCACTCCTGAACATGGCCAACGCTGGATTTGGTTTAAATCCAGGAGCTCGTTGACCATACGCACTGAGACCTGGAGCAGTCTCGGAAGATTGGGATGAATCCGCCGCAAATCGAATAGCTGGAGACCGCCCTGCCGACATTGTGCGCGAAAGTTTCAAGGATTTGTCGTCAGAGATCTGTTCGGGTTCTGCGGTCAGAGTACTTTGACCTCCACTAGTTGGAATAATCGGGACGGGACGGGATGATTGGCGGGACATTGAGTTTGGTGGAGACAGTAGATTAGGGTCTGGTCTGTAACGGCCTTCTTCTTCTCTCCCTGATGGAGAATCCGACGGGCTGCTACTGCGTTTGCCGAAAAAGTTTCTGAATGTTCCCACAATACCTCCACCGCCAGAATCCGTACTTCCTTTCCTGACCTTGACTTTGGGGGGTTTCAGAGCATTCGACCGATTTCCTTGCCCTTGCTGATCCGGATGATCAACTCCACTGGCTTCCTCCATTCCATCACTCTCATAGCCGTCATGATCGCTTTCGCCTTCCTCCATCTCTTCTCCTGTCCTCGTCTCTTCCAAGTCGCCCATCGTACGAGGCTTGTGATGCGTCCCACTGGATTCTCCTTCCTCATCATCACTCGGTCCCCTAGACTGCTCCGACTCATCGTCACTGCTCCGAGAGTTCATGAGACCCAAGCCCATCTTGTCGATTGCATCTCTGCCTTTATTTCGGACGTGGCTAGTAGCGTGCTCGGCAGAGAATGGTAAATGTTTAGCGAGTTTATCGACCTCCCTGTGCTTCAATCGATGAGGGTGGGTAAATGTCGAAGTTTCGGATGGCTTGTCCATGTGGAAGTGGTTTTTGATGACTTGCACCTCAACCTGGAATGAAGATTATTAGTTTGAACGTCCAAAGACACATGGTCTATTGTTGTTGATCGCTGACCGAAGTCCAAAGTGACTCACCTCGTCCCCGTCGCCCTTCTTCCTTTCAACAATTAGATGATGGCCCTCCCTGTATTCTACTAATGATGGGGTCTTTCCTCCCTGCTCATCTTCCTCATCGTGCCGATTCCCTTCTCCCTCGCCTCTTTCATTCCTAATTTCGTCTTCCACGTCCTCACCTTCCTCTTCCTCTTCCTCCTCACGTTGATGAGTATGTTCGGGTTGCTCGAGCTGCGTCTCGTTCTGCCTTGCCGGAACCGGTACCCTGACCCTCTTCTCTACCATCTCCATTTCTTCGCCTGGAGCCATCGTTCGAGAGCTCGAACTTCCCCCACTATCATCCTCCGTTACGCCTCGTAGCTTCTCCAGCTCAGTAGATGTTGTCCGTTGCCTCAGGCCCAGATCGCCTTCTTCCGGATCGTCGTCTCGATTGATAGTGATCGACTGGCCTGGAGCAATCCGACGTGCATGGGTCGTCCATGCTGGTTCGTCTCCGCGGGCGTCCATTGACGGATTTCTTGACCACGTATAGGTGATACTGTGTACTCTGCGAGAAAGGGAGAAGAATGGGATAGACAGACCGTCTGCCGTGATACTCTAGGTCAGCTTCTTGCTATCTGCACATATAAGGAACCATGAACACACGAAGTAGCACGGATGCCAATACGAGAAAAGCAACGATCGGCCCGATAGTCTCATATAATAGATCCACCTGACTGGTATCCGCATCAGGGTCTGTTGGTTCCGGGAGGTTGGTTCTGGCCAATGTTGAAATGAAAATAGCACCGACACCCATGGGGCCTTTGAGGAATACACCACGTCAACAAACATGGAGCTTACAGGCAACAGATCGCTACTCACCAAACCAACCAACAAAAGCAGCTTCTCTGAAGGTCTTGATGTCCGGAATAAACTTGTACAAAGCCAAGATGACGGGCAGCCGGCGGACGAGTAGGATAAGGATAGCGAGTATTACAAGTCTCCATACGGAGAGCTGTGAAGAAACGTGATCAGGATGGTGACGCTGAGCAACTTGAAAACATCAGTGAAGCGCTCACATGGATGCTTGCATCCGCAAACTTGGTGAAAGGGATAATAGCTCCAATGTAGATGAAACAGGCGCAATTGAACAACAGATCAATGACGTTGGAAAACACTGCGTCTTCAGTTGCCTTGTTGAAGAATCCACTATTGAGAACACATTCAGTTATAAGCAATACCTCTGGATAGAAAGCTGTCTGTTGACTTACTCCCAGGCAAAGGCCGTGCCACAGGCAAAAGCCGCTAACAAATCGTCACTTCCCAGTAAAGTAGTCATACCTAGGCAGGTTCACGAGTCGTGAGCAAGGACATGTGATGAATCAATGATTACTGGACATACCGATAGCCAAGACTGCCAGACTGACGTATTGAGCAACGTAAGACTGCCTGTCGATGAGCCTCTTTTGCTCGCAAAACTTCATCATCTTCCGGGCCGCGATACCAAGTAGTGTTCCTAGAATAATGCCGAGAAGGACTTCGTACAGCCTAGCGAGAGCACAGGTATTAATATCTGAGTTCCGAGGTACGCGGTCAGAGATATAACTATACACTCACCATGTAATGTAAAACCACTCTCCCACTGCATGACCCGGACTAGCATCCAATGTCAAGTAGAGGGCGATGTATAGAAAAGGGAATGCAGCACCATCGTTACTTCCGCTCTCGGCACTCAACAAATGTCGAATGTGAGCTGGCACATGCTTATCGGCGAACTTTCCACCAACCACTGCTTGAGCCAAGATGGGGTCGGTCGGTGTTACGCAAGCTGCAATGACCAATGACGAGAGAAAGGTGAGACCTGGGATTAGACCCCACATCAGGAGAGCGGAGACCATCCAGCCATATACCATGCAGGGCCCTAGGAGGAAGAAGAGAGACCTCCAATGCCGCTTCATATAGGCCTGTGACAGATTAGTCAGCCAGTACTACCATGCCGAACGGGGTATACTTACCTTGGGCAACTCAACTCCGACAGCGAAGACACCAATAGCGATGACTACCCGTGTCACTTCTAGCGTGATCTCATCCGTTATTGCTTCACCTGATCCTCCCCATTCCCCAGGATTGAACAAATTCAGGGCGTACGGTCCTATGACGATTCCGACGATAGTAGCGATTGGTGCCTCACCGATGTAAAGTCGTTCTTTGATGACCAAACTGAATAACGAGAACACCACCACAAATGCCGAGAGAAACGTATATGTCAAATGAACGGCATTCACCTCAAAGGGATAGAATCCCATGGTGTGAGATGAACAATGGGCGGAGGGAAGGGGGAGAAGGGGAAGGCCGGACGGGACAAGGACGGCGGGGATTAGGGACCCGCAACTGCCAATGATGTTAGTTCCATGTGAGCTGCTTGGTCGTGTGATTGGATCTGCTTACTCTGAATGTAATTTAGACTAAGAAGGGTTCGGGGAGAGAAAAAGCCGGAACGAAGGAACGGACGGATGGGCGCTGCTTCTGTTTCGGAGAGCCACACTCGACTTTGGTAGTACTATGTGGTCAAGGTGGCGATACTATAAGCTAGCGCTCGTCGTCTAGGCATTCCTGGACTGCAGCGGTAGAGATGCAGTCCACCTTGCTGGGATCCAGCGACTCGTGAGAGGAGAGGATTGCCACTCCGATGGGTTGATTTAGCGAGCGGGAGAAAGTGAATCGGGAACGGTATGGAAGTCAAGCAGCGGCGTTATAGGTCGGATACAGACCAATAGAGAGCCTCTGGTGATAAACAAAATCGAAAGGAAGAAAGAAAATGGGCCGATATATAGGGCGACCTCAGGCTGCGACAAGCAAAGCGGTGTTGAGTCTCGAAATATACCGGGACGAGCTCGATTTATCGGGCTACAATCCTGCTGGCGAGGGCAAGGCGGACGATCGATGGTCTGGGCAGCGTACTATATACAGCTGATGATGAAGCGAATGCAATGGGGATAGAGAGGGTGAAATGTGAATGTTGAACGACATCGCTGCCAAGGTGCGGTTCACAGGATGCCAAGAACCACGGAGATTCTTAAATGGGGGTGCTGAATAAACCGCGGACAGGTCAGCGAAACTCGAAAACGTAAAGTTGCAAGATTAACGGGTCTCGAGGTAGTTATTATAACGATATTTCCATCCATCTCTTTACTTTCCATCCCATCAAGCATCCCATCGTCCCCTTCCTTCCGCTTTGTCGTCGCTATGAAGACATCAACCTCGTCCGCACTGCGGTCACTCCAAATTTCGGCCACAAAGATTCCTCGAGGTGCGCAAAAATCAAGGCTTACATCAAATTCGTACTGACAATCATTCCACTCTTCCCAATCAGCAGCACCAGCACGCCATTTCTCTACCTCACTCATCTCCCACGACGCCTCCAGAGAGGCCGAGAGCTCCACACCGCGCCCTGCCAAAGGTCAAGCGTACCCCGGCGAATCTGCCGAGGAAGCATGGAAACGTAACCTCACAGAAGCCCGAAACTTTAGACGACAACGGGCGTCCACTCGAGCGTCTCTCCCTTTCTTCTTACCAGAAGGCTCGAAGCCTGTCCCAATACGAACCGCCACTCAGTTATCTCTCTCCACACTTTTAGCCTCCGGTGCAGCTCTCGGTCACTCGAAAGCTCTACAATCACCTCCGTACACTCCGTATATTTACGGTCACCGATCGGGTTTGAGCATTATTGATCTGGATCAGACCTTGCCAATCCTCCGGAGGACGGCGGCGTTAGTGAGGGATGTGGTCAAGGCCGATGGTGTGGTGGTGTTTGTGGGTACAAGGAGGGGCCATGAGAAGATCGTCGACAAGGCGGCGGAAAGAATGGGGGAGAATGGGTTTGGGGTCAAAGGGAAATGGCTCCCTGGGACCTTGACGAATGCGGAAACATTGTAAGTTTTGATCATTCATCAAAGCGATGTACCTGCTCTATGGACTAGTTCTTGTTAGCCATCATCTTCTTGCTTTTTCCATCGATGTGGGATCCTGATTTCAAGTACTAATAACCTATTCATGCAGATTCGGCCTGACCCCAATCCTAGAACAAACCTACCTCCCAGACCTGGTAATCTTCCTCAATCCTTCAGAAAACCTCGGAGCAATCAGAGAATGTACGGCCCGGAACGTACCCACCATCGGGATAGTCGATACAGATACCGATCCCCGGATCGTCACCTACGCTATTCCAGCGAACATGGAGGTGAGTTCATAAACCTAAACCTTGCATTCATCTCATTTCATCGCTGTGATATCTTGGGAATTGAACTTGCGGAATGGGAGTTGAACTGACATTCGTGTAGTCACTCCGAACGGCTGAGCTTGTTGCTGGGACTTTGAGTATTGCTGGGCAGGAGGGGCGGAGGTTGAGATTGAAGGAAGCAGAAGCCAGGCAGAATGATAAAGCGAGAAGGAGACGGGCGTAGGGCATACCTCGGCAATTATCCCTTTTATCTTTCATGCGCAAGGAATTTGAACTATCATGCATAGCACATTCAACATCTCACAATGACGCCTGGGACTCTTTTCGAGTTCTCTTCGGCAGGTCGTGGGATCAGCAAGACCCGCTGTTGGTTTTGATGCATGTAATGCATCGTGAATGATTATAGAGGTTATTGGGGCAGGGACGATTAGTTTTAAGTATAAATATTGGGAACTAGTAATGATGGGACGAGAACTGATCTAGCGATAAAGGATTATGGCAGTCATTGAAGAACGTGATTTGGCTTTAAGCAATCATTGAATGGAGATAGTGATCAAGAAGGGATTATTAGTGATTGAAGATGAATCGACATTAGCGGAAGAATATATAGTATGTGTTCAGAAAGTATTATAACGTGTGTAGCGGAAAAAGATTATAGAGATATAGGGAGGAAGTATTATAAAGTAATAGACCAAGCATTATAAAGTAATAGACCAAGCATTATAAAGTATATAGACCAAGCATTATAAAGTATATAGACAAATGAGTATGAGATATCGAGGCCCAGCATTTATAGATAGTATAGATTAGAGGATTTTATAAGACGTCAAGTAAGATCTATGTATGCCGCAAACGATGCCGCCCATGCCAGAAAGCTGACTATAGCCAGAAAGAAGAATGTGTAGAGCCAAGCCATCGCCTCTAGGCCGTCAACGCCTCCAGCTTGCCCCCTCCCTGTTCAGCTGTAACCAACCTCTCCAACACCTTCTTAAACACCGCCTCCACCCTCTGTACATCACTCCTAACCAACGCCGACCCGTCCCTCCAGCTAGTCGTGAGTCTCACGCCATCCTCGCTACCACAGCAGGACATTGCGAAAGGGGCTCCGAAGGGTGTCGACATTTGTCCCCAGACTATATCGGTTGGCGTTGAGAGCGGGACGGTTTCTCCTACTGTCGTAGATGATGAGGATGTCGGAAGATTGCCTAGAGGTTTGAGAGGGATGTACCCCAGATTTGAGAGGTTCATTGACGATAAGAAGGGGTTTTTGGAGAGTGCCTATAAGCTTTGAATGAGTACTGATCTCGCGATGAGATGGACTGAAACATGAACAGACTGTCACTGGCACGCTAGAGCAGCGGACTCACCTTGTCCCAGAAATATCGCTCCCACTGAGTCGGAGTCTTTCCCTCGTCGCCTGCCCCCTCAATCCCAGAAGGTGGGAAAGGTCCGTCCCCGTCCGGAAGATAGGCCAACATTCCCATACCACCCAACGCGTCCATCTTTCCTCCGTCAGACTTCAAGTAGTCACTGAACGTCTTGGCGAGCGCCCAAAAGTCGTCACTAGCTTTCATCGAGATGTCATAGTTCAGTGAGCCAGTGTAGCAAGCCGTGGTGTAACTATGTCCTAGTTTGATATCTCGTACTGAGGTGGGTGACGATGAGTTCAGGATGAACGGAGCCTGGCCAGATGCGTCTGGAGAGGGCTTGGGGGAGTATACTGACCACATGGCTACGAGATATGCGATTTTCAAAGTTGGATGCAGCGTGTTTACTCCGTTCTGTCGTCCGATAACTTTAATAGCTCCAACCACGTCTGCAGGGACTTCACAAAGCGACATAGCGAATGGACCCTTTGTAGGTGCTGACGCAAAGTCCGTTCCAGGCCAACAGGTGGGTTTGGCGAAATACTTCTGCAAGAAGGATGGTAATCTGGGGACAACGATTTCTCGGAAAGCAAGAGGTAGAAGGTGGACGTATCGTGGTCTCACGTCGAGGGTTGCTTCGAGAAGTGGAACGGATTCGAGGGTCTCGAATGGTAGATCAGGAGGGAGGACTGGCGATAGAAGGAGACGGAGAAGGGTAAGGACCCCCATACCGTCGATAATGATATGATCTGCCGAGAGCGACAGGTAACCCTTGCCCCCTTTGTGGGTTTCGGTCTCGGTCTCGGAAGATGAAGGACTGAGGAGCGATACTTGCCACATGGGCTTAACACTGATACCCTCTTCGGACATCCTTGAAATCTCTTGAGCGAGAAGTCGTTCCTTCTCCAGTCTAACTCTCTCCACCTCATCAACACCAACAGCACCTTCAGGCTGATAGTCAACCTGACGAAGGATCTGATCGGGCTTCCATGGTTCGCTGTCGATGAATAACGGATTCTTGGTCTTCTCGTCCTTTAATTTGGCGTAGAGAAGGGGGAAATGATGTTGTAGCTCTTGGATTCGCGATAAGAGGAAGTCTGGGGAGGGTAGAGATGCTGAGGGATAGGAGAGGAGCATGACGATAGGGTGAGCAAATCCGGCATTCCGACGAGTGAGGGAGAACCGCTCGTGTAAGGACACTGGAGTGGTAATAATCATCTATCAGTTCTCTGCGTCGACCGTTCTGGACGTGAAGAGTACCAGTGATCGCAGGGGCCCGATGTGAACATACATTTTCGGGTCTTGAGACATTCTCCGGACATTTTCTAGCACTCTATCACTTCTAATAGCTTATAAGGGAGATGATGGTATGAAAGAGATGAACCTTAGGAAGACGTAGAGTCGCTTATACCCTCTGGAAGGTGACGGTGACCCCCGACGGGTGCTCTGTTACTGCCCTGACCCATGCCAAGGCAACCGCCACTTTCTACTAAGCTCGCTAGCAATAAATATAGCATGCATGATGCTGTAGACAGGAGCAACAACAACGATATCAGAAAGACGGATGCATACCCTACTTGGCAGTCTTAGATGACATGCATAGCATATGCAGAACTGGCAGAGATTACACTGACCGAGTATAAGCAGGAACCCGGTTGTCTGGTCCCCTCATTCGTACTAACATTCGAGGGTAGCTAGCCCCCATGTCGTAAGAGTGTAATGCTCCTCACGGTACGCCGGAACCACCGACACCCCCCATCTCCCACCAGCATCCATCACCCCCCTCATTTCCTCATCAGCATTGCACGCGATCCCCTTCTGCTCATCTCCTCCCCCCGATCTATCCTGCCCAGGATACATCACGACTCTGAAAGATCAATTCTCAATTCTCCGATCTCCCACAATTGAGCCTAGAAAGAACAGAACAGGCTCGTCGCGGATTATTCACTTATTCACGCTCCCGTTGACCGGGCCGGTATTTTGCCATTACCACTCCTTTATTGTCAACATTCTACCCATAGGACTTCCTTCATCGCCTGCAGCCCTAGACGGCTGGTGTCTGTCCTGCCCAGAAGATTATCCGTGTCGGAGGATACTGACGCCATAGAGGAATCTCTCGTAAGTTTGATCCCTGCATAGCCGATCAGCAAGTTGTTTGGCATGATGGACTCCATCCTGTGATGGATACTGTGCCCGCGGGATGACGGTCAGTATACACGCTGATAATGGATGGTTTCTTGTTTTGCAGATTACAGATTGGATTCATAATCACGACTAGCGCGAGACACATCTACTCGTTCCCATCACCAAACGTCCAACATTTTGCTCTCCCAGCTGAGACCCGCAGATCCAGACTATCCCTACCTACTTTCCTTCACCTTTGCGATCCCTTTGCGGTCTTTCTAATAGAATACCGCTCTCGGCGCCCTCGGGTTGAGTTGCAGCGATGGCTGCATCCGGTCGTGGAGGGCGTCAAAGCCATGTATACAGCCAGTCGACATCCAACAATCGGCAAGCGGAATTGACCACCGCTTACCAAGAACTGGGAAAGGAACTTGGATCCGATCAATTGAAAGTCGTTGGAGGCTATACTCTCGG
The DNA here is from genome assembly GCA_001599695.1 of Phaeotremella skinneri. Taxonomy (NCBI): domain Eukaryota; kingdom Fungi; phylum Basidiomycota; class Tremellomycetes; order Tremellales; family Phaeotremellaceae; genus Phaeotremella; species Phaeotremella skinneri. Next base: position 456,678 of record BCHT01000013.1, on the reverse strand, counting down.
GAGGATCATTGGTGAAGGCACATACGGATCTGTTCACATTGCGACTCATCGATTGACAGGGACTCGATGCGCAATCAAGAAGATTCCCAAGACAAATGCCGCACATCTAACGAGGGAGATCCATCATCATCGTCGACTCCATCATCCATCTATTGTTCATCTCCATGAGGTCCTTGCTACCGAGTCCCACATCTGGCTGGTGACTGAACTCTGCAGTGGGGGAGAGCTATTTGACTACCTGGTAGAAAGGGGGAGGATGTTGGAGGGAGAAGCCAGGAGACTGTTTGGAGAACTTACGGTAGCGGTTGGATGGATGCACAAAGAGGGAGTGGTCCATCGGGATTTGAAGTTGGAGAATGTTCTGCTAGACGGCGAATTGAAGATTAAGCTGGGAGATCTTGGCTTCGCGAGGGAATGGCAGAGGGGACGACTGTGAGTTGCTGGGTGCATTGTTCAGTCAGCGCGCTAATTCCAAGCAGGATGGAAACCTTTTGTGGGACCACTGGTATGTCATTCCCTCTCCCCATCAGACTCCATGAATTGTCCTTTCACTCATCGTTCTGTCTTTCTGATCTCCGCGCTCTTACAGGATATGCTAGCCCCGAGATGCTCGCCGGCAGGAAATATCTGGGGGTAGAAACAGACATCTGGTCACTCGGGATCATCCTCTACATCCTCCTGTGCGGTGGTCTCCCCTTTGACGATGACGATGAAAATGTCATGAAGGACCTTATTAGCAAGGGAGAATACGAAGAGCCCGAATGGTTAAGCGAGGGTGAGTAAACGTCGTCCAACCCGTATCGATTTTGGCATCGCTTGATACTGACAAAACTACAGAGGCCCGGTCACTCATCCGTGGCATGCTACAACACGACCCATCAAAACGACTGACAATAGATGGCATTTTAACACACGAATGGTTCAAGATGACGCTTTACGATAACAACCACGAGTCTACTCCCCAGCCAGATATTCACCATACCCATTCGACCTCGCCACACCCATCGAGTCCATTGGCAGGAGACCCCTACTTTTCCGAACCCTTCTTTAAATCTTCAAAACCTCTCGCATCCCCACACCATCTGTCGCCTCATCACAGCGCTTCACTCCCCTCCCCACTCAGCCAAATACCACCTGCGACCGCTTCAACACCCGCACCTGCCGAGTCCGAGTCTTCAGAGACGTCGTTCGATTTCCACGATAGCGAGAATGGCAAGCCGGACAGTGGGGTCACAACCCCGACCACAGCGGAGGAGGATGAGGGAGAATCGCGCGGTATCGATCGTCAGCATAGTGGCGAGTTCAGCCAGACGGAGAAGACGTTGGAACTCCTTCATGCTAATGAAAGCCAGTCGACAATCCGACGACCTGGAGCAGGTGCCGAATCTCCCAACTCGATTAATGGCAATCTCAAGGGTAAAGGTAAACTAGCATTGAGGGGATCCTTGGAAGGCCAACGTGAGGAAGATGAGGAGGATTTTGGTGATTCTGCGGACCGATCAGCTAGCCTTCCGACTCTCGACGACCATTCCCTTCACCTTCCTGTGGCTTTACACTCTCGAACACCATCTCGCACGAAGCGTCGCTCGGTCTCGTCTACGATGTCGCTGGAACGTCGCCATTCCTACCAGAATTCATCCGTTCAATACCACGTCTTCCAGCCTGAAGACTACCTAGCTAAACTGAGCGAGCAAAGACCCGAGCCATTCTCCACACCGTCCGAGAAGCATCTCCTAGGTCAACTGTCGGAACTGGGTATCGATACTGGTCAATTGGTTCACTCAGTCACTTCCGACGCATGCGACGCTTCTGCCGCCACTTGGTGGATCCTTCGTCAAAAACAAGTGGAAAGAGGTGAAACCGATGAGATTGTTCAAGCTCGGGCAGCGTCTGCAGCTCGACGAAGGGAACGGGCGGCAGCTTACGCTAGAGAGGAGAGACGGAAGGCTAAAGCTGCTAAACTCGAAGGTGGTCGATCCAACGAAGAAGAAGAGCCAGGTAGAAGAGAATCTGCCGTAAAGTTTACCGAGGCTACTACGTCAATTCCTCCACCAAATCCCAGCTTCATGTCGGTGGACCTAGGACCGCCGGTCCCTGTTTCCAAGAGCGGCGGAGGTGTTTCGTCTGTTCTCACACCATCTACTGCCCTCACAGCCTCTCCCGAGACGACACATATTCATCGGGCAATTGTCTCGAATGCCAATGGTGGGAACTCCGGCAACCCAGTAAAGTCTCCTGCTGAAAGCAACAAGCCATTGCCGTTGACTCCACCCATCTGGCCGACTGAGCAACCGAAGCTGGTTCCGCTCAATCGGGATGGCCTAGAATCTAAAGGAGTACCAAATACCCTCCCTCAGACTCCACCGAGGGATCGTCGACCGGAGCTCACAGCCTCTCCGAGTGATGGTGGCAGGGCTGATCGTTCAGGAAAGACCCGTTCACCGTCCTTCAGCATGCTGCAGCGAGCTACCTCTGCATTCGTTGGCAGTGGGAAGAAGGAGGAGAAGGATAAGCTGCCAGCCGGAGGTGAAGAGGAGAAGTTCAGTTCTGGAACTGCGACTCCTGGCGGAGATGATAGCGGGGACAAGAAAGGTCATTCGCCTACCAAGCTGACCAAGCCTCCGCCAAAAGCAAAGCTGGCCAAGAGCGACAGTGAGGGCAACTTGCTGAATATAAAGGCTCCTGTTGCTTCTGCCTCGGTCTCGCCAGCGCCTACAGGTCCGACGATCCGCACGGCTGACGTCTCTGTCCCGCCTCGCAGAGACACTTTGGAGTCGATATCGGCTCAAACAATCCGTGCCTCTCCTCCTCAACCTTCTACGCTGTCTTCTTCTCCGTCCAGACAGAAGAATGCGGACGATGGGCCCGGGCCGTCGACAGTCGATGCACTGTCCGCTAGTGGGAGTGCTGGTAAACTCGCAAAAGGTGGGAAGCGGGATAGCCTTTGGACCACTTTCCGATACCTTTTCAACGAAGATAAACGTCGCCGGAAACGCGACCGGTCTGCTACAGCTTTTGACAATATTCATGGGCTAGGCGTTACTGCTGGGCCAGGGTCGGAGGTCAAAGTCAGTCCTGCCCTTGTTCTGTCTAGAGGTATCGGCGCGCGTAATCCCCATGCGACGAGATTGGCCGCGACCTCCAGCTCAGCTTCGAGAAGGACGTCTTCTGATACCACCAGACCCGGGGCATATTCTCGTCGCTCGAGCTCGGTAAACTCTAGGAGGTCTTCGGTGACGTCCATGCATCTTCCTACCGATTTTGCAAACAATGTACAACAACACCATTCGCATTCTGGTAGTTCTCACGAGGCAAGACCTCCACCTCTCCGACGGCGAACCTCAGAGCGAAGTACTGGCTCGCAAACGCCTACGTCAGATCGGGAGTATGGCTCTTCCCGTCCATCGTCTGCTCAATCGTTGTCGCTGTCTCACCAGAACTCGTTGAATCAAGGTGGCCACCTCCAACCCCTTTCGTCTCGTCGATCGTCGACCGCCACTGGTGGTGGACTTCATGTCAGATCACCTTCAATGCAATCAGATAATTCAGGTCGATTCAAATCTTCTGCCCCGCCCTCGCCGTTACACAATTACCATCGACGAGCTCCAGCAGGTACAGCTTCGACTAGAGTTCGACATATTAAAGTCATTCACGAGACTCAGATACTCCCGTCGTCATCGGGAGCGTCGAGTATCCGATCTAATGCCTCTAGCAGGGCGTCTTCACCTGAAAGAAAGAGGGAAGCTCATGATAGCGACTACGATACCGGTCGTGAAGACGCGGTTTCAATTCCATCTCGGCGACGATCGAGTGATGTTTCCTCAAGTTATTCGGGATTTTCATCCAACTACCATCTTCCACATCATTCCTTGGCTCATCAAATTCACCGAACGAGATCGCCTTTGGCTCATCCTGGACAATCGAGTCAGGCCGCTTCTCACGCGAACGGTAGAAAACATGAACACCATGGATCATCGTTAAGACCCAAACAACCGCTCCGGGATGTTTTCCAGAGGAAAGACGACGAATGGGTCAGTGATGACGACGAGGGAGGAGATTCTAAACCAAAGTTCGCCGGTGGTCTTGGTCAGTCTTCAAGTCGAACTTCCTCTAAGCCACACTCGTCTACCGCCACCATTGTTCCGGGAAGATGGGTCAATGGAGCTAGAGTTTCAGCTAGTCAACATCCTTCGACAATGTCTGGTGCCGGCAGACGTGGGACTGGGGTCCCATCTTCGACGAAGGGGAAAGAGAAACGAGGCAGAACTGGAAAAGGCAGTGATGATGATGATCACTCTGGTAGCAGCGGCTTCTCGCAATCTGCCGGATCAACAGGGAACGGTGTGATCGGTCTTGGAGTCGGGATCACGAACTTTGGTTCGGGCAGCGCAGGAGCGATGGGACACAAGAGTGGGAAATCGGGAGAGAAGGAGAATACTTCTGGAACAGGAGGTGCAGGGTCATCAGGCAGTGATGGTGGACGGGGAAATCGACGGACTGGGATGCCAAATTCTCGATCGGTGGTTCCTGGTATTGTGGAAGAGGACGAGGAAGAGGAGTGAACCCCTTGTTGGGTGTCCGTGTGGACGTTAGGCGATCTGTCAAAAGTGCGGAGACTCGATGGAATGTCACTCGCTACTTGCTACTGTCCAGTCTTGTTGCAGTTTTTATAGAATCTTTGGGTATCTACGTACGTACACGGCATGCACACTTGTCATATTGGACACATGAAACGACTCGCCTCTTGTATTCTTCAACGGTCTCTACACCCAATACAGTATATCCAAATTAGATTCCATACCAATATACCCATACAGAGTGGCGGAGTGTGAACAACTTGCGTTCATCCATGTCATGAGATGACACATCAGCACTTCAAAGCCCACTTCGTTGTGAGTAAAATATAATGAAGACCGCTATTGAGAAACCGCTCATATTGTTTTACTCGAAGTCAGCGTGCTCGCAATGTAGCTCCGCAAATGTACAGACACTTGCAGTATGGGTTTCACTTAGAATGTTGATACCGTCTCAGAAGTCATTGCCTTTGTATCTATTTGTCTTTGTACAGTATCTCTACAGTCACGAAAGGTGTGCTCCTGTCCTCCCTTCAGTAGTTCCTTCCGTAAATGACGACACTCATTTTCTCCGAATTTTTTCCTTGATTGAAAGCAAGGTCGCGACGTCTGCATATCTTGAGGCCTCGTTTTACAGGTCTTGAGTCGATGTCGCAGTTTCACAGAGGAGTACATGCAGGCGATGATGTCAGCACTGCGGCTATGCTGCTCATTTGCGGAGCTCAAAATACTTCACCTATAAAGACTGGACTTTGTGTCTTCAGTCTGGGTTTCCCCAATTTTTACAATTTTTACCTTCCTCCACGTCTGCCAATAATCCATTTGTTCTTCCAACAGTCGCATACTTCACCGGATCTAGCTTCCCTCGACGGAATGACAAGTTATAGCTCTAATGCAGGAGACACCAACAGGCCACAGCAACCACTACAGTGGGCACTGCATCAAGGAGGCAATGCGGCTTACTCCACGGTCGACTATAAAACTATAAGGCGAAAAACGCCTGACGATTTGATCAGCACATGTCCCTTCGAGCTTGTCAAAATTGGAAACGAATATGGCTTTCCCGGCAATAAAACGCTGAACGCTTTGGGGGTGCACGAGGAGAGCCGCAATGCCGAATGCACAGTCACTGTTCGTTCGTTGAGTGAAAGCAACAGAAACACGCAATCATCATTCACGACGATCATGGAGTGGTACGATACTCTCGGGCAAGGAATAATGGATGAGACAACTTATTACGTCCCTCGTATACAGTTGGCTGTGGTCCTGGAAAGGCTGACGGACAGGGGACACCTTGGACGTCGTGTAAAATCTATCCGAGTCGACAGAATCCAAAACCCTACAATGGTGAGCACAGTATTCCCGATTTTGATTACCATTTATCGTTTGGCTTCAGCAATATATGCTTGATTTGAAAATAAAAACGGATATCTTTTGATTAGTAGTGCTGATAACTTCCCAGAACTCTTCTTCTATTGCTGCCGAGCCACAAGGTCAGCTCTCACCGAAGGAGGGGTCTCAGGCCCAGGACAGGACGAGCGAACAATCGGAGTTCCCGTCCGAAACTCTTCTTAGACAGAGAGGAATACCACAGCGGCAACACTCATTGTCATCCTTTGAAGAAAGGTGGAACGAACTATACCCGAAGGAGTGAAAGCGGTCGCCTTATCTGTTCCATACTCTCTTAGAACTCTTCAGAACACGCAGCGTAAGTGGGCAATCTAGAACGACCCTGCGGGGGGTGAGTGGCTGCCTTATCGTACCTCGAGGACAGGCAGTGACGGCTGAGGCTATCTCGACAGTTAATCCATCAGCCTACCGTAGGAATGTGATATTCGTCGGCCTCTAAGTAGCTACTTTGTACTTGATGAACAATGATGTCAATCCTGTAACTCTGTCCATACATTCAAGCCTCTTAAATCCACCGACGTCGAGAACCGATTGATCATCAAGTGGATGAGCATGAGCATGCTAACTCGACGAAAACAGGAGAAATATATTTTGTTGAGGGTAAAGGAAGACTCGAGCTCCTTTGAGAGCTCTCCAGACTCAAGTGGAAGCCCCTTTTCGACCCAAAAGGAAATCAAAGAGAACATCCATTCTCCAAATGCAGGAGCTCTCCTATACTTATGACCTGCTTTGGCTTCATGTTCATGACACTCACCGCCCATAACTATCTATCGTTACCATGGAAATACCCTCATCATCCAGCGTCGACCCCTTACCATCGGAGGAGGGAGGTTCAAAGTCATATCAGGAGATCTCCAAGGATCTGGAAGAAGAAGAAGAAGACAAGAGGATGTGGAAGTTATCCATCACCAATCAAGAAGAATTTACGTTAAATTTGAACAATGTTCCTACAGAAGTCATCCTTCCCAACATTCGTGGGCCACCATTCGTTCGTTGCGAACTGAAACACTACATTGCTAAAGAAAAGATTTTTGCAGATTGGAAGAGAGAGAAGATCTCGACTTTGAAAATAGAACAGCAGGCAATGGCACCCTACAGGCTGCAAAGACGACCATACGTTGGTGATTGGACGGTGAAAACTAAGTTACGTAACAACCGCTCGAATGCGACAATTCAATGGTTCACGGAGAGCACCTTGATTACGTCACTTGTGGACGAATTCATCGAAAGCACCGGACGCACGGGGAGGTTCCATTTGATACCATATTTGTTTCTGACGACAATGAAGGTATGTACCACCTTTCCCGCTTCTTGAGATTTCCTTGAAATACTGAAACAGATTGGGAATGGCCCTTCACTCGTTTAGGACATGGAGGGTCTGAATTATCGGCGTGAGCTACGTAAAGCTCTCCCACGCAGCCCATACGATGCCTACCTCATCAAAAAAGCTCAAGGGCCGGAGCTCCAGGACACGACGCTAGTGCCAGAATCTGACACTACACTACCTGTAAAGGAGGAAGAGCTGACGACGGAGGAATGGCTAACTTTGCCCTTTGCACCTGGAAGGCATTTGCTAGATAGCATGAGGCGTTCAAGAGATGAGACGTTTACCAAAGACACGTCTGGCAGGCGTTCCTCACGCAGATGGTCCATGGACATGGTGGGTTATGACAATACGGAGGGCAGGAAGTTTTGAGAGCATTAGGAAGGGGTTGGGCTTCAGAGACGTCGTGATACTCTGTACTTAGCTTGCTATTTTAGAACCGAGTGTCCTCCCGTTACCTTGGGTACGCAGAGTTGGACAATGACAACGAGAGTGTTCATGATGCCCTGTTAAAGCAGCTTCGAGGTAACAGTGAGATGCTCGACACTTGCATTTTTCAACCGATCTATGATCATCATTTAAGGACGAATATGGGGATACTGGTCTAACATGATCTACCAGGTCCAACAGTCCGACAGACGTGTTGGAATTGCCACTTCGGATTGTCCGCCACGTCCACACTGGAATCACCTCCACCTTTGCTCACTTGGCTGTCTTCCTTGCCCTTCTGCGCTCCTTTATGCATCAGAGACACTCACTGACAGTCAACAGCGAACCCGTTGTATCCTGCTCATCAGTAAACGCTTCACTTCACGTCTCCCGTCTCTACATCATTCCATGGCCCAACCCGTCGAGCAGTGGATCGCCGATATCCCACCCGTAACTCGGGCATGGGTCGCAGCTGCGGTGGGCACTAGCGTTCTAGTTGTGGGTTTGCTTTACTATTGCTCGTAATCAGCAAATATGATTATAGTACAAATACTAGGTACACAGAAGAGGTGTTGATGCTGACTGAAATACCACTCCTTTCTCGACTTCAGGAGTGTCAGGTCATTGCTCCCTTACAGCTGTATTTCTCTTGGAAGGCCGCAATAGGTAACCTGCAGGTGCGATCATTGGTACTCATGTACTCATAGCTGCTGATATGTATTGACTGTACAAACCCTTCCAGCCATGGCGACTGGTGACGACGTTCCTCTACTTTGGGCCGTTATCTCTCGACCTTGCTTTCCACTTGTTCTTCATGTGAGCTGTTCGGTAGACGACGACCGCCCTGCGGTCTCGATTTCTGCTAGCTGATCCTGTTTCAAAGCATGCGTTATTCGAGATTACTTGAAGAAAACTCATTCTCCAACCGACGAGCCGATTACATATTTCTTCTTGCTCTATGCGCATCATTTCTCCTCGTAAGTGTTGTTGAACCGTTGGTTGACGAGATGATATTGAAACACATCTGTCATTACCGACCATTAGATCATATCCCCTCTTCTCACTATGCCGTTTTTGTCCTCCTCACTGGCGTTTGCGTTGGTGTATATATGGTCGAGACGGAATCCGTCCATCAAAATGTCTCTGTTCGGCGTTGTAACGTAGGTGACCGAACATCTTACTTGAGCGGGACACCGATTGACTATATGAGACAGGATTACTGCTCCGTATCTCCCTCTGTGTCTCGTAGCTTTCTCATGGCTTTTACAGGGCGGCTTTCAGGCAGCTGTCGGCGATATTGTACGTCTATTGTATAATCCACTCCGCAGTTGTCTCGACGGGGTGGGAGCGGGGGCCAATACATTACATCTAATTCGATGCTCATGTGTGCGTCTCAATCCTTAGGTTGGCATCCTCGCTGGACATACCTACGTCTTTCTACAAGATTACTGGCCACGGGAAATGTGGAGTCGAACGGGCAAGGGAGAATTGGAGACACCTGCATTCTTGTAAGCGTGCCCCACCACTCGTCATCATTTGTGCTGAATCTCATCACGTCTACTGTTTCAGGAAAAGGCTGTTTGGTCAGACGATCGAGGGGAGATAGAATTGTGTGCATGCATAGGATCGATGTTTATCTTATATGACAACAGGCTGAGACGCCTGCATTGGCGCGCCTATCCGAGTGTTGGATTGCCACGTGGTATTGCCGCTCAAAAGTTGAAATCTGCTTTCAGTCTCAGTCTCATCTAACGGATCATATTATTTTCATCCTTCGCACATAAATAATCACAGCAAAAATGGGTCGCAAGCGCTCAGGACGAGGAGGCATTGTATCCGGGGTGAAAAAGGCTGCCGGCGCTCCTGGCGCCAGAATAAAGAAGATGCAGAACTACGAGGACACTCTGGAGGAAGGTGGTGTAGATGATTGTGAGTTGGCTAAAATCTCTAGCTGGAGACGGTTCCCGAGAAGACACTAATTCACTCGCATGAATTCAGTCATGTTCAAGCGCGACCAAATCACTTTCAATCCTCAGAACGAGTCTGAAGATGAAGACGTACTGGGTGAACAGGGAGAAGAAGTTCTGAGTCTCAATCTTCCCAATGGACAGGACGAGGGGCAATACGACGAAGACAACGATGATGAAGAGGAGGAGGATGTGATTCCGATCCCGAAAGAACGCAAGCAGAAAGTAAAGCCAGACCTGACGGGCAAGGGAAGGTTTGGCAAACCAGTAGAATCTTCAGACGAAGAGGTTTCTGTTTCAGGATCTGACTCAGGCTCGGAAGACGACGATGAAGAAGGTTGGGGCCGACAATATTATTCACGTCCCTCCAATCGACGAGAGAAAGAGGGTGAGGGAGTTGATGATGAGGAAAGGGAAGAGGAACGGGCTATGGAGGAGAGAGAGGTTAGGCGATTGCAGAAGAAATCTAGAGAAGCAATTGGCGGAGCTGAAGATTGGGGTTTGGACATTCTGGAGGGAGGTCAAGAGGTTGTGTGAGTCCATCACCTATCTAAGTTCTACTAGCTTTATTGTATTGACTTCTACCTAACCCTTAGACTGCCTATTGATATCGATGAGGAATCAAAACAAGCCAAACCTGCTGCTCCCCCTACTACGGAACCGACTATCCTCATGAAACACATGGAAGCTCACGAACCGGTAAAGCTTGCTTTGACCCGTGACTTCCCCTTGATTGTCCATAAACTTCATAAGACTGCTCGTGGAATACGGAAGATGGAATCTGAGGAAACAGGGGAAGAATCACTTCATAAAGGTTTAGGCTGGCTACACTACCGTGAGTATCTCACCTAACCGCGAGCGCAAACGAAAATGTTACTTACCTGTGTCCAGAGGCACTACTCACTTACGCAACCAATTTGGCCTTTTACATTCATCTCTCCGCGCTCCCTGAGGCTGCTCGCCCTGACCTTTCGACTCATCCAATCCTGGCCCGACTCCTTCAACTCAAAGAAGGCTTGTCAATGCTTGAAGATCTCGACTTTGCCGCCGGATCAGTGTCAGATCTTGATCCCTTGGCTGTGGACGACGGTGAAGAAGTCTCGGATGAGGAAGGCGAACTCCAGGCTCTGCTCGGCGCTAAACGAGAATTGATGGCACGAATGAACGCGGCGGAAGGACGGGAATGGCAGGAAGATGCAGATGACCTCTGGGGCGCGGAGGGTCTGGAAGATGGGGAGTTGGACGAGCTCTTAGCCGATGCCGCGGATGAGGATATGGCACCCATCAAGCGGCTCGGAAAGAAGAAGAGAAAAGAGCGAGAGGGTTCGGTAAAGGCGGCAAAAGCGGGGAAGAAGGATAAGAAGGATGCTGCAAAGAAGGGCAACAAACTCCAGATAAACGGGACAGACTCCTCGACTTCGGCGTTCACTCCATTGGAAGAGCCCGTCTTCTTCAGCGCGTCGAAGAAGTCCAAGTCCAAAGCTCTAGAGACGTCTGCGGGAGACGAAGATGAAAATCTAGGTGACTCAACTAGCTTGAACGACGCCGACGCATCCGACAAGGAAAAACGAAAGCGATCTTTGAAATTCCATACTTCAAAGATTGCAGCAACCTCGGCACGTAGATCGGCAGCTCGAGCACAAAGGCTGGGAGGAGATGAAGATCTTCCGTACAGGGACAGAAAGGCAGCTAGAGATTCTGCGCTGCGGAAAAATGGACCAGCAGCTGGAGATGGTGGCGAGGATTTGGATGGGAGTGAATGGACTGAAGGCGATCGTAAGAGGGCTCGCGAGGTTATTGGTGATGCCGATGAGGGCGTGGATGATCATGGAGGAGATGCCGAGGGTGACAATGATGACTATTATGATCTGGTGAAACGAAGGAGAACAGAAGTGAAACAAGCCAAACAGGACGAGCACGATGTTCTGCAAGCTGCCAAGCTGTGAGTCAAATTATCAGTCCCCTTTCCCAAGATGGAGCTACACTCTGATACGCTTTGTCCAGGAATCGCTTTGAGCAGGACGAGACGACTTCAGGACCTCGATCTCTCACACGAGCCATCGAGAAGAATCGTGGTCTCACCCCTCACCGATCGAAGACCGGCCGAAATCCCCGAGTCAAGAAGAGGATGGCGTACGAGAAGGCCAAACAGAAGGTCGCATCTCAACGAGCAGTGTTCAAAGGTGGTCAGGCTGCTCTTGGGGGTGCTTATAGGGGTGAGAAGACGGGTATCTCCACCGTTGTCAAGAGTCGGAAATTCTGAGTGCCCGCTCTCTGGAGGAGCTCTCTATCCCTGCTGTACGTTGCGCCTGTAAACCTGCTGCATGCATTTACATTATGTTATCGCGTTACGTAGAGAATATATTGGCTTTAAACATTTTTAGATTTTTACTTGACTTTACGAGCTGGTGGCGGCCGACGTTTCTTGAATAGACCGCCCGAGGCTGTAGAGGGAGAGGGCTCAGCTCTGACTTCTGCTTCAACCCCCGGGATCGCCTCTGATTGCTCGACTTCTGGCTCGACTTTGACAGCTGCTTCCGCTGATTTAGAAATGGCTGTCCCCGGAAGTGCTGTCTGAGCCAAACCCCCCAAGTCTGATCCGTCCTCAACCTTGACCTTTTCGCCATCCGGCACCTTCTTGAGCCCCTTCTCCTCCTTGATGACGGGCCTCAGATCCAATTTCCCGCTCCACTCCTCTCTCTTCAGTCCACCCTCCATCATCCGTTCCCTCGCCATCGCAGCCTCCTCTTCCTCCTTCTTCCTGTCATGGAACATCTTTTCCTCTTTCACCTTAATCTTCAAACCTAAAGCCTTAGGATCCCAGTCCTCATCATCATACACATCATTCACAACCCTCTTATCTCCATGACGAAATTTGAAATTCTCAGCCTCCTCCTCTTCCTCCTTGTGGTCTCCTCCCCCTCCAGGACCGAACGGGTCTCGCAACTTCCTTTTCCCCTTTAAGAAGCCCGCAGCTGTATCCGGAACGCCTTGCGCGTCGTAACTGACAGCTGGGATTTCAACCTCCTGCCAAGCGCCGGCTTCTCCTTTACGTCCTTTCAACTCCTGTTCAATTTCGTATGATGATTTCTGAGTTTCAGCGTCATCAAAGCCCAGTTGAGTAGCTGTGGAGTAGTTTGCGTATTTGTCGACCGGTGCTGACGGGGGCCGGATACGGGATGACGAGGCTGCAGTGGCGAGCGCTATTCGTTGAGTGACCGAGGGTTTGGACGAAGACGCAGCGGCGGAACTTCCAACTTGGTCGTGAGCATAAGCTGCTGCTGCTGACTGTTCAATGACAGCGGTATTCAGCTTCTTGTATTCAAAAGCAACAAATTGACCTACGGCTTCGATTCGAGCCATTTCAGCTGCCTCCATCTCTTTCTCTCTCACGGCCCTCTGACCTCCCTTGTATAGATCGCGAAGAAACCGCTCCTTCCCTCCCTGATGCTTGAGACCAGTCTCGTGAAGTCGTCGGGACTGGTGGAAAACAGTTAGCTCCAGCTAGCAGTCCTTTAGTGGGCCAAGCTGAAAGTCAACTTACCGGGGCATCATCGCGAACCCAGATATTACAGTATTTGCACCAGTACTGCTTCTTGGAGATCCAGTATCTAGAGGAAAGACTTAGTCAACCGACAATTAGTCAGGTGAGTAAAATACTTACTCAGCCATAGTGGAAATCTGTATGTGAGAACAACGAGATAGCACAACTTTGGACACTGAATGCATTTATTAGTTGTATTGGTGGTTATCGGGAGGATCGAATAAAGAGTTTGACCTCCACCGGACCTGCTCAGCAGCATATGCATATGCATTGCCCACAGTTCCCTACTTCAGACATATGAGTGTTTAAGCACCAGCTAAATTGCAGAGACAGCTCAATACTCCCAGCGTCAGTAGTCACAATGGTCAGTCAGAAACACCCCATAAAGACATGTAAGCCGAGCTGATGAATGCCCCCAGCACGGCGTCAAACGAACTAGAATCTCCCCCGAGGCAGTCGAAGCCAGACGACTCAAGGACCTCTCCAAGATAGAAGCTTACTCAGCTCTCCAAGATGAAGTCCTTGCTAGAGTAGGTGCCGACCTTTGACACCCGAACATCAATAATGTGCTCATACAAGGCAATCATTTTAGAAACGAGCAAAGGACTACTCTTCTGAAGCGTTATCGAAGACAACGGCAATGCTTGACCTCAATCCAGAATTCTACACCATATGGAATTACCGTCGACATATCCTTACCAAAGGGTTATTCATCTCTAGGTGAGATCTAAGCCTGTATTTTGACTTCCAGAATTGCAAGGACTCGCTCAGAGGCGACTACCTCCCAGCGACTACGTTCGCAGTCAGCTGACGGATCTGACTAGTGAACCCTCCGATATTGTTGCGTTCCTGACCACTGACCTACGCTTGACAATGGCGTACCTGAAAGTCCACCCCAAAGTCTACTGGATATGGTCACATCGTAAATGGTGTCTGGAGAATGTCCCTCCCGGTCCAGGAGAATCTGAAGGGTGGCGCAATGAATTTTGGAAGATGGAGTTAACGGTCGTCGAGAAGATGCTGGATGCAGATTCGAGAAATTGTGAGTAGCTCTTTTCTTGTCACATTGTTACAACGGCCAGGCGATGATGGCGATCAAAGTATTGATGCTGAACGATGGTTCCGCATCTAGTCCACGCATGGGATTATCGACGATATATCCTGGCGTCGTTACCGAAATCGTATCAGCCTCACAGGACACCAGCGGATGAGTTATCATATACGACTAAGAAGATTGAGGCGAATTTCTCCAATTTCTCAGCATGGCATTGTCGGACAAAGATCCTTGGCGGGTTGTGGGAAGGTCTGGATCCGGAGGAAGTGGAGAAGGCGAAGACACCAGGTGAGTTATCGCTGCTTTGCCTGGTGTTCATATCCAACGCTGGGTCATGTTTGGGGAGACAGTAATGCTGATAGAGCGCCATTCTTGCCAGAATTCGAAGTGGTCACTCAAGCATTATGGACAGATCCTGGAGATTTGTCAGGATGGCTATACCATCGGTGGTTAATCGGAACCACACCCCAGATCACGACTTTACGACGAGAGCTAGCGTCCATCAAAGAGCTGCACGAAGCAGAACCGGATTCTAAATGTTGGTCCACTTTTCACAAAACTCCTCAAACTAGCCAAAAAGCTGCTATTATGAGCATGAATTGATTCATTTTTTAGGGTGCCTCAACGCCTTATCGCACTATTATCTCCTTCTTGCACGACTAGAATCGACACCAGCGGACGAGCGGGCGAGTCTGAGGGAAAACGCTAAGACTGTCTTGAAGAGGCTGGAAGAGGTTGACTCGGATCGACAAGCGAGATATCGGGACTTAGGTAAGACCAGTCGTTCATTACGCACAACGCCAATCCCGCTGACGAATGTTGGCAATTGACGTTCAGCGGAACAACTTTGATTGACTTTATAGTTATTTGTATTGGACTATGCATGATGTGTCGTTGAGTATCACTACTAATCCAAATCCGGGATAGTGGACTCCAGAGCCTAAGACTCTGTGACTGGTTTGGCGAACAACCCCCTACCATACGCTCCGGCAACCACGCCAAACCCGTCCTCGGCTTCATGCACTTCGTTCAGGAAGAGATCATGCCGATCAGCCAACCGAATTTGATTACGTCGTATCTCACGAATGACCGAGTGCTGTCTAGCGCAAAGAGGACATTCAGGCTCCGTCTCAGAAAGACATCGACTAAACGCTCGTTAGCGTACCGAAACCTCCCTACCCCGTATCAGGAAATATGACAACTCACTTCTGATGATAACTATGTTTACACATGAAATGGACAGCAGGTAAATCCAATTGCTGACCACACGCCGCACATCTCGTAACCTGGAAGACCTGGGGTTGTCTACTATTCCCCAAATCCGCAATCTCCCTTTGTTTACTCGCAGTCTCCTCTCTGTAACTTTTTACCAAAGCTTTATCACTCTCTACATCCTGTCTCGTTTCTGCCACTTTGACTTTCAGCCAATCTTTGACGGAACCGACTGAGGCTACTCCATTTCGAGAAAGGAGCTGGACGACAGCCAGCGGAGGAAGGATATGCTTTTCGTCGATTGTTTCGAGAATTTGTTGGAGGTCTGAGGGGTGTTTGGAGAGGAGGGACGGGGAGGAGGTGAGGTATCGTAGGACGAGCGGATAGAGATGCGGGTTACTCGATCCGTAGAGCTTGAGGTATCGCAGGACCTCGTCAGAAGGTGATCTATCGCTAGCCGGACCATCTGGTGTGGAGTCATCATGGCCATTTGTCCTGGAACCAGTATTGCTTTTCCGATTCTTTTCCATCCAGAATCTCAGTACGTCCTCGTACATTCCCATTGATTCCCACAACCCTACTAATCCATCAGTGAATCCGTTGGTGGAGCAGAGGATCAGAGCGTGCATCGGGTCGTAAGGGATTTCTTTTCCCTGAGCCAGCAGCCCTAGAGCTTTCTCTCTGGCAGAATTAGCCAGCGCCACATCGGACGACTTGGTGGAAGCCAAGTAGAGTTCTAATAGCGTATTCCAAATCGCTCGTTGATCAGTTGAAGCTGTATCTGATGATGTCTTATCAACTTCATTCGTGCCGTTACGCTCCGCCGAGGCGATAATTGCTTTTTGACCCCAGAGAGTATATGCAACGGCTTCGAGAAATTGGATGAATAGATCGTGGTGGTCAACGAAATGGGCAAAGTACTGTCGAGGTGATGGAGGTGTGTATCTAGATTCGGCGGTATCGACAGCCCGACTGCCACCCTCAGTCTCTCCTGTAGGCATTCGAGATCTAGGCTTACTTCCTCCGTTGGGTTGCTCAGCAGATGGCGCGCCACTCGCCGAGTTTGCTGTCGTGGCTGTATTCGCCGATGCTGAACTTTGAGCCTCGCCTCCGAATAGGCCGGCAACTCGGTTGTAGCCTAGATACGAAAGGACCGGAGGAGCAGATGACCCGTTGGTGGTCTTCGTTTGATCCGTTCCGGCAGATGGAGGAAGAGCGTAGCTGATCGACTTTCCTAGATTTCCGGAACATAGGTCGATGAGGAGAACAGTCGTTGCCTGGGGTTCATGCTGCAGAAGGGTCTTGCCATATCTGACCAGATTATCTTGACACTGGAGGTCCATTATTAATTTTCTGAAAGAACTGATAACCAATCCATAACTCACAGCTTCAGGACCCAAAGATCTCAGATACCTCAACGCATCATCATATTCTTCTGCGTCTTCGATTTGTATTCTCAAATATTCCTCATGCCGACCGTATTTTCTGGCGAGATACGTAGCGTGCTCGAAGAAGCCAGCTTGTCTACAGACCTTTATGGCGGTGTCGAGGTCGAACGGCAGCTCGTCCAGTCCGCCACCTGACTCATCAGATCTTTTAGCTTCCGTTTTTATAAAGGCATCCAGGCGTTCTCGATCGGACGTCTTGGTATAGCAATTGAGAAGAAGAGTGGTATGATCTGGATTTGCCAGGCCCCGAGAATGGAGCTCCTGAAGATAGGTTGTAAGGTTGTAAATCCTTTGAGCGTCGAGGAACTATTACAACCGAGTAAGCTTGATGAGGGTGATACGATGATATAGGCAATATAGATAGAACTCGCCTTTCTGATGACATAACTCGGTTGAAGAAAACCAAGGGTTTGCACGAACTGTCCCATAGCACCATCGAAATCGCCCTTATCATACAAGTAATCACCGTAGCGTCGATGTATTTCGGCCATTCCTGATTCACCAATGTCCTGAGATTGAGCGAGACCTATCGCAGATGGATAGAGGTTACGTCGGTAGAGCACGTCTAGCTTGGCAGCAGTTGAGTGCTCGTCCAGTCGAGACAACTAAGGAGTATAAGCAAATATAAGCACAAGCCGCTGACTTGACAGTAAAAGCAAACACACCTTGCCACTATTGGCATAAACAAAGATCCCTCCCCATTGAGAGACAATCTGGCGAACCCCATCTCTGAAAAGTCCAGAATATGCAATGAGCTCGTTCTGAAGGTCAACTATGGTGACCTTGGCGGCTTCAGATTGGGAGGATGCCGTAGAGCTCTCTGCTCCATTCGATGCCTTGGAGACGTAGTTTCGGACGGTTGCTGAATTTGAGCCTGCCGAGGGTACAAATGGTGGAGAAACGATGACAAGATTCTGTTTATAAGCAGATATTGAACGCTTGGGACCTGAAAGTAGCAGTCAGCAGCTATATGATAGCATCGGACACTCTGACTCACCTTCATAAGAGTAATAGCCTGCTCTGCCCTCTGGGTTATACAGATAAATCGCTTCGTCTCGAGCCATGATCATGTTCGATCTTCCCCAATCCATAGTCGCACAGCCCAGCTCACAGCCTAAGTCATCGACTACCCTAGATTCTCCACCCTTTCCAGATATAGGAGCGCACAGGACTCTATTGAGCGTGACGATGAAGAGACTCAAAGTGGTTGTCTTATCAGCATCTCCCGTCCGAGATGTGCTAGCTTTACTTGACGGCTCCCGAAATCCCAGTCCTGTGATCGGTTCCGGTGATTCATGTACTACCCGAGCTTTCGGTAGGGAGGTAAGAGCAGTTGGAGAAGTGGTCAGAGACTGAAGGAGATGCCTGTAGAGCAGAACGGTCCCGTCTGCAAATCCGATGGCGAGATGAGATATGTTGCTTGTGAGAGCCATGGTCGTCACCTACAATATTTCAGTACACGATACCATCTCAGACAATCATGAGCTTACAAGAGGTCTCTGTCCATGCTGTATCTTGACATTCCTCAACAATATTGGCTCACCGCCCGAAGCACCTTTCCGTTTGGTTTCCCTTGACATATCCCATATCTTCAGGACCGGATATCGGCTGCCCTCTTCTTCTCCAATCGCTACCAACAGTCCTCCAGCTTCCAGCATGGCTGTTGTCTTCCCATTCCCTTCCCAGGCCTTGATCTGTTTGTCTGCAGCTAGATGACGATCAAGGGAAGTAATGGTACTTGATGATGAGAGGAGGACAGAAGGCGATAGAGGAGATTGTGGAGATGTAGGCGTCAACAGGACTGGGGGTTTCAGGTCCTATTTACGTGAAGCCATCAGCAGCAGTACCGAGATGAAATGAGACCAACAGCGCACCCTCAAGGCCTTTGGACTCTGAGCAAGGTCTTCAGAGTCCTTGACCTCTTCCAGGTCGAAGAACGTGAATTGACGCCATTGCGGTGCGGCGACCTTGTCAATGTTAGCCCAGTTTTGACCGCCGTGAGCTTGTTTTGAGCTCACAGAAGTTGGCTGCGATGGTCCAGCTACGGAGTTGAACGCCATGAGAGCTGTCTATTAGCGTCTCAAGTGTTGGGCGATACCTTGCAATGCAGAGAGAGATAGGAGAGTGATGATAGCATGTCTACAAGGCGGTCCGGTGCCCCTTAGCTTCACCCTATCACCATGGATTTAAGTGGGGGG
The DNA here is from genome assembly GCA_001599695.1 of Phaeotremella skinneri. NCBI lineage: Eukaryota > Fungi > Basidiomycota > Tremellomycetes > Tremellales > Phaeotremellaceae > Phaeotremella > Phaeotremella skinneri. The sequence goes on along the minus strand of BCHT01000013.1, from coordinate 437,518 downwards.
AACATTCAGCAAAGTGGAGGATATCCAGCTGTACGTTATACGTGAAGAGAGTCGCGACTGCTGGTCTCCACTCTACCTCTCAACCGTCCTGTATCCCTGGGTCATCGGCTCTCCGGAGCAGGTGTGCGACTTAGAACAGGCGGAAATGAGTCGAGTAGATACCACGGATCATGTCGATGCCCGGAAAGCCCTTGGTCGAAGGCCTGGAGGACCACCTCCAAAAGTAGGTGTCACCGGCGGAGATTTCTACTGATGCGTAGTTACATTTCCTGGACACCAATTTAGAAGATGTACCTCCCTCTCCTGTGACTGCAAATCCACCATCTCCCACCTCTCCCACCTCTCGATTCCACTCTCTCGCTATCCCCTCCTCTCAGTCGATCGCACCCCCGTCTCCATCATCGCCGACATCTCCCAACCCTCGGACGGCCAGTGAACCATCCAAGCGGTTTAGGAGACCTACGATCTCGCGCTCCAAACTTCCTTCCATTCAGACAAAAGGTCTTTATGAGACACAAAAGCTACTGGCCCATCTTCTCGACCGGCTGGAGGCCAGAGACCGCGCTCCAGACTTGCTGGATCGCGCAGCTATCGCAGCTCGTTATGCTGGCGGTCAGGGAAAGAGCAAAGGCAAAGGTAAAGGACGAATGATAGGTCAGGTTATCGCTGCCGCTTCTCATCATCCATCAAACACTGGTCATGGCAGTACTGCCGGACCCAGCGGGATTGGATACGAAGACTACGATGAAAGGTCAATTTTGGAGGAAGGAGAATGGGATCCCGAGGCAGTTTATGATTTGGTCGAACAACTCAGAAGCCTGCTTGTCCTTGCCGATAGACAGGGACTTGAGATCTTCGGGGCTTCAACGCATGGTGGAGGCGCCAGTCCTACGGCTCAACGGACCAAAAAAAAGGGTCGATTGTCGTCTTTTACTTCCCCAAATCCCTCGACTACAGCGGAGGAAGACCCCCTTTCGCCCGTCAGTAGTCCGAATTTGTCCTTCTCCGGACCAGTCTTATTGAGTCGAACTGTGAGGCTTCTAAGATCTCTCATCAATACGGACGGTCTGCATAGGACACTGCGATTCCGTCCTCTATGTCCTCCAAATGCTCTTCAGTCGGCCTGTTTGGATCTCGCGACGTACCTCTATCATAGAGGTGACAAGCGCTCGCAAATCGAAACCGTGGGCATGGTCATTGACGGATTTTATGGTATGGGGGAAGGCATGAGTGAGAGGTTATGTGAATGGATCGAAGGGAGATTAGGAGAACTTCTGGGTCGCTTGGCGAAAGAGCGAGGCGGAGAGTCCTTTCGAAAGAGGCAAGATTCTGATTGGACTGGTGAGTTAGGATTTATCTTGAGAGGGGTTTTTTAGCATTGTAACTAATTTGTCGAAGATCCTTTCGCTGCTTCTGCTATCAGCGCCTCTGGTACCGGTCCCAGTCCTTCAATTCCCACATTTGCGCTATCTATCGATCCAGATGACACTACCTCCACTCCCGCTCCCACTCCCGGATGGATAAGGTATTCACCCGAAACCAAAACATTTCCGACTTTCAATATGCCATCCGACATCTCTGGTCTACTGTCCACCCACTCCGATTCTCGCGATGCTCAGGAAACCACTCTCCGCATTGCTGCCCTAGTTCCCCGCCTCCTTCTTGCGATAACGTCTACCGTCGACCTGAATTCCTCATCTTTGACGACGATATATCGAGTACATCGATTACTATCCCTAGTCCTCAAGGTCAAGCCTGATAGCCTTCTCGACCTTCTGGAAATTGTTGCATTGGCTTCTCCGAGACCTCGGCGTTCAGCATTAGAGATATTGAGCACATTCTATCCAGAGGTAATTGGGCATAACTGCATAGCTCGCAGACCTGCTCTATACAGTTATCAGGCACAACGTACAAAATGGGAAACAGGGCAAGATAGGGTCTTTGGAGAGGACGACTCCGAAGGACATTACTATATCCCATGGAGATCGCCGGAAACTGCTGGAATGCAAACTCAGCAGACTTGTCCGGAATGTCAAGCCAATGTCGAAGGGTTCTGTCTGCGCTGTACACTTTGCGATGACATTCGTCATCTGCAATGCTATCATTCTGTGGACCAAGTCTTTAACTATGATACTATCATCATGGCAGCCAAGGAAGCAACACCTCGGACAATCCATGTCAACTTCAGCAAAGCGATCCCCCGATTTGATGAAAAGGTCATCGACGGATCAGCAAACCGTGGCCATCTGGGGTCGACAGTATGCCAGGTCGGTCAGCATGAACTGCATTTGGTCAATCTATTCAACTTGACGAACTGCGAGTACTGTAAAGAACCTCTGTGGGGAGCTTCCGATCAGGCATATGTCTGCCTTGGTGGCTGTCAAAGGTTCTTCCATCCTCGCTGTGTGGTATCTCTCAACACCGTGCCGTGGTCGGCTTGCAAACACGGTCGTGACGTTGTGATCGACGAAATTTCAGGTCAGAATCGGGATCCTTTTTCTGTTTCGCTCGCAACGCTTCGGAGTTCCTTCGAACGAGAAATGAAGCCCGTTGTCTTATCTTTGGAGGAGATGTCGCACAGATCCTACGACGAAATTGCGGTAGCTCATGGAATTCTCTGGACCCAATATCAGGTCTACAAGAATGGTTTATCGTCTGGGTCAATCAGGCCGACGCATGATGATCATACCTGGGCCGAGACGGATGGCATCAACTTCCAAGAAACTCTGAAAGCGTACAACGAATATCTGAAAAACCACATCGACGAAGCTTCATCAGCAGTCTCAGATTTTTGTCATGTCTCATCGATCGATCACCCCCTGTCAAAAGACTATTTGTTTGATCCCCGTTATCTGACATACTGCACTGCTTTACTCCGAGCTCCGACCGGAAGATCGAAGGAAGCCTTGCCTCCAGATGGGTTGTTATCGGTTGGCGACCAATTGACAACGGAAGATATGAATGAACCGACTGTTCAAAGTTCATACGAGATGCTGTCTTTCTCTGACATCCGTCGCGGTGTATCCGTGGACCTCAACATCAATGATCTCTCGATTGCGGCCTTGTTTCTAAATCAGCTGAGACTCCTCGGTCTCTGTTCACCAACATCCCAACGAACCATTTCTTCGGATATCATTAGCGACGGCGATAATTGGTGTTCCTTTGGTCTTCCACTTTTAATCGACTCTTCACCGACGGTCGAGTTCTTACTTCTCGCAATCGAAGTATTACTTGATGATTTAGACTTGACATGTAATGAACAGGCTTTACGCTTACTCGTTAAAAGAGCTTGGCCAAGCTTACTATGCTCGCCGTACGCTTTAGAACGTTTGGGCAACGCCGTGGTAGCCTGGATCATGGCCGAGGTGAGTGGAATACATCACAGTAGTGATATGTGACGGTTATGCTAATCGCAACATACAGGAGGAGAGCTTGCACCAGATAGTCAAGCTCTATGCGAGTAAACGCAAACGCCTCCCTGGTGTGCGGACAAGTCAGGCAGGACCCACTCAAGCCAAAGGAACATCTTCAGTCGCTATTTACAAGGAAGACAGGATACGTCTGCTAGCCCGCTTTGCCAAACCTTGGCTTCATGCTTTGCATCAACAAGACCCAGCGCTGTACGTCATTTGCCTAGCTCTGATCTTCGTAGTCAAGGAACTTGGCTAATTTGTGATGGCCAGATATGCCCACATTGTTTATGAACAGTGTAAGACCCCTCCCAGGGAAGGCCCTGTTATACAGGAGGGTGCATTGAACGACACCAAGGAGGCGGGAGAGGTAAGCGATAGATAGTAGCTGTGCTAACCGACAGGATGCTTCTAAGGTCGCTGGTCTAGCACTGGAACGAATGATCGCTCTCACGGAAGCTAGTGCCATCTTTTCGGTCTCCCTGGATCTTTTGACGGCGTGGTTGGAGGATCTAGGGACATTGGCCAATGAAGTGAGTGCTCAGTCCCGAGTCTCCTTGCTAGATGATCTGCAGTTCTAACGTCCATCCTTGTTTAGGACAATGTCTATAAATCGCTTCCTCGACTTCTTCGGCAGAGCTCAAGCCATGCTTCTCCTGCTGGACTGGGAAACCATGAGAACATATGGTCCCTAGCCCAATATACGAGCTCTGAATCGACCGAAGGTTTGGAAAGGGTTTGCCGTTGGATGCGAGTTCTATCTTTCTCCGGCGTTGAGGTTCCTTGGCAAACCCTCGTCGACCTCGTTGACAGGCAGTCCACGTCCAACTGCAATATCGAATCAAAGCTGGATTTGGTCATTGCTGTTAATGCCAATGCTGCTGATGTGGATACCAATGAATTTGCGAAGCTATGCTCTAAGATGTTCTCATCTTATGCAGCTAGCATCACTAGACAAGACAGGAAGATACAGCCAACTTCTTTGGAGTAGGTGCCAAGATTGTCATCCCTTCATACTCAAGACGGCTAACTGAGCAACTTGCAGTTTGGACTTGTTGCGCAAAAATCTCCTGGTCGTTCTTCGTGCTTATGGAGTGACGATAGAAGACATATCAATGACCTCTCTTCGAGAGGACGAGAGGCAGAGGCAACCCCCAAGTCTCTCGAAGAGACGTCGATTGACGAGCAACACTATCACGGTCACTTTAGACAAATCGACAATAATGGGGGCTACGGCCCTTTTAAACTTGCCTGACTATCCTACGGAGAATCTCATGGATTTCATGTGGCTGCTACTAGTGAAAGCCCATCGTGTAGGCAACGTAGATGGCTTTGTAAGTATTTCCTCTATCCCCGAGACTGAGTTGACAGTTTTCGTAGCTTTACACATCCTGTCAGGCTATTTATCCAATGTAAGTCTGTGTTTCAGACAGGATATGCTCAGTGCAGCAGTTGATCCTTGTTAGCTTGTGGCCCCTTTATGACCGACAGTTGAATCGCCGAAGTCGGTCCCGCCTGTTCCTTCGTCTGCTTGCCGTCAATCCTCTACCCCTTGAAGATCTCGTTCAAAAACAATTGATATCAAACAAAAGGTGTGCAATCTAAGGCCCCATAGGTCGTACAGCGTGCTGAGTCTTCTTCGACAGGCCTTTCATACGAGAACGGCTCTTGACAATGTTCCTAGAGCTGGCAGACGACAGTGTGACGTTCGAAAGTGCAGGCTGGCGACCGTCGACAGTAGGATTGATCAATCTTTTCTTTGATTCTCTCCAGGATCCTTCATTTGTGGGTACTACACGTTGGAGAACTATGCTAATCAGTCACAGGCTACGCAAGATGACATGGTGGTCAAAGAAAGCTTAGTGCCTACGCAGTTAAAAGTTATATCGTCTTGCTTTGAAGAATACCTCGTGCAGAGCAGCGATGAAAGACGACTGGCTTTGCTCAACCGACTACATACTCTTCGATTGAACTTTCCTACCTGGCAGAGTAAGTCCAAGGGAGACTGCTTCTACCATTAAAATATACGTTAAGCTAAGATCTCCAGTTCTCTCATGGAGAACGATTGAAGAGCTGGTAGGCGAACAAGTAACCACAGTCAATCACCTGAAGTCTGCCGAAACAGTAAGTTTCGCGTTACATCAGTGCTCCATTTAAGCCTGACAGACCGGAATTGCTTTAGGCTCAGGCCAAGTCAGCTTTGTCTGATGCGCAGATGCTCCGCTCGAGCCTCCTGGCTTTAGGTTTGGAGATGTTAGCAGCAGGTATTGAGCTGCCGTGGATGGCTGCCCAACGTTTCCAACAGCATGTTGCGTCTATCTGTTCAATTCCCTGGGCATCGCCGTCGGACGGGATCGTCAGTCTCTTACTCCCGGCATTAAGAGATGTCCTGGATTCCCCCACGCGGATACCGATAGGTGTGCAGTCGCATGACACGAAGTCATCAAAGAAAACGGCGCTAGTTGGAGCATTATTTGTCCCTGTCGTGATCGATTTAGGAAGTGAACTATCAAAGCATGACTATCTGACCCAGAGAGTTTTATTGGATATTTTGATGGTCACCTTTTTCAAGGTGAGTTAAATGTCGTTGATGGATCGCGGCAGGCGGCTGATGTCATGTAGCAAAACGTACGGCCAGTCGAGCTGGCTGCTTTGGCAGCTCTGCAGACTCTGGCGGAGTTTGTCATGTCTGGGGACTGTGTTGATAATCGTCTAACGGGAATTGCGATTCTGCAAAACTCTTTGGAAAGATTGGGAAAAGATACTCTGATGAGGATTATCCCGTGAGGCTTCAAGTTGATTCCAATTAGGGCTACTGCTGACGAAACTTCAAAGCACCCTATTCGGTCTCATGGCGACGACTCTCGTCCAAGAATCGAGAGATGATGGTGATGTAGCGATCGTGGAGCAAGGTAAGCAAATATTCAGCATTAGCGAACGACATTGATCACTTGGCCACACAGTGAAAGCTCTTCTGTTCTCGATGATCAAGCTGTGAGTTTTCCGTCAAATGAGGAGGTGTCTTCCACGCTATACAGGATCTTCTGACGGCTCGAACCAGGCTCGGAAGGTCGGGTTTATTTCTGCAACTATTAAAGGTACAGCTTTCCCTTCTTTCAGAGATACACGGGGCTGAACATCGCTATTAATGCAGCAAGACGGGTTATTGGCAGCGGAGCACAAGTCCAGGAATTCTCTTGGTCCAGCGTTGCTCCTTCTTCATGCGGAGCAACCCGCTACAGATCCTGAGCAGTCCAGTAACAGCGTCATCGATGCGGTTTACGGCGACCTGTAAGCCGCTCTCTTTGTATCATATGTTTCATATTGGTTGGTCGGATTGTTGAGCCGCTATCAGTTCCGATATACTGAAAAGGGGAAGATCTACGGTCATCTCGGTTCTGGAAGCACTCGACCGTTTCACGGCAAAAGTCGATGTCAGATTATCGGAGGATACAGCTGAATGTAAGTCAGGCAAAAAGCGACACACGCAGTTATGCTGATACCGTATCGCCTAACTAAGCTTTCGGTTTATTCTTGAATCGTTTGGGAAAACATGTGGCTGAGTGGGACGCTACCGAATTCGATCCGAACCCGTTGCTACGCACATGTACAATTGTGTTGACTCTGATACCCAGCACTTCGTCAAATGTGAGCCCCAGGTGTGGATGAATTGATGGGCTGCTTCTGACGCTTGACTTAGACTTTCCTCCATCAGATTTCAACTTTGCTGCACCTCAGCCTGTCGAGGTTCAACGTTCGTCAAGAGACGATTGCCGGACTGTTGAAGCAGTCTTCATTGGTTGCTTCCAATGAATCAACGGAAGACACAGTACGCACGGTGTTATTTGAACTGGCAGGCTCGGCGATCAATGGGCTTCAAGTTACAATGATTACGCTTTGCTCTTTGCTTACGGTGAGCTTGTCATGATGTCAGTATCAAACAAAAGGATGGTAAACTGATCTCAAATCTCAGTTTCTCGGGGCTCAAGCTTTCGTGTCGACCTCTTCGGACTACAAATCAGTCACTCAAAGGGCGCAAGTACTCGGAGACGCTTGTCCGGGCTGTATGGCTATCCTCCTGAGAAGTCATCCTACACTACAGACGAGCCGTCAAAATTCGGAAGTCACCCTGGGTACTCTCATGGCAGCTGCCGATGTACTCATCACAGCTGAGGGGATTTCGGCTACAAGGCTCAGTAGAACTCTATCGATTACTTCAGAAGTGGGTGACTACTTTCCTTTCCTATGGATCAGTAGTGGGTTGAAAACTAATCTCATTCTCAACAGGCCGCATTTGTACAACTCTCCGTCTTCTCGTTTATCCTTCTCTCCGCTCTGAAAATGTCCACCCCAGTCTCCCGCCGGAGTGTGTTCACTCTCTACCCATTGATCGCTCGAGCAATGTCGCTTGGCCTCCGAGGCTGCGCCGACTTGTTGACATTACACGACACGGCTGGCGATGGTGCCGAGTTACTCTCGGCAATATTCATAGTCTTTCGCCTCGTTGTGCTAGTCTCTCAGACAAGGTCTACCAGGATAACGGAGGCTGGGGAGGATGAAGCGACAGAAAGGGAGTTCGCGTTGGATGCTCTTGGCGTTCTCTGGAGAAGGATCTGGCCGGATTGGTCGAGGCTTGTCTCACTTTCTTGCGGCGATAGCTGTGTCAATGGAGTAAGTACACCTTCATATGGCTGGCAATCATTCTTTTGGCAACCTTACTAACTAAAGAATGATCCTCAGCCACTGAAAGCAGTAACTCACTCCGTCTTCCTTGACATGGTCATTTTCCTTTCCGTCACTCAGTCATCTCTCCTAGAATCGCAGAGCGGCCCCATCAGCCTCATCCTGACTTCCCTGGCTAAAATGCATACAACAGGAAGTAGCGGGAGTAGTAGCGGTAAGGTTCTAAAAGCCGTTCAAGCCCTGGAGAAAGTTGGCCAGAGGACTGGTAAGCCGGATAATGAGGTACTGGTGGCGGCTTTGCGGGGGGATCTGCTTGCTACAGAACGACTGAGAGCGTTGAGGTCTTCTTCATGAAGCACGTAATTTGGTTCGCGATGCGGCAAGGTTGAGAGCCATGATCGATCTCAATGGCGGCATGCACCCTGCGATAAATTATGTCAGTCTACATGTGTTCACGCGAGGTCAAGCGCAATCACCTTTCTCGAGCACAAAGTAGTTTACAATCTCCTTGTTTCCCTTCTCCATGGCCAGCTGAACCAAGCGAGCATCGATGACTATCCGATCGCTCAGTCTGGCCTTCTTGTGAACGGTCTTTTCCTTAGGAGATGATGTTGGTTTATCGTCCTGGGGAGCACCTTCTACCAGTAATTTGACCACCTTCAAATCCCGTTTGGCGATTGCCACCTCCACAGCTAAGTTATTCTTGATACTTGGATCTGCACCTTTCGATAACAGGAATTCGATGAGTGGGACATCCGATGTTAGGAGAGCCCGACAGAGGGGATAGCCCTTATGAGAATTTGGCGATGGCTTGTACGTGTCGAACAGATAAGACAGTAACGGATGAATGGGAGGGACAGCAGTAGTCGAGGACATTGAGCGTGACGAAGAGCCCCGAAACAGTCGACGGGGAAGCTCGGCGCATCTCAGTTGCTGAGCAGTGGGTGAGGGACGTCCCTCTACTTCGACATTTCTACCATCACCTCTTGAGGAGAGCATATTAGATTCCAGCTCAGAATACCCTCGCCGTCTATCCCATATCCGCCGAATGAATTTGGCAACCTCAACATCACATATGGGATGTCGCAGGCTCCTCACGAGTATGTCATTCGCCCCATAAGGTGAATACAGGTCGAGGAGGTAGGTAGCTACGAAGGAGGGGGAGGACGATGAGAGGACCGAGTAGATGTATCGATTCGTTTGGGGTAGGTAAGGGTTGAGCGCTAGGAGGTGGATCTGTTGGATAATCTGGGTTCCGGTTGTCAGTTAAGCAGATTTGATTTGGGAGTTGAGAGGGAGAGGGAGTGCTCACTTCTAATGGGAGATCTGAGAGACTGGTCCGGTGTTTTACGGCGTCGTCATGGCGTAATCGCATGTTGGGGGTACTATGATTATGTTGAGAAAGATACGAGAATGGTGTGGGTTATATAGACGTCTATAGCTATTCGCCGCCCAAATCTGGTCTAATGCATTACGATGAAATTTGCTTCCGTCGGTAACTGAACATGGTCCGCATCCTGCCGAAATATTCTGTTCATCTCCATCTCTCCGTCCAGCGAGCTATCCTACCAAGGTAACAATCAGGATACGAGCATATCAAGCATTGCGCACTAGTAGCAACGATCAACTCGCATAACTGATCATGCTGTCGCGCTCGGTCGGACGTCCCCTTCGAGGACTATCGGTATCGTCCTCACGATCCCGACTGTCGCGATCTCTTTCAGCATCTCAACCTACCCCGAGTCTTCTCCGATCCACCCTCCAGTCCAAAAGTAGCGTTCCATCAACTACATCCCATCGATCTATATTCTCCTTCCTCAAACGAAAGACAACATCTTCAGAGCCAGCTCCAATCCCACCAATCCTCACTCCCGATAACCTCTTCCACCCACTTTCGCGCTCTCCAATACCCACCCTCCGCCAGAAGGCAGCGAGGATAAAGGCTCTCTCATTGTGTCCTGTATCTCTGGAGAAGTATGGAGAACATATCCACCCGGCATATGATTGTCCGAATTGCGGGTTCCCAACGCATGCCTCGCGAGAGCGGTGGGAGGAGGGGAAAGTTGAGCATGACGAGGTTTGCGCGAGGCTGAGAGAGGTTAACGAAGATGAACATGATCTGAGGAGCGGGCGGAGGATGACCGAGTTTGAGAATATGCCAGGTGAGTTAGATGTCCGTTCAATGATGTGTTCGACTGCTTGCTCCGCTCTCGTTGTCGGATTGGCTGACGTGTTAAATAGGCCCTCAACCTTACGAATCTTCCGTCTCATTCCAGTCCTGGGACACCCTCTTCTTCTCGAGAAACTTCGTATCAATCGACTCAGATCGAGCCATTCGACATATCTCGAAACTCTTGACTTATCCCATAACCATCGCTGGCGTCTTACATCAAAATGGTCCCTACACCGCAGGAAATGGTCGAATCACAAGAGAAGGTCGTCGAAGTATGGCTGGTGAGTGTTTCGTCTTCTTACTTAAATGCGCTTGGTATCTACTAGTTTATCGCGTTCTAACATGTCAATCAGCCGTCCATTCGATCCTGCATCTACCTCCTGGTTCCACATCGACAACACCAACTCTAACGCCTCAACCACCATTCCGTCTTTTCCTCCTGGGCGCGCGAGCAGAATCTACTCTCCCCCCAGCGATGTGGGAACAACTTTCCCATCTATTCCCACGAACCACGTTTCACATCTACTTTATCGGTCCAGAAGTCGGAATTCCTCTTCTGGAAAGACATTCAGCGCTCCGCCGCCATGCTCATAAAGCCGACGACGGGGTGGGAGACGGGACAGCCGTTCATCCGCCTACTTCCCAAAGTAACAGTCTGACTAACGAGAAGGATACTCCATCATTGGCTTCTCACCCTGGGATGGATTTCACGACTAATGGCGGATGGGGAGTTCCGAGTTATACCGTCAATGTATCACCTCAACTTACCCTCACATCACTCAAGGCACCCTACCAAGAGGTTCACTCTCAACTAGGTCCATTCGATGCATACACAGACGTCTTCTTTGCGTTTTCACCTGGTCTCGGATTCCCCTCTCAGCCTTCTTTGGAACCGGCTCCGGCTCCTACTGAGGAAGCAGCAACACTGGACAGAGCAGAGGAGGTCGGATCGCAGGAAACTGGATCCACAGCCTCTGGCGCCGCCAATTCCTACTCTCCCGAGGAGATTGAAGAAACTCTCCCATCGTCGTCCACACCACCTCCTAGAGAACCCACCGTCCAAGCTCAGACAACGTGGCGTCGACCCCTTCAACAAATCCTCCAAACCAAGTGTGCCCTCTTCTTCACAGCTTTCTCCCCTACCGATTTGGCAAGAGACGTATCCGCGCTCTCGGGTACACCACCTCCTTCGTTATCCTCCAACATCCCTAACTCGTCATCTCCCGGCGGTGCGCCATCTGAATTCCCATCAAACGTTAGTCTGCCAACGTCACCCCCCTTGCCAATCGAGGGAGTGACGGACGAATATGAATTAGTCTTGACACCCGGGAAGAATTGGTTTGGAAGTGAGAAATGGGAGATTGCAGAGTGGGATCCGAGAGTTGGGGTCAGGACTAATTGGGGTGTGTGGGGAATCAGGGGGAAGAAGTACGAGGTAGTTAGAGAAGGGGAGGATGAGTAGGTAGTGGGTCTGGCGTCAACCGGAGACGTGACAACGAAGAAGGGGCTCCAGGATGCATGCAGCTCTCACTTCAGTACAACTGTGTAATTGGCCGCAGATTGTCTGGCATAAGGATGGTTCTCGATACCGTCTGAAGCGGTTTGACTTGACTAGCCTACAAATATACCGGGGAGCCTTGTTACCAACCCCACGTCCCTGGACCTGGGTGAAGATAAACTCAACATGTCAGACTTGCCATGAGCCTGCGTGTACATGATCAACCCAACTTAAGTCAACTCACCGCCCTTCATCTTCCCTTTCGTATACTTTGTAACCCATCCACCATAAAAGTCCCTAGACACCGGGATACTATAATCAGCTTAACCAACTAACAATTCACAAAACACAATCCCCAAACAAAGGACCAAAAGACACTAACCCCTCCTGCACCCCAACCCTTTCACCATCCACAAAACACCTCCATTCGCCACCACATTCCTCAACAGTCCTCTCGTTTCCTATAGAAGCATAAAAGCTCAAGTGATCTTTCAGTGGTGCGAATTGGGCATTTGGAGATTTGTATGACCATATTCGGTTTTGGATCACCGGTGGTTTCTTAGTCGAGGTGGGCGGTTGGTAGTTGTGGTAAGATGCTGAGCCTTTCCACTTTATTTCATGTTAGGATATCATCACTTCAGATGGGTACAGGGGTTGAAGGAAGGGCTGTCTGAGGAGCTTGTTAAGAGCCAGACTTACTTCACAATATGTGTGTCGGGGGCTAGGAAGGAGTGGGACTTTCACGTCGTTTGGCGGTATGTAATAAGTCGGCGGATGACTATCACGCGTGTCAGAAATACAAATAGCTTCACCCAGGGACGATGAAATGTTACACACCTAGTTTCCAGAACCCGAAAAGCCGACGTCGTATCAGCCAACACCGTCTCCCGTCCGTCCGTGGTCACCCAAACAACTTGCAGGCGACTACAGTCAAACCAAATCGTCAGCCGCTCCATCCCCGTCAATCCCGTCATGGCATCCATCCCTCTGAGAGAGGAAGATTGGCAGTCTCACCTCTCAACCCTTTGTAGCGCGGGTGGACGAGGGTAATCCCATACATCCTCTTCGACTCCTCGTGGAGCCACTGGTACGGTCGACGGGCTTGACATTGTGCTGACTCGCTTCGCGAGGATGTGCGTAGGTCGACGGACTTGATTCAATGATGTGATAATGACGCGCTGAGAGAGCATGCAAGGACAAGTGTAAAGCTTGTTGCAGAAGGATAAGACGGGATGTGAGTATGAGTGGGTCGATCGGGGTGGACTTGAAAAGTGGAGGTTGAATTCTCCGATCTCATCTGCCGAGTGACTTCGTGGCATCGAGGTTCTCTTCGCCCAGGAGATACAACAACAGCAGACGTCACAGTTTTCATTCTTCATGACATTGACAAATGGTATGGGATGGGATATATGGGATAAATTCACCATCGTCGCGAGTCGGCGCTATATAAAGATGCTTCATAATGACATATCAGTCCTAGAGGTCAGCTCACTTCCTGCGTCTCCCGATAAGCAGGGACAACCGACGTCCTCCCTTCGCAACTACGCCCTAACGCACATCCTCCATGACCTTATCCTCGCTCCCTTCTCCACTACCGTCAGCGCTTTCCATCTCCTCATCCCCACTTTCACCTTCCTCTTCGTCGCCGCCCAAAGTCGGCAACTCCTTCTTCTCGACATCGAAGCCCTTCTCCTTTAAACCGGCTTCCACCTCTTCAGCCTTACCGGACGATACGGCTACTGCCGCGATTGAGGTGTCTGGAGAGAAAAGAGGGAGGAAATACGTTGCGATGGCGTCTCGGAGCTGTTGCAGAGTAATTCCCTGTATTCACGTGTCAGTTGATGTCACATATCCCTAGGCTGCGTATATGTTTGATCGGGCCTCTGGTGGGACACTCACGGGGAGTTCATTCAACATCTCTTGTCCGTGGTTCTTGCTGACTCCTTTCAAAGCTTCATTCAGGTACGCCGTCGATGCCTGAAATTTTTCGATAAGACGTAAGTAAAATAGAACTCCAGCGAGAGAGATATTGCAGGGAAAAACGTACAGCGGCCATCACAGTCTCAGTTCCCCTCGCATAATCATTCGTCATACTTGACCTGGCTCCATCAACGATATTCTGATCCAACTCCAGCTACGGATGCATGTTAGCAAAAATGTCTGCCTCTTGTAGTCAGGATAACTTACCGTTCCCTCGGCTAGACCGGTGAGAACCTTACCGGCCTCAATGAAAGCGAGGACAGCATTGGGGCTCTGAGAGCAACAGCCCACATCAGCATCAAAATTATTCCAGAGCAACATATTCCCAATATATCTATAAGGTATGTCAGAAAGAAAGGACTTACTCGATACACAGTAAACTCGACGAAGCCCGATTCCTCATCGATATCAACATTAGCTCCATAAGCTAGGCCAGCGCCTCGGATGGATTTCCACAGATAGCTTTCCATGGCGTTCAAGACCGAAGCGGCCAGTTTTAAGGCAGGTAGATCAGGATGATCCCATCCCACTGGTCCTTTGGCGTAGTGATAGGAGTAAGATCCTTCAATCGAGGGCATGGGGACGAGAACGCACTGATAGGAGAGTGAATTGACAGGATTAGAGCATTTCAGAAACTTCGCCTATACTCCTAGTATAGATACTAACTTTTTTGGCTGGATTCTGTCCCAGAACTGTCAATGTCTGACGAGAGGTGGAGATAGGCTTCAACGGTGAAGAATCCTACCAATAGCAGTCATCAGCTTCCGTCATGTCTGAGATCCGCCTACTGACCTTTAATGGAAGGAAAGCCTTCGCCAAAGTCGTCCGCGGAGATGGTAAACTCAGGATGTTACCCGCAACCGACACGCGAATCTTCGACGGATCCAGCACTGCCAACCAAAAGGTCAGACCGTACTCTCACAAAAGCAAGGAGAGATCGCCTGAGCTCACAATGTTTCCTAGCCTCTTCCAAACTTGCGATCACTTTGTCTGGGTCACTTTCAAGTAAAGCAGCAGTCGTAGGGATGAATTCTAACATGCTTAGCAGGGCGCATGCTTCGGAGGTTGATTTATTCCGGTCAAATGATAGTCCGTTGACAAAAGATCGAGCGACCGCGGCACCGTTTCTCTTCTGCTGAGGAAGCTCTTGTAGAAGTTTAGCGACAATGACTGACAATCTGGGCAGAAGTCAGCGGACTCCGGTCATCGAATCTGGGAAAGGGGGGGATGATTACCTCTCCTTGGTGAAAATGCAACCTGTCACTAAGTCACGGATCCAGGCAACAGCCTCTTCATATTGCGCCTTCTCTACTTTGATGCTGACACAGAGTAGCTCAGAGAAACACCCTCGGTAGTCGAACGACACGCTTTGGCTGACAGTAAAACTAATAGCGAAACGTCAGATCTTAATCATCGCAAGCTATCACGACGATTCTTGAGACGTACTCGTTCAGCTGATTCACTACTTCTTCATGGGTGAGAACAGTCCCATCAGATCTTTTAACACCGAGACTGAATAGGGCACTCTGCAGAATGGACAAATATCTGGTGATACCCGATGAGCCTTGAACACAACCAATGTGAAAAGAAATCTGACTTACGGCATGAGTTCAGGGGGCATATCAATGGTATCAAATGTGACAACGACGGTGACAAAGTTGGACTGCAGCAGCACATAGTCAGTATACACCTTAAGGGGCAGGCCACCGAAAACTGACCTTGACATGAGCGAAATGAGCTTGGAACGGTAGACTGCTCCCGTCCGCGTCTAGGTATTTCTGGACTTCCCCCTTGTCCGACGAGACTTCCTGACCCGGCGTATTGTTCACCCCAGTTTCAACAGGAACCCATGTAATCGTTGAAGGCTTGGCTCAGTCAGCGGTCATCTGAGTTGTACACGCAGGAAGAACGGCTTACATCAGTGATGGGGAATCCGGTCAGCATCTCTGGTGGAATTGGTCGATCGCTGTCCTTCTTTGCTGCTTCTAGCTTCTCTTCTAGCTTTTTCAGACCTTCTTCACCTAATTCGGCTTTCTGCTTCGCAACTCGCTCCTTCTCTTCGGTTTCGATTTTAACAGACAAAGCTGCCGAGGGTTTTCCAATCACTGTGATAGAAGGAGGGGATATGAAATATCTATATACTTGTCAGTTATCAGTACACAAATGGAAGGCTGAGACTGACTTGTCCAGGAGTGCCACCCAGTCATCGGCCTTCCAGCTTTCAAGGGTATCGTAATCCTTTAGATCATCAAAGGCGGATGGAAGATCTTTCCCGTCAAAGTCGGCATATAGGAAGTCTACCATGGACATTAGCTATCTGTCCAAGCCTTTGAGGTCCTCAGACGCACCTCCAATGACCGCATCAAGCAAGACGTCGGTGACACTCGTCTCCATGAGGTTTAACATTTTCCGTTTGTCCCTTCGAAGGACCATTCCCATTCTGACCATGTCAATTCCCTCCTCCTTCGCTATCTTTGACAGTTTTCCCTTGAGCAGATCACCAATCTCCGTAAGATGCTTAGAAGGAACATCGGAAGTATATACAGTCAATTCGTTCTTTCCAACTCTATCCTCGGCATAGAAGCCAATAGCTGTGGCGTAGGGTTTAGGGATTTCAATGAATTCTTTCTGGAGTGGGGACGTGGCCGAGTGTGTCAAGTAGTTACCAAGGATCTTGATCGCGGTATTTGTAGTATAGTCCGTAGGAGCGGGTCCGAGGAATATAATGGATACTTCGCCAACTGACTCGTCGTCCTCCATGAATTCCACGACCTTGTTGTGAGACTTGGATATCGAGAGAGGCTTGGATGTGGTGGTCTCCACGAAAGGTCTTTTCCAACCAGCTGGTGGTGTCCATTCAGGGGTCGGGCGGGGTGATGAAGCTTGGTTGGCGAGAATCATGGGTTCAACCTTGGTGTTCAGGATTTCAAAAAGCTGCGGTAGAGGGACTGCCCCATCGATGGTAAGGCAGAGCTAGAGAGTTGTCAATCACAGGCTACGTCGAGGAAGAACAGGACTTACGTTGTACGGTACGTAATATTTGGCGTGATAGTCTCGAACTACCGGAGTGGTAAGCAAGTGTCAAGAAGCCAGTCAATCACTAACTTTGTTCGACCGTCAAAACTCTGAGATTCTTTAACAGACCACCAGTCTCGCTCCGGTAGGCCGAGCTTGGAGGATATAGCAGTCGTTGACCTCTAATATGATGTCAGGAAGGGTTTCGCTATTGTTTCCGATAAATCTGACACAATCTCGGACGACTCACTCCAATGCCATCAGATCTCCTGACTGGTTTTCCCGCCCTTGCATCTCGCTGTACACTACGCCTGCATCTTCAGCACTGCCATTGATATGGTGGACCTCGGTTACAAATCCTGAGTCTGTGAGAGTGGGATGAAGGATGTGATCGACGTAGACTGGGATGGCAGAGTCAGCAAGCAATACCAGGCCACCGGCAGAGCAGCATTCTGGCACTGTCTGAATTCTTTTAAGATCAAGGAATAAGGTAGTCACCAGGAAGCATCTCCAAAAAGCCTTGACTTCCAGCGGTGGCGATTGTATACGCGGTGTCTGTTCGGGGCTATCAGCAAAGTTTGCGAAAGGCCAGATCCACAAACTCACGATCATTCGCGGTCCATGCATTAGTCCCATTACTTCCCGCTCGATTAGCTAGAGAGTCAAGAACGCCCTTGTATGGATACGACTTCGAGCCCAGGAAGATCAGACTGAAGGGTACGCAAGACGTATAAAGTAATGAGCATTTGACCGAGCTTCAGAGAGGTCAACTACATACTGCTCCAGGGTGTGAGGCCTGCCAGTATCATCAAAAACTAGAACGCAATTTTAATCAACACATTTCCTTTGAACCAGGCCAGGAAGATTGCAGACCCACTCTCGGAGGCAATTACGAAACAGCCGTTGGTCTAACGTAGAACAAGGTAGATCGCAGTCAGAACCCAATCTGGCCACATGTTTGCCGATCATTTTACTCACAATAGGTGCTAAAGGAATAGCCATAGTTAGCCCAATTGAGCTGTTGAGATGACAGTGCGAAATAAAACTCACAATCATGGCTTCCAAGGACAACCGTTAGGCCAGTTTTCTCACTCCGCCATTTAGAAACCGTTACAGGTGCGTAGTCAAGAGGGAAGGACTGGACGAGTTTGAAGTTGCCAAAGTCGACATCTGGTGCCGGACCTGCTGTCGTGGAGGCCATTCTGTGAGAGCGGTAGTGAGTACCTATTGAGTGATAAGCCTTGGGTCTGAAAGAGCTGTTGAGTATAAGGGGGCCAGGTGGAAATGAAGTATGAAATCGAGAAAGAGCCAGCGGACGATGACGGTTTGGTGAAAGTACAGCAAGTGGGAAGGGTATCCGTTTTATACCTCGGTGAGACACAGTTCGGATCATGCGTCTGCCCTCTCGCTTGCAGAAGAAAGGAAGAGGAAAGGGGTGACCTGGTGAGAGCACAGAAAGGTGAGGGAAAGGGGGTGAGGGATTGAGAGTGATGCTAGAATTGAATATACAGAGTATGACAGAATGAATGAAACGCATCAAAAGGAACAGCCAGCAAGCTAATACACACGGACATGCAGCAGATCTCCGTGTCCTCCACTCGATGACGATCGTCTGGTTGAGTGGACTTGCAACTGGAATCTATCTATCCCAACAACAAAAACCCACCATCCCCTTATCCCCCCTGGTCACAGCATGAGTGCACCTAGACCCAAGAACCGACGCATCATCGTAAAACCACAGCCGGCTACCTTGTCACAACCCTCAAAACAGGTATCGTTACCCGGAGCCAACGGCAGAATAGCTGCAACTGTTTCAGGGGCGACTTTGGCGACCAAGCCAGTGTCATCAGGTGCTGCCGAAGTTGCAGCGAGGGCAATCTTGCGAACCCCCGTTTCTTCTTTGGATAAAGGGAAAGGCAAAGGTAATCCCCCATTTTCACTTGACGCACAACGAGCTATTTGACTGACCACCCGGGTATACAGCTCAACCTCCAAGAGCCTACTCTCCCGCTTCGAGTTCCAGACAGTCGTCTCAATTACCCCAACAATCGTCGTCAGAAGATGAGGATGACTTTGAAGAAGTACAGATTCCTTCCGCCCAAGGGCAGGGGAGAGTCTCTTCATCTTACCCTGTTACTCCTACCTCGCCCTACGGCAACTTGAGTCACGCGACAACTCCTGGAACCATGACAACGAACCCGAGCATAGACTATGAATATGCAGGTAGCGGGGCAGATGAGGAGGAAGAAGAGGAGGAAGAAGAAGAAGGAGGAGGAGGCGGCGATGGGGTTATCCGGGTTGAAATCGGAGGCGAAACTGCTGAAGAAAAGGCAAAGCGTATAATGCTGGCTATGAGGAAGTGGGTTTTCCCCTTTATCTTTTGAGTTGCTCTTTGGTCCTGACGTATCGATCCCAGAAAACCGATGACGTCGAAAGATCGGGCCATACGATTGGAGGTCCACAAGATGCATGTCATTGCCTTGCTAGCCAGCGCCAAAATACGGAACAAATGGTGTACCAATCCGTTGTTAAAGGTACGTTTGGCGATATCAATAGCTATCACTCCCATGGAAGCTTGATTGACACCTATGGCAGGCACGGCTTCTCTCAATGCTTCCACACCCTCTGGTGGCAGCTTTCACAATACCTCCATCACGCTATCCAGACCGCGCTAAACGTTCTCGATTATTCTTCGACGCTCTACAAAGCTTGGTCACTTGGTGGACGCAAGCCTTCTTTGATATCTCCGATCCAACGCTGGGACTCCGTACGCGCCCCTGGGATGAAGTTCAAGAGATAGTTAATGCTTTACCCAAACTATCGAAAGCGGATATAACAGGCTCCTCTTTTCTGTCGTCCCTCGATGAGAAGAAGGGCAAAGGGAAGGAAAGCGAATCCGCTAGCATATTGGCGAAGCTTGAAGAGAATGCTGGCGCAGAAAAGCTTCGAAGTGTCAACAGCATGATGAAAAAGGTGCTCCAACAAGAAGGCTCGAGAGATGTTTCAGCTCAACTATTCGTCGCTCTCGCCCGAGCTTGTGGATTGGGAGCTAGACTGGTAGTGTCCCTCCAGCCGGTTCCATGGCGAGCGGAGAAGGTCGTGCCGAAAAAGAAACCGGGCGCGGGACGGGGTGGAAGAACGCTCGCTAGTCGACAAGGTGTAGGGCCATCATCTGCTGGAGAGGAGGACAGTGACGAAGATGATATGGAAGAAGTGCCGATTCCCTTACCAGGCGGCGCAGATGCGTCGCCAATAAATGGTCAACAGATAAACGAAGGAGGTGAAGGAGGACCTGGGGAAGTTGTGGAGAAGATACAGACAAGACGGGGAATAAGGGGTGCAGGTGTGAGGAGATTACAAGATCCGGCGGACTTGTATCGTTTGAAGAAAGTAAAGCCCCCGCCTCAGAAACTCGGCTCGACTTCAAAACCGAAACCAAAGAAGGAGGGTGAGTAGACCATTGTTGATTATCATCCGGACAAGTGAGTATCTTACGACTGACTGTTCCTCAGATCTCTCCCAGCAGCCTCCAGTCTTTTGGGCGGAGATATACAGCCGGTCAGATCAACGCTGGATTCCAGTCGATCCACTTAGGGCAATCATCCGAAAGAAGTCCCACTTTGAGCCTACGAGCGATAACGGACCTATCCGCATGTCCTATGTAGTAGCTTTTGAAGAAGGTACGTTAATCTGACTGCTTCAGTCTGTTGTTCCAGACTTATCTGAGCTGACACCGGATGTAGATGGGTATGCTCGAGACGTCACATTACGATACGCAAAGAACTTTGGAGCCAAAACTGTGAAGCTACGTGTACCAAGTCGCAAGGATGAGCCCGATTGGTGGACTGTGGTCACTGGGTTTCTGCATCGGCCATACCGATTGGTCAGTTGCTTATCATGTTCCATCTGCTCGGCGTCATTTACTGATCAAGTGGTCCATCTAGAACCGAGATGATCTCGAAGATGCCGAATTCGAGACCAGTCACCTAAGCGAAGGGATGCCAATGCACATGAACGGTTTCAAGGATCATCCTATGTGAGCTATCCCCAGGAGACCTTCTTCCGGTACCCTCCACTGACCCCGGTTCTCCAGCTACGTTCTCGAACGTCATCTAAAACGAGAAGAAGTTATTTTACCCAAACGCGAGATAGGTCGCTTCAAAGGTGAACCAGTCTATCGAAGGGCCAACGTAATGGCTACGAAAACTGCCGAGAATTGGATGCGGATAGGAAGGATCGTGAAACCTAAGCAAGAGCCACTTAAATGGGTGAAACAACGTGCTGTCACTCTTCAGAAACGCCGGGCTCAGGAGCTGGCGGTCCAGGAGGGAGGAGAACCGATCTTGCAAGGGTTGTACAGCGAGAATCAAACTGAGATCTACAGGCCTCCACCGATCGTTGACGTGAGTCTCTTTGTGCTACATCTCTCCTCCTTGCTCCCTTCTTGAATGACTGGTTGAGAACGATGAGGTGCTGACCGCCTTTACTTGTGATTGCAGGGGAAGATCCCTCAAAACTCATTTGGCAATCTCGATCTTTACGTGCCAACAATGTTACCTGCGGGGGCTGTCCACCTACCTTGTAAGCGTTTCATCTTCGACTACTTCCACTCCTAACTGTTCTTCAGATAAGGGGATTGCCAAGATCGCCAAACAGTTAGGGATATCGTACGCCGAGGCTTGCGTGCGTATCTCTCCCTTGCACTCCATTTTTCTTTCATTATCATAGACTGATAAGTATTCTCAGACCGGCTTTGAATTTAAGAAGCAACGAGCGATTCCCGTCATCACTGGCATTGTTGTGGCAGAAGACCAAGAAGCCGTGGTGTTAGACGCATACTGGGAATCGGCGGCGGCGGCTGAAGAGAGAGCCATTGCGAAAAGGGAGGAGAGAGCATTGAAGCGATGGGTAAAACTTATCAACGGTTTAAGGGTCAGACAAAGACTCCAGGCCGAATATGGTGGCAATCAGGGGGTGAGTCCGGACTCCTTTCTTCCCTCCTTTACTGTTCGTGGACATACGTCGGCATAGCTAGGGACTGAGGATAAAGATGAAACACTGACGTTTTGCGTAGCTGCATGAACAACAACATAATCCCCTGGCCGACCCTGCGACTGCCAACGCTACTCCGGTTAAGCCGAAAACGTCAGCCGCTGCTGTTATAGCCTCTGCCAATGTGGAAAGCAATCTAGCTTGGGCGGAGGGACTACGTGAGCGATCGATGAGCTTAGGTGCGGAAAGTGAACCACAATCTCCTGAGGAGCCCGAGAATAGAGCAACAACCTCGCCCTATTTCAACAAGACTATCAAGGTTGAACTCCCCAAGGAGAGGTCCTCCCAGGACGGAGATAAAGGGAGAATAGAGGTTCCGACAGCAATGAGAAGCAGTGATGCGGCATTGACCGAGCAGGACGATACGACTGATGGCGCCAGTCTGCTCAAGCCAGAACATCCTGTACTCCGGAACGATTCAGACATCCTGGAAAGTGTAACCTCCCGACCCAGACGATCGACAGCTACCCGGAAACGAAAAACTGTAGAGGAAGACGACTCGGAAGAGCGAGAGTCAGTGGAAGACTTGGACTTGTCGGTACCTCGCGCCAAAGGGCGTGGTGGACGAGGGGCAGCGAGGGGGAGGGGCGGTAAGAAAGCAGCACCCAAGCCGAGAATCAGTCAGGGCGAGGTTGCACCCGTGACGAGGGCTTTGCGGAGTCGGGGAGTAAAGACTGAAGAGGAGGTTCGGAAAGAGCGAGAGAAGCGGGAGAGACTTAGAGCTGCTTTGGAGAGTGGGGATGAGGAGTGAGGTGCTACTGTCGTCGGCTTAATGACTGTGTTGTATCGATATAATCTAGGGAGAACCTGGCACTGGAGTCAATGCCTGCAGTACCACAATGCAGCATGCCATGCAAATCAAGCACAAGAATCTCAGATCACCGAGGCCAGCTCTGTTCCGTATTATACCTCAATGTCTAGCGGCTCTACTCTACTCTTTCCGCTTCCAACTCGCTATTCCTCATGGCCAGATCTATCCCATCCTCATCAACTGTCCCCAGAGGAACTGGCACATAACTGCTCTTCGAAGTGGGTTTCCCCGAGACCTACAACACATTTCAGCCACGACAGACGTCAGTACAGTGAGGAGAACGTAAGAGACGGACTCACAGCTGCCCATATACCTACTACTATGATCAAGCCCATCCCCAGGAAACCGTAAAAGCTCGGGATTGTTCCTGAGAAGATGAATTGGGTGACTATGGCGAAAACAACCTGTGGATCTAGGTTGGTTCTGATCTTTTTGTTTTGATGACTCAAGTACGGTAGGGTTATGAAAGGATGGGAGATTTGAGCTGGATGGACAGGGAAATGATGGACAGACCTGTGAATATCCTAGGAGGGCGATTTTGCCTGCCGCCTCCCTTTGGAGGGATAGGACTAGAGTCATCTCAGCTATAAAAGCTGTGACCTGTTGTTGAAGTCAGCTCCACGTTATCAATGCCGTCACTCTCGACAGGGACGACGTGAAACTCACACCGATGAGTAGGAGACCCAACCATGCTTGGAGAGGTATATTCCAGATGACAGGTGATCCATCGATGAACATCCATCTGAATTGCTTTCAGTCCATTGTCATAGTGAACTACTAGTGAGAAGACTGACATAGGGGATAGGGCCAGGCAGCAAATTGCGTAGATGGCGAATACCGCCATGACTTCGAATGAGTGGCCGATTTTACGGAGTAGCATCACTGGGGTTCTTCAGTGGGATGCTGCGTGCATGAGAAGGGAAAGGACTTCGGAGCGTGGTAGAAGGGGGAACCTACCATCGAGTGCTGCTAGGATCATGCCGACGAGGGTCAAGCCGTATCCAAGGAGCTTGGTCCAGAGCTGCGCACTGGATTCCGCGGAGTCTTGGGATTCGGGATGGAATAAGAACGGAGGTTGGAATATGATGAGGACCGCACCGACTGATACCACTACATATGGCTGACTGTCAGGTAGTTCTTCACATGCATGTAAGAGAACGGGGAAAGCGATAAAGACCAGTAGGTACCGCTTGGAGATGAGCAGAGTGGATGACACGTACCACAAGCGATCATTTGGACTTTGGTAAAGTCTTCCCCAAGGAGGAAATAGCATAGGATAGCAACTGGAATCGGTCTCAGATGGAAGATCGTGACAGCCTCAGTGAGAGGAATGTAGAGGAATGCTGCGTAGCTAAACAGAATCGCCAAAGCCATGATCACACCCCGTAACCATGGTACGAAAGTCTGCGGGCCAAAGATGAGGGTCTTGAAGGACGACGACGAGGTGTTGTATAGGTATACGAGACACGCTGGGAGTGCCATTGCCTTGAGAATATAAGTGATCAAGGGGATATTCGTCAATGAGATGTTTCTCAGAGTTCTGGTTCATCAACTACCCACGATGAGGGATATGCACGTACCATACGAATAAATACAATCTCGCCCGAGGAAAGATGATACACATTCTCGAGATGCTGGATCATCCCGCTCATCATTGTGAATAGTCCATAGGAAAGGAGGGCAAGGATCAACGGTGCATGTCGATGATCGAGTGACCTCGTCGTCCATTTCACAATGTTGCGCGGGGTATCCATCTCGACGAAGGGATGGGACGGGAATTCTTGATGCTTGGGGTGGTGCTATAAAGCCATGGATAAGATAGCACAGCAAATAAGCCAATCAGTGCTGAGTATGACACCGTCCTTGAAAGGATGATTGGCCGCTTTTCGAGACAATTGATGCTGATAATGAAGGATGAGATGATTTGAATTGATGGATGTAAGGGGACAATCAATTCGTTGAGTTATCTCTGTTCCTCTTTACGGAATTACGGAATAAAGATAACGCTCACAATCAACAGTTTAACAGGCTTGCTCTGCTGTGATTATGCTTAACTGACTTTGGCCGACAATTTTCGCGTCTCATTCTCGCCCCCCCCCGATCTCTTGCATGCTTTGGTATGACCATTTGGAGGTGCTGTAAGGATCGTCGGTATCTTCTGCATGTCTGAAGGCAGTGAGAGGTGGTGTATCATGTTCTCAGGAGAACTCAGCGCGCATACAGTCCCCGGACCGTCCATTGTGGCTCGGAGAGGACAAACGAGTTTACTATAGGAGCCGAGTCGTTTATTCTGATAATGGCAAATAATGTGGCTACCCTCCTTCGTGCAAGTGCAAAGCCTGGACCCGGACGTGGGCTTTATGCAATATACGTACATAGCAAAGGATCCTCCTGGCTTCAAAAGGAAGCTGGCGGAGAACAGAAGATGTGCCCGTAATATTCAACTGATGTCACCGGGAGCTATAAAGTCTCCTCATGTCATAATCCCCCATGTCACCACTCTTTCAACACATTCCCTCAAGTTAGTGTTATTTATCCTATCAATTAGTCCGACATGTCCGTTCAGAGTTATACGACATGCGCGAAAGAACTCCCATCAGTCATGAGCGACTGGAAATATTGCGCCTTCGAAGCAAACGGAAAAACTCTGACAAAGTTTTTGCTTGAGTACGGCAAGTACGAGGAGACAGCCCCTCAACTTTTTTTACACATCAAGGCTGGACTAGACCACACTGCCTTGTTACCAGACTATAGTTTCGTTGAAGAGCTCAAGGTCGCCCACCATTCGAAACTTTGGGCTTATGCTGAACAGATCAGCCGAGCTGTGCTGTCGTTAACATCAGCGTCAGAGTCAAGAAAATATTGTATCTGCAACCACCACACCAGCATTAGTGATGAACTGCTAGAAGCCGATGTCGCTTACCTGAAAACGCTCGCTGAGACATGCCTTTTATCCCGCAGCGTTGCATCCCGCCTCATAGGAGAACCATCGTGAGGACGTGATTGGGATGCCGTGTAAGCGGGATGATCATTATACCCATGAGGAAGGAAAATGTGAGGTTGTTCTTCTAGAGACGAGTGGTGCCTGTGTTCTGCGATCCAAGTCTATTCCTGTCGCCTTCAATGCGACTAGTCATGTTCCAAGGTCACCGGGCGAGAAACTCTGGACAGAGCTTCCACTTCATACACAGTACGTGGCGGGTAGTAACAGCTTTACATGTAGAGTTTGGTACCGACCAATGTCAACATTGCAAGTCTTAGCTTTCTCTGACCTTCCACGACGTCCCCTCTGTACTGTCTGCATCGTCATGGGAAATAGACTGCAAGTCCTGCGATATAGGTGGAAATCATCTCAGCATAGCGAGTCAGAGGGCGTCTCCATTCATACACAATTGTCGAGAACTTTTTCCCCTTTGACAGAACTACCTGAATAGCGAAGGGTGTCCAGTTCGTCAATATATGAGGTATCTCCTAGTGTCAGATTCTCGTATTTTTCCTTGGCCTCCTCACGACGGCGAGCTAATGAAAGGAAGCAACCTCAAACAGTATGAGACAAAGAGAACCGCAAGTGATAAAGGAGTTGTTATGACGCTGGGAGGCGACATGTCTTATGAAGGAAGCCGTGGATAGAAGGCTGCCCTTACGACCAGCTACTTAGCGATGCGAGACTAGACGTCATCCCAGAAGGGGGGGGGGGGGGGGTAAACACCTGGAGCAGAGGTCCTGACAATACAGTAGGGGTGAGCCAAAGGTGCCACGAAGAGCGGAGTGGCTGATAGTCAAGAAAGCTAAAGGCAACACGATCACTTGATGCATGACAGAAAGCTAAAGTATTTCGAAAGATCACATACTGGACATTCGATGACTAACCATCGACATAGACGCAGGATGCGGCCAGACTGAAAATGTTCTCGACATGAATACTTTCTATCATCATGCCTTCCCTCTCTCAAAGGCTCGCCTTCAGCTAGAAGTGACAATAGTTGTCTTCGTTGTCGCAAACCTCTCATAAGGTAGATCTCCATTCTCTGCAGCCCCTGTTTTGTATTATATGCCCAAGAAAGTCGTAACATACTGTCTGTTTCTGCGGCACTGTAAAGTAAGGAAGGCATGTTCTTCCTGATGACACTGTTATCACCTACTCCTTTGCATGTATCTGAGGAAACCTTTATCTCCAGGAGCGTACAAACCTCTCAAATTTCTCTCAAACTCACACGTTTGTAAAGCCGAGCCTCATATTAAGACCATATAGAGACAGAGTTCATCCCAGGCTTTCCATAACGATATCTCCTCAATGTCTACAAATCAAAGCAGTACCCCAACTCTGAGATCCATCCCCACATCGGATGGTTCTGAGACACCCAAAGATCTTTGTCTGGTGGAATCCCTCAGCAGTGACTTCCTTCAAGCGAAAGAAGCATACTCCAACCTTCTTCAGCCTGGCACATTCACCCGGCAAACATTTGAGAGAATCTGCCAACAGCGACCATTAACGGATCTTGAAACCAAGCATTTTGTATTCATTTCGAACTATCTCCGCTCGACGTGGGCTACTCTGGTTTCCCTGTATGATCCGATAGCTCGGAATCAGGGGGAAGAAACAGATTATGGGGTAGAGTGTACATGTGGACATCATGCACGATTTGCAGATCCTGGACACACTACTCGTGTAGCTATACAAAACCAGGAGTTGGAGGCGGTAGCCTACCAGCACAATCAATTTGAGTTGATCGAAGAATGGTTTAGCAATTATCGCCGACCAAACGATCATACCCGGGGGACCCAAAGATAGATTACAACCCGGGCATCTATCCCATTCGGCTACCCGTCTTGTCCTAAACCGCGATTCCGTCCGGTCGATTTCCTTCATCCAAGAAGAATTTGACATTTTCAATACCAGCCTTCGCCTCAGTCGTCCACCAAGCTCTAGCGGCTTGCTCCGCTTTCTCCGCCCAGCCCAACCTCTCCAGCCCGGCTCCTACCACTCCTTGCTGTTCTCTATCACCCTCCATGCCCTGCGCTATCCCGAGTTTTTCCAAGACTTTGTCTTCCTGTTCCCTTCCACGCTCATACATTTCCTCGACCGTTTGAAATAGCTCCTCTAGGTCTTGGAACTGTTGAGCTGGGAAGTGAACATGACATCTAGGCAGCCATCCAGGATGGAAGATTGCCGTCCATTCGCCGTCTACCGTCTCCTCCTCTCCCGTCTCCTCATTCACTACAACGGTCGGAGTGGGGGGTACAGCCTCCCATTCCCCTAGCGTGTATTCGTCCTCATTGATCGAGTAGGCGTTCAACCATAGCTTCGGGATTTCGTAGAAATGAGACGCGACGTGATCCTCGTCATCGAGACTTCCGCGTCCCTCGTTCAGGAGGGTTCCCATGATCCATTGATCAGACGCTTCCCAGTCCTCACCCTGACCTTCTAGGTAGGGGTGGGTGTTGGGTAGTCCTAGGATTTGCGAGAAGAACGAGGCCATGCGTTGGTTGATTCGGAGCATCAGGACACCAGCGTTGAATCCATTCCAATCTTGTGAGGCAAGAATGTAGGGTTCGGGATGGAGGTTTTTGGGTGGAAGGTAAGCGGAGAGGGGGATGGAGGGGTTGTAGAAGAAGGTGTCACCTCCGTCGGCGAAGCTAGGGTAGAGTACGGGGTCAGCAAACTATATTGTCTAAAACCCATATATCATGACTACAAGTACAGTGACAATGACATGGACAGAGAAACCGTAGACAGCACTCACAAAAGCCACTCAGCACCTTCCTCTCCTAGGGACATCTCCCTTAGCATGGCGGCCAAGATAGCATAAGCCTTGTTAAGGGTCTTAGCATTCCAATTCCGGTTCCCCTCAATGTACTGGGTCCAATCCGGATGGTATTTGTAGCCATGAGCCTTGGCGTACCGTTTGTGGTTCTCGAGGGATTTTGAGTGAATCTCGTCGTTGTTGTGGAAATGCTGGACGATTAGGATTTGCTGGTCATCAATGTCGAAATCAAGAGGCTCAAGGTTGATGACCTGATCATTTGACGATTGAGTTGAGGACGTATTGAAAGTAGAGTCGGAGGTAAGGTCGAGGTCGTCCAGAGCAGCATCGTCTGGGAAGGCTTGGGAATATGAGGCTGGATGAGATGGGGATGAATGGTGTGGGTTTTCGGAGACAGATAGGTCTTCAGGTATGGGGGAGTCTAGAGAATGAGGAGGTTCTGGATCTGAGTGGAGTGGTTCAAGAGGTGGTCGAGGGGAGTGGTAAAGAATTGGTGAATGCTCGGATGAAGAGTCAACGTCCTCTCCCTCCACCAGCTCCAAGGGATCTAGCCATGTCGACGAAGACAAGGGCGAAGACGAAGCTGAGCTGTCATCGTCAGGGTGTTGAGAATGTTTGTAGGTACCAGAAGCTTTCGATATCGACGAATGAGCAGAGGCAAGACGTTCCTTCGCCATGTCCACCAGCCATGAGGCTGATGTATCGGTTTGATGGAATTTGTACAGTCCTAAAGAGATCACCCAGATGGTGATGACTAGGACCGCAAGGCGGGTCTGGCCTGGTCGACTGGTCATACTGGAGGAGTAATTGGCCGAGTAGGAGAACGGATGAGGTCAGAGGATTGAGGGAATGTCGAGAGACGCTGCGACCAGCACAACGTAAGAGGAGAGCAGGGGGAGGGGCAAGTGGGGTTTAGTCGTTTGTAATGTGACCAGCAGTGAATGTGAAAGCAGCGATGCAATCGAGAGCAAAACAATGAATGGGATCAGTCAAGAGGGTATAAGTAATATGAACAACATGAATAGCAAAGATGTAGAGTCTGTCAATTGACACTTTCTGTCGATCTGAATACTTGCCATTCCCGTCTAAATCAATCTTGAAGTGCCTGGCTTGGCTGTTGATGGCCTCAGCCATTCCCTTTCCTATTCTATGCAACTGCCACGTTCTAGGCCCTGTGCCGGGCGCAGATCCCGGGCTGTTTTGATCCGCAACCGGCAAATATAAACAAATAGAGTTGAAGATTGCCACGTGGTTCGTGAAGGGGTCAATTAACGAATACACGCCTTGGGCGGGGTCAAATCGAAACCTCCACTTCCAAAAGTAAGTCCATCCTATACATACCTCCTCCAGCTTCCCCTTTAAAGCCCCTTCCTCACCACCCAGATTTCAGCCCGGTACTTTGTCCATGCCTCCTCCAAAGCATGTGACAGTCCTCGGCGCCGGTCTGACAGGCTTGACGACAGCTTATCATCTCACCCGACTTCTTCCGTCGTCATCCAAAATCACGTTGGTGGAAGCATCAGATCGGTTGGGGGGATGGATGAATTCCACCAAAGTCCCTGTCGGGTTTCGGAATTCCGATGGGGATCTCGTAGAAGGTAATGCTGTACTCGAAGCTGGCCCTCGGAGTATTCGACCACGGGGTAGTCGAGGAGCTGTTGGCATGTTGAAATTGGTAAGTTTTGGATCCATCGATGGCAGGAAGGAAGGACTAATCTGGCATGGCTTAGATCAGAGATGTTGGTTTGCTCGATGAGATCATTCCTATACCTGCCACTCATCCATCCGCGAAGAATCGATACCTCCTAAACCCGCAGAATAACGATCTCACCAAACTCCCGACCTCACCACTTTCACTTCTCACCACCCAACCTCCCCTCCTTCGCGGATTACTTTCCTCTATCCTGTCAGAGCCTTTCAAACGTCGAGTCAGCGTATCTGACGAATCAGTGGACTCGTTCATCCGGAGGAGACTAGGGGACAATGTCGCAGAGAACTTGATATCCGCGATGGTTCATGGGATCTACGCAGCGTCTTCGACGCAGCTTTCGCTACGCTCTACATTCGGGGTATTATACGATGCGGAGAAAAGATATGGATCGGTGGTGCTTGGAATGCTGGGTGGCACTCAGAACCCTAATGATAAAAGAGAGGAGAAGAGCGAGTGGGCCGAGCTTGGAGAGCTGGGAAAGGAAAGGGAGAAGTGGAGTCTGTATGGATTTAGAGGCGGTTTGGGGGTTTTGAGCGACAGATTAGCAGAGGTGGTTAAGAGTAGAGGTGTGGAGATCCATCTTGGATGGAGAGTGAAAGACTTGTCACTCGGAGGTGAAAATGAGATTCAGGTCAGTGTAACAGCCATCTATTCATCTCATTCATACTATACAATCGAGTTGCAGCCGAGTAACTGAATGATGCTCCGTATCAGATCAATCTCGACTCCCCCTCATCACCTCCAATATCAACGGCACACGTCATCTCAACCATATCACCCACCCATCTCAACTCCCTACTCCCGTCTTCAAGCCCCCTTCCGAATCTATCAACAAATCCCTCAACGTCAGTAGGCGTCGTTAACCTCATCTACCCTTTACCTCCAACCTCGATCCATCCTCCAGGATTCGGGTACCTCATCCCCCGATCGACGGCGGGCAGCAATAAAGGCGGGATATTGGGTGTTGTCTTTGACTCATCTGCCCTGCCGGGTGTGGACGATTCATCTCTTGAGGGACGAATCACAAAATTAACAGTCATGATCGGCGGACCTCATTGGTCTTTATATCCTTCATCTCCAACTTCGAGCACGCCCATTCCAATGCCAGCATCTCCCGAAGAACTCATTCCGATAGCATTAGATCATCTGCATCAGACATTCCCACATCTTATTAATACCCCACCAATACTTACCCGACCGATGATTCATAGAAACTGTATTCCTACATACCTTCCCGGCCATGGAGAGAGACTTAGAGAATTGCATGAGGCTATTGGAGGTGGTGATTGGGGAGGACGCCTGAGCGTAGCCGGAAACGGGTATGGCGGGGTGGGGGTCAATGACTGTGTGTTGATGGCTGAGAAAGTTGCTCAGGGCTTGGCGAGGGGGGAGGGAGTAGTGACTGGGTTGGAGAGATGGGCAGAGTGGGAATAGTGTGTTTTTGAAGAGATTTAGACAAGCATAATACCGGACGCCACCTTGACCTAACAGGACTTCATTGTTACTAGCATGGCATTTCATACTTCCTTTTCATGTAAAGAGCATCACTCGACGAGACAATACCAGCAGCATGTTCTGCATGTACAATGAAGCAGGCAGTTCCAGCTATAAATGAATGGACTTACAGGAGCCTCCGTCAGAGAATGCTCCGGTCCGACCCTGAAGTAGCGTCATATTCATCTGGCGGGGGTTGCCGAGGGAGCAATCCACTAGTCATAATTGCACCAGAGCATATAATATACTGTTCGTTGCATGATCTCCAACAACATCCTCCACATACTCTAACCAAAACAGACTTGGTATTCAGTAGCTTGCCAACATGCCAGGATTCGACGGATTTGAAAGTCACAAGGTCAAAGTCAAGAGCGACGTTGTTGGCGATATCTACATAAACTGTCGCAAGGCAGGTTCGGGCCCTCCCCTACTGTTGATTCATGGTTATCCCCAGACCTTGCAGTATGTTGCTCGTTTGGATTCTGGGTATAGATCAAAGATGGATTGCTAATGATGAACAGTATCTGGCATTTAGTCGCCGAAGTTCTCAGTCAGACATACACGGTCGTCGCTACGGATCTTCGAGGTGAGACTTCTCGCTGCAAACTCACTTTCAGTCGGCGAGAAAACTGACATTCTCAGGCTATGGTCAATCCTCCAAACCTCCTGGGTCTAAGACGCATATAGAGTATTCCAAAAAAGAGATGGCCAACGATCAGCTGGCGGTTATGTGAGTTTTGCCTGATTTCATGATCCGGGTCGTCGGTGATCGTTGATCGCTGATGCCAATGGGACCATAGGAAGTCTTTCGGATTCGATTCATTCTTCCTGGTCGGACATGATCGTGGTGCTCGAGTCTCTCATCGACTTGCACTGGACCATCCGCAGGCTGTACGGAAACTTATCGTCTTGGATATCGCGCCTACACTGTATATGTACGATCATACCGATA
Organism: Phaeotremella skinneri; assembly: GCA_001599695.1. Classification (NCBI taxonomy): domain Eukaryota; kingdom Fungi; phylum Basidiomycota; class Tremellomycetes; order Tremellales; family Phaeotremellaceae; genus Phaeotremella; species Phaeotremella skinneri. The sequence continues at coordinate 404,974 of BCHT01000013.1, read as the reverse complement.
TGCATTTCGTGAGTATCACTTATCTGATCTCCTTCTCTCTTGTCAGGACTGATACAGAGCATTTTAGGCAGATGGATACTGGCATTGGTTCTTCCTCATTCAGCCAGCCCCTGGACCCGTGAGTTAACTTGTGGTTATGAGGGAGATTTCGCTGAGTAGCGAATCGCGGTGTTTGCTGTAAACAGGAAAGGATGATCATGTCCGGTCAAGATGCCTATTGGATGGCGAAATGTGGCAAGGAGACACACAAGAACGTCGTCTGGAGCGAATCAACAGTGGAAACATATCGAAGCGCCTTCTTCACCGAAGAAACCGTTCACGCCGTAAGTCCTATATCCTTCCCTCGTCTCACTTGAAAGCAAGTAGCAGCTAACCATGGACAAAAAGAGCTGCGAAGATTACAGAGCATCAGCGACCATCGATCTAGAGCATGACAGGGCGGATCTGGAAGCTGGAAACAAGTTGGATATCCCAGCGCTCAAGATTATTTGGGGGAAGAAAGGGATGATAGAGAGTTATGGGGATGTTTTGGGGTTATGGAAAGGGTTTTGTAAAGACACAGTGGAGGTTAGTGGTCTCGGAATAGATTGTGGACATTATATCCCGGAAGAACAGCCTGGGGCGCTTTTGGCGGAGATTCTGGAATTTATGGTCTAGCCAGGACGAAATAGATGACATCCTTTGTACGTGATGACGACTATGAGATTCAATCCGTTGTTCAACTCTTACATGTAGCGTCTTTGCGCTTCGTAGCAGTATGCAGATTATTGTAGATGCAGTAACTTACCTCCAAGCTCACCATTGACCTCTCACCCTACGCCACCACATCCACATCCATCACACCTCCAACCGCCCACCCTACAGAACCCTCCTCCACCCACTGCCGCCTCAGCATCACCTAACACGACATCCACCATGCCAATTCGATACATCAGTTCCACCAGTTCCTCCACCAGCACATCCTCCAGCCGCAGCTCGCTCTCCACAGATTCATCGACAGCCGACTCGGACTCTACCATGTCCTGCGCATCTGTCAACACGACATCGACACATCTCTCAATCTCCAGCACCCATTCTGACCCACCACCAAAATACCCAGGCCTCGACTCGGACATCGAAGCAGTCATCCCCCGCAAACTCTCTCCAACAGCCACAGCAGCCCTTGACGTGGCGAAGATCGAAATTGCTTCTCTCTCGGTCTTCAATTTTGACGCCACACGTCGCAGAGTTGCTGATAGACATCGAGCACTCGCCCCTCGTTTGCTTTATCGGGATGAGATCCCGGCTTTCGAAGAGAGATTGGAGGAGTATCTGGCTTGGAGGAATCGGGTGTCGTTGAAGTTTAGGGCTTATGTGGCTTTCGCTGCGTTGGTCGTTGTGGGTATCGTGGTTGTTATCGTTGTTGAGACTTGTTTGCACAAGTAGGCTGTAGTTTGTGATGATATACGAGGACTGAGTTGAAGATCTCTGTCATCTCTTCTGAGCATAATCGAATCAAACAGAGCAGTTTGGTGGTCTCAATGTACACTTGTACCCAGCTGCTATCAACTGTTCCGTACCCAATTCGGGACGTCACGGCTCTTTCAAATTTCCGTCCCAAGTATAGGAAATATGGGATAAGCAACACAGACGTTAAAGCCAAATACATCATCGCTATCGTATATATATATATATGCTGAACCATCTATGTAAACCTATCAAATACGAGCATCACAGTCGGCGATGCCCAAAGATATAGAGCCAAATATGCTACAAATCACGTCGTCAAATATGCTACAATTCCTCTTCGTGCCCTCCTTCGTCCTGATGTACCTAAGTAAACTGAGGAACAGCGTTCGGCATAACGTCCGCAGACCCAGCCTCTTTGCTCAGTGCTTTCGCGTACTTGGCAACCTCTTCCACCTGTTCTTCTACGCCTGTTTGGGCAGCATTCTCAACGGCTTCTCGGAATGTGATTGCCAGATCGCGGTTTAAGGCCTGAGCGATTAATGACGATTCGGAGGCTGCTGATGTAGATGTTGATGATATGGTGTTTAGGGTTTGCTGAATACTGGTTGACGATGTAACATCGTGTAGAGCCGTGGTGGTGGATGTGGTAGTAGTAGTCGTTGTGGTGGATGTGGTGAGTGAGGATGGGACAGGTGATTTGCTATGTGACAAGTTGTGCAGGAATGACGATTCTAGGGAAAGAAGGTCAACTTTAGATTGTCCAAACAGAGGTAGCCAAACTAATCTCACCACCTCCCTCTTTGACACTCATCTCAATAGCATGTCTCACACCAACAGGGTTCATCTCAGCCGCTATCCTTCCTGCACCCGCCGTCGCATTCACGCCTGCTTCCGCGACCTGCGAAGAGCTCGCACGGGCGGTGGCGGCAACCTCAGCGGTGAGTGCAACGACTTCTTCTCGGGCTGTGGACAACATCGTACGAAGTGGGGCTGCGGCCATCGAAGCGTTGTCTAGGTGATTCGATGATCAAGAAAGAATCAAGCACGATCCGACCGTTGACTGTGCTGGGTTCCGCTGATGCTGAGACGAGGAGATAAGAGATGAAGAAGAAGATGAAGATGGGACCATACTCGCCGCCGGCTGGTCAGCGATCTCTTTCGGATAGGGCGGGAAACCCTAAAGACGATTCCCGTGATGACTGCACAAACCCAGAGCAGTGCCTGTAGCTCCACTCAAATCTCACGGAGATGATCCAATGACCGCTACCGGGGAAACACCTCGGCGCGTGTTCTCATTTTCTTTCCTTCTTTTCTCAGCATTTATCCCACCTCGAATGCAGCTGTATACCCAGTTGTATAGTAGCTGTATTGTGTTCTGGCTTACAAGTCAAAACACCTGCAGCAGTCACTGAATCTCGAAGTTTACATGTACACATCAAGTCGTCCATAGCCTACAGTGAAAATATCGTCAACTTCCAGCTCAGGGCGGCATACATCAGCTGGAAGCTGAGCTACGGCATCGGTCTCGGGGCGTGCAATCATGTCCTCATCATGGCCTCCTCAATTGAAGTAGGCCAGCTTTAAACTTTTGGAGATATTGTCAGGCAGATATTGACGACCGCCCCAGATTGTGGGTACAGCAATGTATGTCGAAAGCGACACCGTCGAATAAAGATGCTGTGAATGCCGAACTCAAGAAAGTATGTCGAAGCCTTGAAAATAGTTGCGCTCGTTCTGTAACATCACCTGGCTAAGAAGGGCTCGCGCTAATTTTTAAACAGATATTATTCGACGCTCATAAAAATGGCACAGTGGCTACTACTGACTGGTCAAAAGTCGAGCTGCAAAGGTAAATTATCATCTACAACGAAAGCTCATGCTCCGCCAGCTTGCGCGCACAGGCAATTCGCACAACGCATGTTCCCCCACCTCCCAGAGTCGTTCCTCCTTCACCCGTTCCAAATCCCTATCTCTCTTACCCTTCATCCTCGGTAGCATCGACATCGGCCTCCCCGGATCTGAGTAGTTCTGGGAAGAAGAAGAAGCGGAAAAAGTGGGTCACCTTGCTCCACCACTACAGGCATTGCAGACGTTTGCTGATACAGGATAACAAGGGGTGATGCGGCACCGGTGACGACTGGCCAGTCGTTCCCGTCTCCTTACCAGTTCAGCACAGCAGAAGAGGCCGAAGCACTCGCTCGTCGAGCTGCGCGGTTCCAGCAGTCCGCTCCCAGTGGCACAAGCTCGGCTGTGGAGAATGGAGGTCCTGGTGGCGTCAAGAAATGGTTCACCGATGATGACGATGACAACGTCAGCGTGGGCGCGGTAGGCAGTTTGGGTTCGAGGCTCGGTGGATTCGAGAATGAGGGATTGATTCCTGGTCAAGTCGGAAGGAAGAGGATGAAGGGTAAGCTAGGTTTGGGGTATGGGACAGAAGAAATTATGGAGGTGGATCCTGTGAGTGACTTCCAACATTCCGAGAGCGAATAGCTGACAGTGGCTATAGAATGTTCTGGATTGGGATAAGCATACAATAAGGGGGACTAATACCAAGCTCGAAAAGTCCTATCTGCGGTTGACCTCGGTGAGCCCATGTCACTGTTCAATTGCGATCACAGGCTAACGACCAGATCTTAATGATAGGAACCTTCCCCAGCTGACATTCGACCTCTGCATATCCTCCAACAAACGTTGCAGCTTCTCAAAACAAAATGGAGGGAGAATCGAAATTATGGTTATGCATTAGATCAATTCAAAAGTATGAGACAAGATTTGACGGTAAGCATCATGAGGCATTTACTGTGTAAATTACTTTTCTGATCTCCCAATAGGTTCAACGAATCAAGAACGAGTTCACAGTAGAAGTTTACGAAATCCATGCGAGAATAGCGTTGGAAGCAGTATGTCCGATGGTCGACGAGTGGTTCTTCCTCGACTGACTTCCTGTCTCTTACAGAAAGACCTCGGCGAGTACAATCAGTGTCAAACGATGCTTCGGCAGCTTTACGAGCTAGGCATTAAGGGTCATCCTGAAGAATTTCTCTCATACCGAATCATCTACCTGCTGCATACCAGAAATCGTAGTGGTGAGTCGCGTGTCAAGCGTGTCACTAGCGATTCGCGCATGCCGCTAACGCGCGACCTAGATATGGCATCCCTTTTGGCTCAGCTAACACCCAAGGAGAAACAAGATCCGGGCGTCCATCATGCCTTACAAGTACACGCTTCTTTAGCTACCTCCAACTATGTCCGATTCTTTCGTCTCTTTCTCACGGCTCCGGGCATGTCTGGGTACATCATGGACCATTTCGTTGAAAGGGAACGAATGGCTGCACTGGGAATCATGTCAAAAGCGTGAGTTAAGACTGATCTTCGTCGACTGCATCGACCTTCTCGTTATATTAAACTACGAACTATAGCTAACATGTCATTAGTTACCTCACCCTTCCACTTCCGCATCTCACTTCTACACTCGCATTCGAGTCCAACGAAGAAACAGACCAGTTCCTTCGAGAACACGAAGCAGCTATATACCTTACCCCTCCTTCTGCAACTCCACCAAACACGCAAACTAATCATTGGAAACCGATGAAGAAGGCCGCACCTATCCCTTTGTCTCAAACTGTCTGGGACTGTCGAAAAGCAGTCCAGGCGTGTCTCAAGGGACTGGAAAAATACCGGGTGGTAGATCTCAAGGGTCAGGTTGAGACTGGCAGAGTGTAGTTCCGATGAGTAGATGGCGCTTACAATGCTGGAACGAGCGGTCGACAGCCGATTGCTTGGAATCGGAGCCGGAGCATTCCAACTGGAAAGGTTCACGGCATTTTCGGTTTCGCCAACGTCTGAGTCCCAGGTAAGACTGTCTCTCTCCTTCTGTTTGGTTCATCCACTTCCAGTGGACGGTACCCTATTTTGTGGCCGTACCACACATTTAGGCTTCAATCCCTCCCATAGTTTCCTTTTGCATGACGAATGTACACACTGTTGTATAACCATGAGACCTTAGCAAGAATCAGGCCATCATGAAGTGATTTTGGAATCGTTGAGCCAGTCTAGGGAAGGTGTACCGGATTCATCGAACCAGCTTTCTTTGGCTTTGCATCTCATTCGTCTTCTGACAATACCCGCGGCGCACAGCGCATCATACCCAAAATACATAGAGTCATAGTTAGTGCTATATTCGGTACATACAAATGGAAATCACGTAATCTCTGGAAGCTCCTCCATATCCCACATGTGATTCTGGAAATACTTATCCGTTCTTGACCTAGGAGAAGATTCTGGCGGACTGGACAACGCTTCACACGCATTCGAATCTGACCCGCCCCTCGGTCTCGACCATTCAGGATCTACCCACTGTCTCAACGTCCTCGTGCTAGACAGTATAACGGGAAGCAGCATCGAGCACCCGTACAAGACTGTCGTAATGATCAAGGCGGACCTAGGATTTGCCAGATCCGATTTATCGGCACCGTACGCGATACTTGGGAAGACAGTTGCGCCGCTGCAGGCCATAATTAAACATGCTGAGGCAGATTTTGTATGTCTCCCTTGACCTCTGATCGTCATAGCGAAGATGGTTGGGAAGATTGCGGATTCGAAAAAGAAGAGGAGGATGAGTGTCGATAGAGCCCCTGGACCTTGTGGTAGGACTGTAGTGAGTAGCGAAGTGATAAAGGCCCCAATAACGAAGAAAGTGAGGATGTAGCGAGGTGGGATACCGACGTAAGCCGCAAATGATGCGAGGAACCGACCGATGGCGAAGACTGCGTGAGCAATGGCTTGGTTCCATACCGTGTCTCGAGATGGTGCAAATTCTACGTATAGAGCATTGGCAGCGGATCCAATCGTTTCCTGAACTCCTACGTATAGCACCATAAAGAAGACTCCAGACCAGAGAACGATTTTTCGAGCTGAGAGGCCGAATGAACGATCCGTAGGTTCCATATTCGAATTGACGAGTCGTTGCATGGCGACCTCTTCCAACTCGGCATCGCTAGCCTCTGATAGCGGAAAGTAGAAGAAGACGACAGCCAACGCCACCACAAACACGGCGACTGCAAGATAGCACCATTGTACGTCGAGGAGACCAGCATGGACTTGGATATTGTTGAATAACGCTTTCTGCGCGAGGATTGGCGACAAGACCGAGCCAATCCCTTGTATACCTTGGGCAAAATTCAGTCGGGCTTCAGAGAGTTCTCCAGGTCCTGCTAAAGCGATGAAAGGATTCGCTGCGGTCTCGAGAGTTGATAGGCCGACAGCGATGATGAAGTTGGATATGAAGAAACCGGGAAACGAGCCGAGAACTGCAGAGGGCCAGAAAGCCATGGCACCAAGAGAGTAGATAGCTAGACCAGTCATGAACGTCGCCTTGAAGCCCCAGCGAGACAGGATTTGGTAGCCCACAGTAGCTGGACCGACAAAATAGCCAATCCAATACGCATTGCGGATGGCTATACTTTGCGAAGAATCGTAGTTCAAAACAACCTGGATCCGGCCATTCAGAGTACCGAGAAGGCCGTAGGCGAATCCCCACATGAAGAAGACGCTCGAGACTGTCGTTTATCAGCAGATCTCAGAGAATAGCAACCTACCAAACAGAACCGGCCACCAAGCTTCCCGGGCTTTCAGTTGAGTCAAGGGGGTCTTAGCACGCATGTTAACGAAATCGAAAAAGGTGTGAGTGGGCTGTTGAGCCGATACCAGAGGTGAGGGTGTATTCTTGCCAAAGGAAAGACGGGGTAAGCGTCTGGAGAAGACGGAATCCTTCCGCGGAAGTGATGTTGTCGGATTAGGGATCGTGTTTAGGGTCACCGGTGGAGCTGGCACTAGATTGTTGGGATCTGGAGGTCCGATAGCGAACATTTGAAAGATATCTATATTGTTGGCATCGTCCTCGTTACTCTCGAGAATGGATCGAATGGGTTCTAAAGATGAGTGATGGGGTTTCGTCTGAATAAACGTCAAATGGACGGTGTCGGGCGACGCAGCTACCTCCGAAGCTTCGTGCAAGAGCGCAGGTAAAACTCGCATGATCAATGGCTTGAGTACCAGCGCGCAACAGCACATAAGACCGACGGAAACCTCAACAACAGACCACATGAGGCCAAAGCTGATTTCGTACACGAAATCGGGTGGACCGGAAGTCGTGGATACGTCGGTGTTCAAGGAATCATTGTTTGACAGATCGTCTTTAAACGCTTGTTGCAGATAGTAGATTCTGACAATGTCGACAACCGCAGCGAAGCCTCCAGAGACAAATGTAATGATTAACACTAGTTTTGTTCGAAATTCCATCCGAAGACCTGTAAGGATCGGGAGCGGGAGACAGAGGATGGCGAGATCCGTGAGGAAGTTGATAGGCGCCGATGTAAGGTAGAGGGAGACTAGGTCGATACAGGTTCCCGGGGTATCGGAAAACGCTGCTTGGGCTGGACGACATTGAAAGATGTTGAGGAACGTCAGGATGATACCAGCGGCCACGACGACTGCTAGTGTCCCCATGGAAGCGTATCGGAAGAATGGATGAGCGGCGGCCATGCGAATGTACAGTAGTAGAATCGCAGTTTTGGTAGCCATGATAGCAGGGTTGTAAAATATTGTGAAAGCGTAGACAGCCTTCTTCAATGGCGATTCCCATTCGGACAAGATATCGACATCGGCTTTTCCTAACCCCACCGTCGTTGCGTACATGGCCGATATGGATAGACCGACGGAGAAGAGCTAGAAATGAGCGGTCGAACAAAAGTCAGTCAGTCCAAATGGAAATACCCCCTGTGTTTTTCATTACGATAAACGAGCACTCACCCATCCCAGTATTGTAAACCAATCATCGGAATCCGCCTTCTTCCTCATCCCAAATTTGGACGTTAACCTCATTATCGTGAACGCCGTCGCCAGACCCGTCATGATACAGCAGACGGTGAACACCGCTGGGCCACGATCTGGTAACGACATGTTTCACGGTTGCACACTGTCAACGAGGTGGGGTGCCAGGAGAGCAAGAGCTCCCCGGTGCCATGTATCGATCAATGAACAATCGAGTTGGAGGTCGCTGTCGTCATCACGGACGAGATTTAATGTACAATATACACGACAGGAGGTATTGCTAGATGGTTTGATTGATAGAGACACCAGAATATCGGTGTCAACAGCTGGTAACTAGGTTGCTGCGGGGGTATGCTACTCGACCTAAAACAAGGTTGGGAATCCCCTCGGTCCACTTCCACCCCTCTGCTAAGCAGCCCTGGGCTGGCGCGCGTTTCCCTCCGATGTAGGTGACGTGTCTCGTCATTCCTATTAACCTTACTTGGTCCTGCTCTCTCGACCGAATTCATAGTTTCCAGACAAAGGGCAAAGCCCGCCGAGGACCCCATACCTCACCCGATGATCAATAGAACGACCCCGGCCTACGACGTGGCGTCCGTTTGTTGTTCTGTGGACACATCAGGGTATCGTCCCTTTATTCCTATTACCCTCTATATCCAGGAAACTTCGCATGCATGCATTCGTAGATATTGTCTGACATCGCGTCATGCATGCAATAAAGACCTCGCGGGCTCGCCTTTATCCCTCCTCGCAAGATCGGGGTGATCATCATCATTCGTGCGACCATGGAGATCTTCGATGATCGTCAATGATCTGCAGGAACATGGAACCGTTCCAGACTAAGGCCGTGGAACATGGCGCACCCTCGATAAATCCGCTCTTGGACAGCTTAAACTCCGTCGGCAACCTGCAAATACTCGGAAGGAGCTTTTCAGTCGGCTGACTACATTGAAGGCATGCTGTTGCAATAATATGCTGGGTCCCTCCGCGGGCTACTCACTCATATTTCAGCCAGAGAGGATCAAGGCATAGCAGCCCAGCGGATGCAAATAGCATTCATTGCATCCTGCATGAGCGAGCAGACCCAAATCTGATCTCCCCATAAAAGGCTCGACGGCGAAACCAGCCATCTGTTTCGGATACTTCCTTGACATCGGTCTAATCGACGCTTCCGCTACACAGGGATGAACAAGATCATCGCCTAAATCAGACATGATCTGATTCACCACGAATACATGCATAAACCTAATCAAGCTAATACTCTTACAGGGACCGGGGTACCTTTGGCTGAAGCCATGCCGGCCCAATTCGACAAGCAAGGGGACGCAAATACAGTCCGGCTGCCTTGAAGTACACCTTTGGTTGTGAGCAGAGTCACCATTGCCTGTGGTTGCTGTCAGTGAATTGAACGCGATGAAGGGCGGTACACGATCGTCGGGTAGTTACGCGACTTGGATACGCGGATTGATATTCTAAACACTAACCCAAAATAGAATTACACAGATCGTGAAGGCCGTACCGATGACATTGAGAGCGGTCGACGAGAGCTCTTGACCGAGGATGAGTGTTGAAAGTGTTAATGACGCTAGAGGCTACAAGATGACAGGCGGTCAGAATGACTGAACATCGTAGGACGCGTTCATAGCATCTCGCAGCACTCACAAATGTCAAACCCCACCATCTGATTCAGCAGACGTTAAACATCAGCCGAAGTTCAGACAAGTTACGCGCAGAAAGCACACCACTCACCCCATGTTGAAGCGTAATACACCTTCGCGCCATCTCTGAAAGAAACTCGCTAGCGCAATGAACATGAACCAGATCTAAAGAACGATCAGGCAGAATCGATTAGCGAGCCTCTTGAGTTGGATTGGGTTGAGAAAGACTCACCCCTATTCCCCAAAGAAGGAGTGCTCCAACTATCCCAGCACCGTATAAACCTGGTCCCACATACGCAAAATCTGTATTCTGCGAATGGGAATTTGCTGGTATGATAACTATGGCATCTTTGCCGAGTTTCACCAACGAAAATCCCGCTAGACCAGCAGGACCTAGAGGTAGGAAAGAGGAAACGATCATCTCCTGCGCAGGAATGTGGTGAAGGAGAAGACGCTGGAGGTATAGTGTTAAGATTCCTAATGCTAATGGCAGACCGCCTGGACATTGGTGCGGGGTCAGCTTTGTCCGAGCATCCAAATGTACTTGGCTTACAACCCAGACTTAAATACGCTGAGGAGGAGTTAGCAATGGTCTAGGATAAGAGGTTCTGCACTCACATCCCAACCATATATGGAAAGCATAACTAGGCGAGGACTCAACCAAATGCGCTGCAATAACGGCGCCGATGGCGGCACAAGTAATACTACAGACAGAGTCAGCCCGCAGCTTCAAGGCGAAATCAGGATACCACTCACGCGGGCACAACAGGTAGCAGTAAGACGGCAGTGCTCGTTTCTAGGAGAGTTTGATGAATGGTAAAGGCGGTGTAGGGTACAAAGACAGCGCAGAATGCAACCACCACCATACTGAACCACCAGCTGCCAAGGATGATTAGCACTAAACCACTCGAGTTTACAGGACGAGTCTAAGGTACACAGACTCACCAGTAGCTCATTGCCCAGACCCATCCTTCACCCATATCATACGATTGCGTGATAGCAACGACCCCCGAAATAAGTGTCAACATGGACATGGGGATAGTCCCGAGGAACATAGACTGCTCAATGTATCAGCTTCCTCGTCCTGAGTCATTTCCATCCTCAACGCCCGAACGGAATATCAGTAATCAAGGGAACATAGGCCACCGGGCACAAACGCTCAACGCTCACCTGAACAGGATGACTTAAGGTGTGTCTGAAAATTCCGGGATACCTGATATACCGAATAGCGATAGTGAAGGAGAAAATCGCAAAGAGGATAATATCGAGAATTAAGAAGAACGCCGCAAAAGGTCTTAATCGTGGGACAAAAGAGGTATAAGGGAGATTGAGGAGGAGGGTTGTCGGGATCCCACTGCCCATAGTGACGCTGAACCATGACGGGGAGAAGTGAAGAATACGTTCATTCTGACCGAACAATTTTTGTTTATCAGCCTCCGTCTCTCAACTTATGTATTTCCTATGCCATGGTGCCAGCTATTTCGCTGGAGAGGAAGCACAAGGAAAGAAACTCACTATACCAGATAGTTTATCGACTTTCAGAGTCTGCCCTTTGTATCCCTGACTAGCGGCCTGGTGCAGCTCGATACTCTCGATTCGAGCATTCCGACCCGTCGGCGGTCTATCGTCTAATGTGTCGGTAGACTGACTTGGATCGTTTTCCGACGTCTCGGAGGACATGGTGGAGATGACTTCGGATGGGATGGTTGATTAACGAGGGTACATGAAGAGATAGTATAGTGGGCTAGTGGAACGGATGAGAAGGGTAAGCTAGCTTATATGGCGGCAAGAGTGGAGGCTATGGTGAACGTCAGTAGTTACGCCAGTCACCATCGGAGCAATATCGGACTTTGGGTTAACCGCTCTTCTTCTCTTCTCTCACCAGAATCTTACCATATTGAACAAAAATGATCATTGCATTCATTCCTCCCTTGGAAACTCTGACTACGCCGGGGGTTATTCGAAATCGCCTGTATCTAATGATAACCCGACATGCTTCCCCTCGGAAAATCTGAACCTGGAAATTGCTTCGTTTCTAATAATAAGCAGCAGATTGGAAAGGACTGTCCACAGCATCATCATAATTCGGTGAGATGTACAATCGATCAGTTCAAAATCCTGATGAATCTCTCGGAGAGTCTCAAGTCCCGTACAACGTTCTATTCTGCCTAAGGGTCAATTCTCTTGAATGACCCGCTGTCCCAATTTGAACTCCCAGACCCTCCTCCACCTATGGCTCCTTCAACACCGTTGCCGCCCCCGACCGCCCCGCTATCCGCTCCTCCCTGATTCGCACGAAGCACATCGACCTCCAGCTCGAGCTCCGCAATACGTGCCTCCGCCGCCTCAAGCAAGCGGACGGATGCTTCATCCCACGAACCCACGCCGACCGCAACTGTTCCGAAATTCAGTCAGCTTGCGAATGATCCGCGCGATCAAGCTTAAATTACCTCCTCCAACTAGCTTGATCAGTCGCCAAAGACGTAAGAGGATCAAAAGGCCGGCTAGTTCCCGTTCTCGACCCTGTGATGGATCAGTTTCAGGTTGACTGTGACAGGGAATCTCAGAGAAGCCATATACACAGACCTTTAAGAATATCTCAAAAATAGCTGTCCCGGTGATGACTATCGCATCGAAGAAATGTAGAAAAGCATCTGTGTCATGTATCCTTTAGCTTCCCATTCGTATTGTATCGCAAGGAGGGGCCTCACGAGGAACCGGCCTCCTTTTAAAGCTAAGTCCGAACCAGCGAGGTCCAAAGGCCCAAAAATCCAATGGGATTTCGATCAGGAAGAGTAATGTTATCGCAAGGGAGAGGTACGATAGCACTTCAAGCCAGTGGGGCGACTCTGGCTCTGTCGGATTCGGAGGCTCGGATGTTGGTGGACAGGTTTGGGGTGAGAGGAACGCTGGTGATGTGGATCAGTACTTACAAGTTCTCCCTGCCTGTCTCCTTGCTTGGACGCCAGTTTTACGTATGTGATGGTAAAGCAGAGGAACTCACTATAAGATAAATCGGTAAGGACGAACACAGCATCCAAAGCAATCTATCCATCTCAATATCAGTCTGTGCCTTACCTCTGCATCCTTCACCCCGTCTGGGAAAGCTCACCAAGCTAAGTACAACTCTATGTGTGGTCTGATTCTCCAATCGTTCCCCCAACCAAGCTTTATATCCCTCCTCTCCTGCTCCCGCCTTGATCGCTGAAGCATCACGTCGCTCGGCCTCCGCGTCCAGTTGTTCTCGGAGTTGACGACGGACTGTCGATCTTGTAGGCGGTGGTAGCTTCGGGCGGGTTGGAACTGTTGTTGGAAGGAGGGGGGAGTTCTCTGAGGACATTGGTGGATGTACAGAGTTTGTTCCGCCGTTTGCACTCGATCGGCGATCGTCGGGTGAGAGTGTTAGCACAGCGATATGACTGATAAGGCAGGCTCTCCTGATTTGTCTACAAGTCGATGTTTATTACAACGAGATGTAGAAGACTATAACGGCCAGAAGAGGCCAGCTGGACAGCCTCCACCACGCGGTCCCGAAATAGAAATTAGCTCCACCTACCCAGCATGCTCATAAGCAAATAATCCGCAAGACCTATGCATGTATACCGATCAATATTTTATACGGACTATATGAGTTGTTGAGTGAGCAGCCACTTCCAGACAGAGTCTATCGGAAACTAAATATATATTTGTACACGAGTATATGCGTACAGTATCGAGAAGCCAGCACGCAGAGTCCCATTACCATCGTAAGAGAACATGGTCATCTATGCTTTATTTGGGAACCCATAAAAACCAAAATCCAGAACTGAAAGAGAATCACCTTGACCACGTCCGAACCGAGTCCTGATCCTAGTTGGAGTTCCAACAAAGGGATGGCAAACCGAATCGGAAAAACATCACACATCCGCCGCTTCCTTCTGTAGTTTCTGCTTGACCCTCTCACCCTCAGCCCTACGACTCCCTCAGAGCTCTATCCAGCCCTCCACTTCCTTCTTCAACGAAACAATGCTAACCGGCTTGGTCCTCCACTCATCTATCCCACACTCGAGCATCCCTCTCCGCTGATGGTGCTCAGCGGACATTGCAGTCACCGCAATAATCTTCGCTCGCCGACGGCCACGGTGAAGCCGCTCGATCTGACGCATCTCGGCCGCAGCTTCGAACCCATCTTTGCGCGGCATGTTGATGTCGAGTAACACGAGGTCGGGGGAGTATTCCAAGAACTTTTCGATGGCATCAACTCCATCAACGGCTTCTGCGAAGTGTGCGGTCTTTCAAACGTGATGGTCAGCCCAACCCAAAGTATGAGAACAAGCATGACAACAGGCTCGGCAAAGGGGAAACGATTTCCGCAACTCACCGTGCGACGAAGCATTGAAGTGAAGATCTTGCGGTTGACCGGATTATCCTCGACAACCAACACTATGTTACGAGTGTCAGCTAACCAGCTCACGAAATTGAGGCATATCCCCGAGAGCTAAGTATCACTCACCCTTATAAGGTGTCGCACTCTCATCAGGGGTCGGAGGAGATACGGATGTAGAGTCTGACGAAGCACCATTCGATGCACCAGTGTCGATAACAGGGGCACTGTGAGCCGTCGCTAAAAGTTCGGGACGACCGGGCCCGCCATGGGAAATATAGGAACTACCAGGAGTGAGGTCGAGGAAACCGGTTGGGCTCGCACTGGGTGAGTCGGAGCGTTGCTGATTATTGTTTGGCGGATCTGAAGACAAGCCCGAGCCGAACAGAGGGAAGGGATCGGAAACTGTTTGATGGTCCAAGTGGGGTCGTAACAGTGTAGCGGATATGTCCGAGTCAGCGAGTCGTTCGGCCCCAGAGGTGTCCTCGCTTGAACTCAGGAAAGGACTGTCGGCTGGCGACGCCAAGGTCACAAGAGATTGACGGGGAGGCGAGGGATACATTTGAGAAGGAGAACGAAGCCCATGGTCGAACGAGGAAAGCTCAGCGTCAGGAGAAGGGTTTATGAATGCGATCGAATTGCGACTATCGAATCCTGTCGAAGAGTTTGTACCAGACATACGATCATCCTCTATCACAGAGCTGCGCCTGTTGCTCTCCTTATCCGCGGTCGAACCAGACAGACTTGCTCGTCTTTGTTGAGCCAGAGCTAGGCCACCTAGATTGATCGCGAGGGAAGACTCGCTGACACCGTCCTCGTGGAAGTGACCGCCAACAACATCCGATACAAAAGTCTCGGGTTTCCGGTCTGGCAACATTGGTGGTTCCATAATTCTTCTAACCAAGCTTGGATTCAAAGGGCGCGACAGTCGAAGAATGGAGACTGTCGATAAAAAGTCTACCGCCGCAATCTCGGCCTCGGTCGTCATTGGCCAGGGTTGAATAGGGGGAGACGTTGACGATAATCGGGCTTTCTCGAGGATCAAGACCTGGGCGCCTCGCTTAGCCCGCTGCACAATGCCAGCAAGTGCTACAGCAGATAAAACCCCTTCTGGCGTTACGATTAGACTGGCATATTGAACGTCGGTGACAACTCGACACAAATTATGCTTGAGCTGTCGAGCCAGGCATTTACCAACCCGGCGAACAGTGGCGATTCTGGATTCGCTAAACCCGACTAGGTAAACGCCATCCTGTCGAGTTTGGGCAAAAGCTTCTCTGTCCTGCTCGTCGTTCGCTTGCTGCAAGTCTTCGTGATCTGATTCGTGATCGTTGCTCAGCAAATGAAGTGGTACCTCGACGTGTACCAGGGTTCCTTGGCCCATGGAGGAAGCGATAGCCAATTTGCCGCCAAGGATTTCGATCATCCGCTGAGCGAGACCAAGACCAAGACCTGACCCTGGCATGAACGGATCTGCTTTGACGAAAGGAAGCAGGACCTCCTTCTCGAGGAACTCGGGAGACACTGAGAACAGGCATCAGTGTCTATTACTGGTCAGGACAAGAGCACAAGAATAACGTACTTCCGCATCCACTGTCCTTGATATCGATAGACACGGTCGACATCTTTATCGAATTATCGTAGCCTGCCGGCAAAACAGTATCCCGAGAAACATCTTGAACTGTAATATGGATATACCCTTGGTTTGTGAATTTGACAGCATTGTGAATGATCTTCTCAAGCGCTCTGTGAATGGTTATATAGGAGTCAAAATACGTTTCACAAAAGCAGCCCGAAGGGATTCCACAAACCTGGTAAGCGGACCCGCATCATTCGTCATCAACCATCCGCCCCTGTTTCTCGGAATAACCTCAACAATAATCTCAACATCATC
The DNA here is from genome assembly GCA_001599695.1 of Phaeotremella skinneri. Classification (NCBI taxonomy): domain Eukaryota; kingdom Fungi; phylum Basidiomycota; class Tremellomycetes; order Tremellales; family Phaeotremellaceae; genus Phaeotremella; species Phaeotremella skinneri. Next base: position 388,779 of record BCHT01000013.1, on the reverse strand, counting down.
CAGACTCTTGGCGCCGGAAACTCGCCTGGCCTTGACCTCGGTATTGACACAGTTTCGTACCAGAACCTCAAGCGTATCTTCAAAATTCGTCGATTCTCGAATAGGTTTGTCATTGCCATCTCCTGTCTTATCGGTTTGGAATCTTTCGTCCAATCTGGACGAAGCCGATCGTCCTATATCAAGAGTATCGATGATATTTTCAAGAATAGAACCCAGGGACGACCCATTGGATTCAATAATTTCGAGCTGTGAGATTGCTTCTTTCCGAGTTTCTGAATCGAGCTCCCTAAGGGCTTGCTGAGACGATGTAGCGTCAGACGCGGCTGCTCCGCTGGCCTGAGATGAAGCTTGAGATTCTTGTCGAGACCGGCCTGACGATTCGAAGCGAGCATTTGAGTTCAAAGGCGGCGATGCCATTGGACTAGCAATCGCAGCACCTAGTGTCTGGCGGAGCATTGCGGCCGCAGCATTGATCTGATGTAAGGGAGTTCGAAGTTCATGAGACGCCGATGCCGCAAATGACAACTGGGAACGCTCGACGTGATGAAGACGTTCTTTCATAACTACAAAAGTAAGCGCCATGCACCAGAGCCTAGAACTCACCCGAAGCTAAAAGACTGCCGGCCATGGTCTCGACAAACTGCAAAGCCCCTGCCGGATAGGTAAAGAGCGGATCTTGCCAGCATGCGACGACAGCAAATGCAACCTGGTGCGATCAGCTGTGAAAGCGTTGACCAACTCACCTGTCCGTCAAATCCAAATACAGGCATGGCTAGACTGGCCTCAGTTCCTGGAGGCATCAAGTGGTTGATGGACTGAGCGATCCCCTCGCTGTCGTCCCTGGCATACCAGACTTGTCGTGTCTGGCCAACGATGTCAGCATGAGTCTCAGCATGTCGAGGACCAACACACCTTAACGTTGCTAGCAATAAAGTCGGATATAATCTTCCGAGCTGCTGGAGAGCTGGTGAAGTTGAAGACAAAATTGTCGAACTCGCACGAATAGCCCAAAACGGCGAGCTGCTTGGAACGGTAAGCACAGTCTCAAGATATTCCGCAAGTGATCATATACTAGGCGGAGAAGCACACGAATAAAAGCTAGACCCACATCGTCCTGTCCTTCTGTCTCGGGGACATTTGTATATCTCGAGCGATGAGGATCAGACTTTCTTCGGTTAGGGACAAACAAGACCTGTGGAGTGCGAGAAGGTAGTGTTGCGTCCGTAACTGAATACGTGGCTCGAGCAATCTTGGGATTGTCGGATCGACCATACGCCTCTTGTTCTTCTTCCTCCCCGTCCCTCGCGTTAGCACCAAAGCCACCTATAGCTGAACCGCCCGAGCTGCCAATGGACCGGTGCATTCCACTACCGTCCGTTGCTCGTGACCGAGCTGAACGATAACTTTCCGTTTGCGCGTTACTGCTCGCAAAGCTTCTCGATCCGGAGGCAGGCGCCGTAGTAGTGGTTCTAACACTGGACCCACGCTGAGTCGAGCTATTGGCCACTGACGAAGACTGGTAGGCGGGGTAGAATAGATGAAATTGCGAAAGGTCGACAATGGTAACGGCGTACGCCTCTAGTGCTATTCTAATCTCGCGGCAGGCTTCATCGTAAATTCCGACGTTTGACTCGTCTTGCGACGAATCTGCTTTCTCACGTCGACCTCCCGATGTCGACGATGTCGTGCCAGTGGCATTCCGCGGCGACTTCCCTTGAGCTGGCCGCCCAATCGGGCGCACTTGAAGTGAGCGACGGAGAAAATCGACCGAGACTGGAGAACGTCAGCCAGGGTCGTTCGCGGATGAGGTCTACGGGGACGGTTCATCTGTAAGACTCACTTTGATGAAGTTGCGCGGTATGCAGATTTGAATTTTTAGTATACAGTAATTCAAGCTACACGTCAGTCACTGGACATACAACTTCGACTCACCTCGCTGACAACAGAAGCTGCCAGATCCTGCAAGATAAGCTTGCCGTTTTTGCCCAATTCTCTGGGCTTATCGTCAAGTACGCATATTGTTCCAATCACAGTCTCCTTGCCACCGTGAGTGATTCTAAGAGGAGCACCGGCATAGAAACGTACATTGCCCATCACTCCCGTAGTCATAGGATTGTTCTGGAATCGCCAATCTTCTTTGGTATCGGGGACAATCATGCACTCGCCCCCCGAATTGGGACTCAGAATGGTGTGACAGCATAAGCTGAGGTCGAGCTCGTGACGTCGAACACCCAGCCCGATTTCGGAAGGGAAGATAATACCATTCTTGCCAACGATTGTAACGGCTGAAATCGAGCATTCGAATATAGCTGCAGCCATACGAGTGAAGCGATCCAAGGTTTCGCGATAGATGTTTTCGGGATCGTCCAAGCCGAGTCGTCGGATAGCCCGCAGACGTCGGCGGACCTGTTCAGGGGGCTGGCGGGGAGCAGGGAGATATCCGAATTCTTGGTAAAACGCCCGAAGTCTTTCACGTTCTGCTCCAAAGTCGAATGGAACTTCTGCTGATATCAGAGAAGCCGACGTGGTGGTCGCAGATTCCGCTATCGCCACGTCTATTGAGTCCATAGCATCGTCTGCGCCGAGTTTGATACCTGGGTAGTCGGCGGATCTCCTCACATATCTCGATCCGTGGGATCCGATGGACGCACGGGATCTGCGCGAACCCAATGAATTGTTACGCTTGGAACGTCTAGCATGAGCCGCATTGTCTGACTCGTTACTGCCAGACTGGACGTCAGACCCGCTGGAACGGCGCATATATCCGACAGCAGCACTAGTCGACTTTCGTTCACCAGACATGGCACCCTTCCCCTTGCTTGTCTTGCTCTCCTTACTATTCCGTCTCTTCACTTTCGGCGGGGCGGGCAAGGCGTCCTTGTCTTCCTTCTTTTGGTGCTTTCCCTCTGCCTTCCCTCGTTCGTGAAGGGTTGTCTCTGGTCGCCTACCCGAAGTCATCGAGGCGAGAGCAGCGGCAGTGAGTGACGGTAAGGGCATAATGGTTTCTTGCGATGTTGTTTGGCGCTCCAATTCAGGCCGGTGAATTCCTTCGCCACCGGTGGCACCCTCCTGCGTTCTCGAGTTACTCGTCTCCGCTTGGTTTGCAACCGACTGTCGGCGTCCACGCTGAGCAGTCATCTGAGTAGACAACCGTGTGGGTTCGGGATTGACATCGATATCGGGAATACCTGGATCCTGGTTGGACGGACCTGCTGACGATGTATCCGGATGGAAGTCGACTGGTGACTCTCGCTCTCCATCTTCATCGCGTTCTCCTCCCTTGTGGCCCTGGCCCTCTCTTTCGGCCTCGTTCAAAGGTACAAGTGGTATCTCCCCAGTAAGGGAATGTCGCGGCGTCGCGTTACGGAGAGTCTGACGATCGCGACGATCTGGGCCATATTCGGCCGCCAACGAGGAAGCGTAACGAGTCTTGTCGGGTCGAACTGTTTCTGAGTTTTGTTCAGAAGGCGTGATTGAAGGACGCGGAGCTGGGTCAACGGGAGGGGATAGGGCCGTCGACGAGGGTTCGAGCTGAGGTGCGACCGACTCTGAGTCTGTCGCTCCATTGGTGGGGAACTTGTAGGAAAAGAAGTCACCAAATGTGTATCTGGCAGATATACGAATTAGCTGTGTCCCTAGAACTGACAACGAAAAAAAGTCCAAGTACAAAACTATTTGTCACCTACTTGTTGATGAAGTCATCCCAATCTTCCCGGGATTGAGGAATACCTTTAGCGTTCTGAGCTGGCGCGTTGCCTACAGCGTTTGGACTGACGCTCGTGGAACCGACGGGTTTTATGGGTTGAGGAGGTGGGACAGCATCCCCAGTCGCACCGGACGAAGACATGATCCCACGACAAGGGGAGGGAGGGGGATAGCTATCCTATCAACCTAGGCTCATACGAGTATGTACAGCTATTACGGTGACGATCGCTATCTGTTGATTTTCTGCCCTGAACTACGTGACGACTTGGTACACTACTGGTTGGCTGAGGGAATGGACACGATAGAGGTGAAATGAGAGCCACCGAACAAAGGAGTGGTATGCTGAGTTTAGTATCGTATGAGGATGGGGGGATGCGAGATGGAGAGCAGCCAGTTAAAGAGACCAGACAGTAGGTCCTCAAATCATGCGATGAGGGCGAGTAGGCCAGTCAGGGAAAGGGGGAAAAGGGCGTCAGCCGCCAGTTAGCTGCCGTGGCACCTCCCGTCTTTGGGTCTCTCTTCCCCTCCCCCCTCAGACTGCGCCCGAGTGCTTTCGTCCGGCATCTCGAATCATGCACACGTTTTCCGAGAACCGCTACCAATCCTCTTGAAACATCCCATCCAGTCTCTCACTCTGACACACATGATCACAGGTATATCCCCTAGTGAGGCCTCCCCCCAAAAAGGCATACAGAAAATTGTATTCCACCCAGACTGGCAAGCCCATTGGAGAGGCCGGATTTAAGGAAAAATGTTCCCCCACCCTGACAAAGGTCCTAGTCCAAGATCTCCAGCAGATCGCCTCCGATTTGAATGCAACTGTGCCATTTATCCGTCCTTGTACCATCTTGTGGGAATTGGGGATATCATGAATACAAATCTGTATCTCATCGTCCCTGCTGGTGAATGAGTGACGCGGGGGGGATAGCTGCAAGGTTGCCAGGTTATTTTTCCTGAGACTGCCCCCTATGCCCCTATGCGCTGGGCGTTAATGGGATCACGGCGGGGGCGCGCGTTGATCAGGCCACCCAATTCCCACACTACGGCCCTCTGTATCATTTATTCGCTCCACCCGCTTAAGGCTGATGAGGCGTGTATATGTAAGCTATACCGGGGAGCCACCTGCTGTTATGGGACCCTGCACCACAGACTACTCCTCGACAGCTTACGCACGCACACCCTGAGAGCATGTGAGTGTAGCTTAGGAGACCGGGCATCATGTGTGATAGTGCACCCTTTGATGGCGTGAGCAGACTAAAGTTACAGGGATACTTATCACGACGATTCCCCCTCTGCGCCAGACTCGATCTATCATGCATTAGTGTTTCTCCACCCCTGAAGGTAGCAGTCTAGAACTATACTCAAACCTCACCACTTCTCAACGGTTTCGGTCGCTCTCAAAAGGATCGATCAATGCATGTCCACAATAATGATACCCCTAACCATCTAACCTCACTATGAAACGGGGTCAAGCTCTTGAACCCCGCTTTTTGTTGGTAAGCGACACGCGCTGGTTGCCTTTTGACTTGTTATTGTTCCGAGCAGCTTGACCAATGGGAACATAACTGAATGGGTCTGGACCACCTGCTTTCTTGACATCACCGGCTGCCCGCTGATCGGTCCCAAAAAAAATTCAGAGAAAGAATGTCAGCTGAATCCTAGTATCTTCGCTAGCATGAGATGATGAACCCACCTTGGACCTAAACTCCTCACCCAGCCTCGTCATCTCCTTCTTAGCTTTCTTCTTGAGCTTCTCTCGGATCCTATCCTTATCCCCAACCAGCTCATCCAACTCCATAGCTTCAGCTTCCCTCTCAGCCTCCCTAGCCCGCTTGGTGTTCTTGTTGAATTTTAATCCACCCTTGGCATCTCGCGTAGCACCGTCGGTAGATGTCAAGGACGATATGAAAGCACCTCCAGAGCCCGCTCGGGCATCTGCACTCTGCTGTCCAGACTGCCCTTCGTCGTCCGAATCTTCGATGATCATGCGACCTGTAGATTTGTCGGTCTTGAAATGCGCGGCTTCCTGGCCTGGCTTCCTCTTCCTAGATGATGCAGAGGGGTCCGCAGCTAGCAGTGTGGTCAGCGAATTGTGTATACAATAATGCGGCCCCTTAGTTGCGTCTGGTTCAAGCAATAGAGTTACTACTCACTGCTTATACCTCCAGCAATCGAGCGGGACAACAAATCCATAGGCTCATCTCCCTCATTCCTGATATATGTCGCGCCACCATTCGCAGCTGACTTCCTCTCCTTTTTACTGAGCGGTTTGATCGGTCGACCGCCGGTAGTCTTAGAAGGTTTGGCATCCTCATCATCTTCTGAATCAAGATCTGAATCCGAGTTGTACAAGATATCGTCAAACGCATTCCCGCTAGACGTCTTTGGCTTCTGTAAAAATTGAACAACAAACCACTCAGCTGGGAACACAATGATAGCTTTGCAACTCACAGTCACATCACCCTCTTCCTCATCATTGGCGTCCCTCTTCCTCTTAGCCCTGTCCTTCCTCTTCTTGATGTTCTCCAGGACCTTCTTCTGACCACCCTCACCGCCATGTTTGTACACTTCCTCGTACCCAAATTTACGAATCATCCTTTCGAATATATGTATAGTCTTGGATTTGAAGTGGTTCTTGTGATCGTGTACCCAGCCAAGCAGTGCAGGGACCAAAGTGGGCAAGTGCGGATAAGTCGCCGAAGCGTCAAGACCTACTACCGCGACCTTGACGAAACCCAAGGCTGACTTGACTATTTCCCGGTTCTTCGAGCCGACAAAGACCACTATCGTAGCTACCAGCTCGGAGATCATGCCCTCGGAGATATCATCTGAAAGGTCTCACGAATTAGTGACAACGCCACATCGCTGTACATGAACAACCTTTACGAAAGACTCACCTTTGAACTCGAACATCAAGCGGGACATGGCATTGATACTTGCACTGATCATGTGAGGTGTGCTTCCGGTCAACCCAGCTGCAACCATGGTGATATACTCTTCCACGCTGGCTTCGACCGAGCCTGCTAGTGAATTAGAAATACACAAAGATAACTCTTCCAATTGTCTGTCCACTCACCCTCATTCTCCTCCATCTCTTCGTCATCCTCTGCACCAGCTGCAGGCTGCTTCACCGAACCCCCCTCAGCCATTTTCTTTGCCATCACTACCAACAAGTCAAAACCTGCATCCCGAGCTTTCTCGTTGACTTCCTTTGTACCCAATACTGCCTCAGACAACAGTTCCGGAATAAGATGAAGACGATCTTTGGGTAACGCTGTCACAAGCGAAGAGAGGAGAAGGAGGCGATCCTAATGATCCGTCACAGCATCAGTATTCGACCTCCAGCAGAGGAACAAAGTCGACAGAAAGGGGATGAACCCACTCTTTGAGCACCCGGTCCAACTCCACCTCCAACCTCGTTCAGTTTCTCAACAAAATCTTCCAGCTTGTCCCCAGAAGCCGCAGCACCTAAACGACCAGACTCCAGCAATCTCTTCAGTACCCTGTAGCTCTTCTTTTGGACTGTGGCGTCGTTGTGTTCGAGCATCATCGGCGTCGCAGTAGCCGTGAAGAGAGCTGAGGATTGAGCTGAAGGTAAGTGTGGAACGAAAATGATCAGGAGATCAAGCATCGTATGAGCGATTGGCGAGGCCCCTGGAGCTGGAGCCGTGGTTGAATGGATATTCTTCGAGAGATGCGATGTGACGGTATTGTACGTTTCGATAATGTCCTGTACGTAGTCAGCACCAGTGCCGTGAATCGTTTTGTGGTAGCTCACCTTCTCGGTCATGATCCCGACCCAAACTCCGATGACATCGCCCACCATGCCTCGTTGCTCCCTTGCCATCTTGCTGAAGACGTTCAGCAAAACAGATACCATATCTTTGGCCAGTGTCTTGAGTAGCTGCATGTTCTCTGCCGCCGACGTCTGGTCCAAGCCGAACTGTTTCCGTAATTCCACAGCTGGGGTAGTGGACACCAAAAGAGTCTGAGTAGATGTAACGAACTGCGACAAAGAGCGCAAAAGAGAGGGGAGAAGAAGGGTTTGAGTGTAAAGAAGATTGGTGATCAGGCTCAAGAAGGGAGTGGTAAGTCCCTACAGAATATGTCAGATGAAGTCGCGAGAGACACCAAGAGGCCGGGCATTTACCTCTTTCATATCTCGAGGCATCTCTGCAAATCCAGGTAGACAGTCCCAAATCTGGCCCACAATGACTTCCCAGATTTTAGCCTCCGCAGTTTTGTCCGCCTCTTCAGCCGCAACCTTTCGTTGGAAAATACGCTCTGACATCGGTCGGAAATAAGACTGGAAAAAGGCTAAGGAGTCGTTTGTCGTACGCGTTCGAATGAGAGGGAGAAGATGAGCACGACCAGGTTGAGGGGTGTTGCCGGATCTTCAATGATTTCGTTAGCAGAGGATCCACTGTACACTATACGAAGCGGTTCTCATACTCACGCATCTGGCTCAATGTTCAGTGGTAGCGCTTTCAGAACCCCTTCAACGCCAACAACCTCGATGGCCATTCCGACAACGTCATCGACCTTTGCCTTCTCCTCAAACCCCGGCTGAGTTCGTAAATCGCCAATATCCTTGATGAGAGGTAATAGCAGCTCTTCAGCGGCCGTCCTCCCTCGTCCCGATGGATCAACCTCAGCGTTTTCGTCAGCCGTAACTCGCAGCCGTAACCGAGAGATCAATGCGGTCAAGATTGGCAGGAGATGCGGCATCCGCAGGGCATGGTTGTTTAACGCATCGGACAACGACAATATAATTTTCGTCAAGAAGGGAGTTTTCTGTTTCTTCCGTGCTCCAGGTAGCAGGGATCCTTGTCTGGAGTAAGTGACTGATGCGATGATCATTTCGTCCGAAATGCAGTACCGCAGAATTCCCTGCGATCCCACAGCATCCGAGGCGGCTGACAGAGCTGATGGCGATGCGGAGGGGGCGAGAAGGATTCCATTGAATGCCAATGTGAAAGTCCTGGGGAGGTATGTCGGCAAGGTCATTGCGTCTTGTAATGATAGCTTTATCAGTGCCGAGGTCAACGCTGAAAGATAAGTGGGAAGATCTGCCGAGCTCGAGGCTACATCTGGAGGTGATGCGAGAAGTGAGTCGAGGATTGTAGGGAGATTCGTGAGCACGGATGGTTTCGCTACTGCCGTATCCACTGGCGGAGGGGACAGCAAATGGGAGAGCAGAGAATATATTTGCGATGTGAGATGGGGAACAGGAGGTAATGAAAGGAGTACTGAACATAGTGTGGACAATTGCTGAGAGATTCTCCAAGTCAGCTCTGCTTAGAAATGATAATCTTCTTACTACTCACCTCATCACCCCACACCGCAACCCAGCCTCGGAGACCCTGGACAACCCAAATGGCTCTCTTTCCCTCAGCATCCTCGCCATCAGCGAATCGAGCTTTCTTTCCTTTACTAGACGTTCCACCATTCTTGACTTCCTCCTCCAGAACTCCTGTCACCCAATCCCTTGCTTTTGGCAGATATGGATGAGCTCCAGGGGTGACCCTCGGTGGAATCGGGGTACATAGAACCTTCCTCACTCCTTCCTGAGCAAGATGGCGAACCTTAGGTCTAGGGTCGAGGTTAAGTTCCAAAAGGTAGCTCCAAGCTTTCTTTAGGAGGGGGGAAGAATTGAGTAAGGCGGGGGGAGCAATGAGAAGGACTGAAGTGGTGATTTGAAGGATGGATCGGAGGGCTGGAGGATGCGCGAGAGCTGTGTCGAAGAGTGGAAGAAGGCACTCGAACAGTGGAGAGAGCTTTGACAGGACAACCTGAGTTGGCGTCTCCGGGACGATAATCGCCAGCAAATACACTGTCGCAGGGATCAAGGCTCCGGCACCCATATTCTCAGATTCTGCCATAGCCTCATCGTCCGCATCTCCAACCTCGTCTGCACAAGCTTTCTCAAGACATTGAAGAAGTGACGCGAAATATGCTGTAGGCGTGTGAGGCAAAGTTGAGGATTTTAGCGCGGAGGAAATGGTGGACTCGATAGCTTGAAGTAGTTGAGCAGGTTTTGATTGATGGGGTTGCGCTGAGGCTGTCAGTCGACGGACATTTGCGAGTGCCGTTGCAAACGATGGCGTCGAGGCGCTTGCTGATGTGGAAGCCATCGCGGGCTATGCTGCTGTGTGGTGGATGGATCCAATTGAACAGGAGTGGAGAGAAGGCAATCAGCGTAACACAAAACCAAGCACACCAGTACTGGAAATCTCAGAAATCTTGAAGGCATCACGTGACTTATAATGGCCGGTGGCAACGTGGCGTTTTCGGTGGTCTCGGTGATCTCAAGGATTACGCCCTCTTACCCCTCATATCATTGCCGAAAGCACTGTCTGAAGGCTTTGAAGAGGGACACGATTCATCACGTCCAATATGGGATGCAGACACCGGTAAGAGAGGTTAGCCATGAACTTCCTTACTTGAGCTCCTTTCTGTACCAGCTACAAAGGATCTCGTCTTGGCTGTTGATTGTCACAAGACGTCTTACGATTACACGCTTCAATTTGTACGCTTGTCATCCTATCAAAGTGTAAAATAATCTCTATCAAATCACCAGCAGTCCTTTCACCGGTCCGATAAACGTTACCATGGCTGCCGGAATATCTCCTCCGTCAGACGGGGTTATCCTAGCGGCAATCCTCAGTCTCCTAGATACAAGTCAAGACGAACAGTCCCACTTCTCAGCACCTGTAAGCTCTCGAGCGTTTTGTGACATACTCAAAGCTGAAGGAAGGATAGGCATTCACCGTAGCCCAACTGGAAGATAACCTGCATCTACGGCCATTGACTATAGATCCGCAAGATATCGTGAGGATTGTAGGCCCGATATCGGACACCCTCTTCGATCCACCTCGTATACCTCGCGTTCGTCAGTTAGCTCGCGGTGGCAAGGTGGAAGATTGGATGGTCTTCGAGACTCGTGGTCGTGGTTCTTCCCTTCCAGGAGCCGTCGATCCTAGAGTCTCTGGGGATGAAAACAGAACTCAACGAGACATTCGTCTGAACGTCAGGAATCAGAACCTTCCATCAGGATCCCCGCCTTCACACGTACAATCGCATCCCGTTCCACCCGTACACCGAGATCGTGACAAGAAAACCATACAGCTCGAACCCCTACAGCCGACAAACAGTCCGACAATGAAATCTCCAGCACCTAAATCTGGCAAAGGTCGATTCCTGAAACCTCTGTTCCTGGGACGCAAGAAGAAAGGTGATAAAGCATCTCCAGTTCCTGGCGACAACGAGTTGAGGGAGTCTTCTCACAGTGACATTGCTAGTCCAGAGAAAGCCGGAAAGGGAAAGGTCGTAGATGGAGGGAAAGAAGTACAGTCATCCCCGCTGCAAGGTGGCGAAACAAGACGTCAGGAAGATGGAGGTAGAAGTCCCAGTGAAGTTTCCTCTGGGGATGGGGATCTGGAGGATTGGGTAGGGGATTCCAGCGTTTACATGGAAGAGTCGGGGAAAGCTGGAGACTTCCGGCAGGGAGGGATCGACGAGGATGAAGGTGAAGATTATGAGATCAGAGACGACGATACAATATTGAGATCTGAGGATGAGGGGGAAAGTGAGGGATATAGTGATGAGGATAGTGATAGCGAGAGCGAACATTCTCCCAGTCCTAGGACTTCTCGGACTCCCCCATTATCGCCAATTGAGGAGATTGAAGAACCACCGTCCCCGGTGGAACAGGATTCTGCATCACAGTCCGCTATGTCAAGCGGACATAGTGACGGAGAGACTGGCATGGTATTTCCTCCGACGCCGTGGTTGACGAAAACTTTCGAAGGTCTGCCTTTCGGTCCAGACGTTCCTGCTGTGAGTGGTTGAGCCGGATGTAATCTGACAATAAATTGCTGACCGATGGTGTCCTTTCTTTTGGTTAGTTGGCGATGGTGGATTGGATCAAGAATCGTTGGCAATGGCTGCTTGTGGAGACAAGCATCGTACTCGTGTTAGCATATATTGTCCAGGTCACGGGTCTATGATCGCTTTCATGTCATCTCTATGTGCGACGAAATCGTATGGCCAAAAGTGAATGGACATGAGTTGCTCGTTATAAATAAGTTAAGACGGCTAAAGCATGACCACTCCAATCTCCGCGCTCTGCTTAGTTGCCGTTCCTCGTTGACCACCGTCAATGGGTGCGCATGCCCAATTGTACAGGTAGACTAGAAGTTGGAGTCAGTACTTCCTGTGAGATCGTGCAAATGAACTGGCTCACAGTTCTGTGGGTTTGAATAGCACAAGGTAATACGAGATATCAGATAGTCAGTGCTAATTGGTTTATGAGTGCGGCGAATCAACTTACCAAGAAACCATCTCCAGGGCCAAACTGTCACGCGGTTCCATCATACGTCAGTGATTTATCAGCATTATAGGCAACAACCTACCTTCTGCTCAGTCAAGAATGTATTGTTATCCAACAGGGTCAGTGCATTCATAACGTCAAATCCAGCCTGATCGGACCCATATTAGCACGTCGACTATAGCTGACAAGTGCCGAAATATGGAGACGTACGTTCTGCGCGATGACCATTGCATCATTGACCAACGCATTCAATCTTTCTCCAAGCTTGCTCTTTGCCTTGGCCTCGTGAGTCGCTGCATCGTCCGCACTACCTCCAGCGGAAAAGATGACGTCCGAAGCATAATAGAAGAGATAAGCAGCATTCAAGAGGTTGTATCTTTTGTGCTTCATGATTGTGGATGGAAGAGAATAGAAGGAGACGAGGTCCGTGACCAGATGCGTGGTGGGATCCTGCATGCAAGCATCAATCATCAGTTATGCACGAGAGAGAAAGATGAGGAAACACCAGAACTTACCTCAACAACGTAAGCCCATGTTACCTGCTCGACCCGATTCCCATTCACATCCTTTCCCTGGCCACTCAGGAACCAATGCTCTACCTCTTCATCTTTGCCAAAGGTCTGTGCCACGTCGAATCTTGCCAAGTATCTTCGAAGGAGACCCGCAACTTGCGGAACGTCGCTGGCGATCATTTCTCTGAATCCCGGAATCCGTGGATGTGAGGGTACAGCATACTGTTTGATGAGACGAGCTACGGTGGAACCCCTGGGCAGAGGAGAAAATCCAATATCGACGAGTTTGGGAGGATTGAGGTTCCGGTGATAATATCTGAGAAGGAAGAAGTGGGGCAATGATTTATAAGTGGGTTCCTCATTGGCGGGTCACGGTAGATCCACTTACCTGCATGTTCCAATAGGTGTTGGCAAGACCACACCACCTGTGTATATTGCCTGCCAAACATTCGCTCGGTTACATCGTCTGGTCACTTCCTTGATGAGGACTGGAGTGAGACGTTTCGATCGCAGCTTCTTGTGCACGCAGAGGAAGTTGATCTCCGCAGCGTCGAATATTCTGTGACGGTTGGTCAGCTGGGAATCTTGCCATAGCAAGATACCAGAATGTTCACTCACTTTGTACGGACGCGTAGATCGACTTTAATACCACTGATGAAAGCTACCAATTTTCCTGTTTTGACCACCCGAACACCAACATGCCACTCTGGCAGATATCCAGGAGCAGTCAAAGCCCTGTTTGAACCAGTCAGACTATCACAGCAGAAAGTTTCGATACAAACACGATGTCACTCACCATAGCAGGAACTCTTTTGAATAGTTGAACCGGAACATTGCATCGTCGTCTTCGACATAGTTCTCCGATAGGAGGACATAGAGCTCCTTCATCTAATTTTACAACCCTCAGTCTTGATATAGCTGCAGTTTAATAAATCGCTATACAACTGACCTGTTCTTCGTTCCTCACGTCCACTAAGCTCCACTCGAAACCCGAAGGTAACGTCCCAGGCTCGGCTTTCACGTCGTCGGGAGTTTTGACTGTATCAATCGGGCCTTCTTCGATGATATTGCCAGCTGTCGAGGAAGATGAGAGTTGAGGAACAGGTTGTGTTTTCCAGAACTGGCAGAGAAGACAGTCAGTATCAAAGCTACATACTTATTGGCAACTTACCTTATGTTCTCCAAGGTCCTTGGTACCGGATTTGTTACCCAGGGCAACTTGTCCGTCCAGTATCTTCATGAGATCAACAGCTTTAAGCGCCTTTCGGATCTCATCTGTAAGGTATCGAGGTCAAATGTGTTTTCTGCATCGAGCTTTAGGTCCAACATACCATCAGTAGCAGCAGGGTCATTGGCGTCCATATTGTTGCGAACAACATCTATGAGCTCCTGGGGCGCTTTGCCAGAAGCTAAACTCCTGAGAGACATACTATGTCAGAGAACATACCTTCTTCACGTTATAAGGGAAAATGTTTATGGATGGAGAACCCACTTTAGGCGAGAAACGGCTTTGGAGGCCTTGCCCTTCTTCTTCTTCTTTTTCTTCTTCTTGCCGCCCTCACCGCCGGCTCCAGCTTCTCCTCCTTCCCCGTCTACCGCCTCGTCGCCTCCACCTTCGTCCCCTTCATCCTCGTCATCATCCTCGCCCTCGCCCCCATCCTCATTCTCTTCCGCCGCAGCTGCCTGCCCTAATTTGGCGAATTTCTCTAGAACTTCATTCGCAGCATTATCCGAAGGAGCTGCCGTCGTGTTTGAGGACGACGCGGCTGCGTTCGACACGGGAAGAGAGTCGTCGGTGGGAACAGGCATCCTGAGTGTAACTCTAGACAGAGATACCACGATGATACGCTGTGATTGAAGTGCGTTCTCGTTGTCACTGTGCTGTCTATATCAATCCATGCATGAAATTACGTTACGTACACAGCTGGATCGTCATTGGGATAAATGGGGGGAATGAACAAGGAACTCACTCACAATGCGCGTTTCTTGATGTGTGCAGCTATATATTGATTGTCTTTCTACAACTGCACACCAGCTCACTAACTCTGCTTCCAAAGACGGGGGAAGATCGCACTCTGCCTCCCTACGATGTCGTCGGACCCACCTTTGGGTTCTTCAACTCTGGTTGATCCGCCATCAATACCGGCTGGAGCCTCGATTTCCGACGACATTCGCAAACAAGTCGAGCAGGAGCAAGCTCTGATCGATGCTCAGCGGAAAGTCACGGCACTTGAGGAGGAGATTGATAAGACTCGAAAGGACAAGGAAGCTGCTGACAAGGGACGGGATGATGCTGGTAAGATCGTCTTCTGCTATACAATGATTGTTGTGCTTACGATTCTCCGTTCAGTTTCCGTTGTCAGTCAGCTTCGAACGCAGCTATCCACTCTCCAGTCTTCCCACCATGAGACCGCATCGGCTCTATCGGTACTTCAAACACGATGGGATGTGAGTTTTCTGTCTGATCAGACAAACGAAGAGGCAGAGCTGATGGTCGCTCATACCAGACATCCGAGAGAGAAAAGCTAGAGCAACTTGCCGGGATAACTGAACTCCAGGAGAGGGTGCAGAGAGCCAATAGTACGTGGATTCAGTATGACATGACATTCGGTGACTAAGACTTCTACTACAGAGGAGCTGTACATCCTTCGCACACAGAAAACGGAGGCTTCTCAGAAAATCGCTCATCTCGATGTCGAGATCTCCGAACTGAAAATGAACGAATCTACAGCTAAGGTACGGCCCCATTGATTATCCCATCATTTGAGTGCTAATTGTAGGTCTGACGTCTGCAACCCTACTCCAGTTCAACGAGGAACGTAGTACAGCTGCCCTAGAGAGTGCTCGCAGCGAAATCCTGAATCTAGGAAAAGCAGTCACAGATATCGAGGAACGATTTGGAAAATATAGAGTCGACAAGGCAAGTCTGGCCGATATCATTCTATAAAAAGAGCAGGAAGGGCAAAAACTTACTGGAGCTCTTTACAGCAATCTGAATTGCAACAGCTACAAGTCGAATACGACAGTGTAATCTCCCGCTTGACGAGTTCCGAACATTCCTACCACTCTCTTCAGCAAGCTTTTGATTCTCAATCTCGGCGTCTCGCCGAAGCTCATTCAAACATCGCAACTCTGACCTCCGCTGCTGCTTCGCAAAAAGCATCCTTCCGAATCGAGCTTAACCGTCTCACCGAGGAGGTTCGTCTTCTGGAAAAACGGGTCGGCGATTCTCGTGCAGCTGTTGCAGATCGTGAGGCCGAGTTGGAGCGTCTCGCGGAGTCTCAAGCGGACAAGGAGAAGACGTGGCAGGATAGATGGAAAAAGGAGGAGAGGGCGAGAAAGGAGGCTGAGAAGCGATCAGAGGACTTGAAGATTGTGGTGGAAAGACTGGCCGTTGCCAATGGACAAGGAGCGACTATCAGCGCTGCAGCGAGCGTCGCATCGGGGATGAAGCAGAGTGGGAAAACGTATACCGAGTTCTACAGAGACTACGTGATTCAGGAGGCGAAACTGAGAGCGTCAGAAATTGAGGTGGACAACCTACAGCAGCTTCTGGACGAGATCACGCAAGATATTGAAGAGCGGGTAAGGTTTTCAGTGAACATATTATTGCGATGCTTCTGACGTTTGATCGATAGAAATACGACCTGGAAAGCCAAGCCGCCGAAAAGGACCGAGCAGTCGAACGTGCCAACGCTCTTGCTGCTGAACTGGCTGCTGCGCAAGCGGCCCGCGATGTCAATGAAGCCAAGGTCAAAGCACTAACGGCTGAAAGCGCTCATTTCACCGAAGAGTTGGGGGAGCTTCGTGCAACAGCCGGTGATCTTTCTCGACAGGTGCAAGGTCTTCTTCGGCAGATTGCTATCAAAGATGATCCGAGCCTAGCGACGGTGTCCTTGGACAATCAGGCAACCGTAAAAGAAGGGGACGTCATCTCCGACAAGCTGGTCGAGTTCAAGTCTATTCGTCAGCTTCAAGAACAGAATCAACGCCTTTTGAAGGTCTCTCGTGGTCTGATGGCAAAACTTGATCAACGTGAGATCAGACGGGCGGCTGCTAATGGTGAAGATATCGATACTGGTGCGACCCTTGACCAGGCAACGGAGACCATCACGAAACTCCATGCGCAGTTACTGGAAGCCCAGAAGAAGATCAATGAAGCTGTAAGAGAGCGAGACTTCTTCTCCAAGCTTTTAGCTAGAGGAGACGGCTTGAAGCTTGGTCAAACAGTCTCTGGGAATGGAACTGTTGAAGACGGAGAGGGAATCCATCAGCAAACAATAACAACTCTGCAAGCTGAGTTGGACATCGTTAAGAGGGAGATGGATCTGGAAGTCAGTAAAGCGAAGGAGCAAGTTGCAATCAAGGATCAAGCTGTTGGGGTTGCCGAGGTTGAGAAAGCCAAGGCTGAAGCGAAGATTGCGGTACTGGAAGGTAAGCGAATGTTCGCTTCGAATCCTGGCTATGAAGAGTCTGCTGACAAATCATCTCAGAACAACAACGAATGCTTAGCGATTCGAACAATCTGCAGAAGCAGGAGTATGCCAATCTTGAGAGAGTGTACAAAGATTCGCAGAGCTCAATCTCACAAACCCAGATCGAGCTACGGATGGTGGGTGTTTCTGCTTGTTGTTAACTCTTGTATTTCTAATGAAGGAAACAGGCTCGGCAAGAAGTTGAAACACATCGTGCGGCCGCCGAGAGGGCAAGAAACGAAGCATCTAATCTACGCGCAGAGAAGGAACAGTGGAAGGTGTGTATCAAGTCAGAATTAGGGTCCGATTCTTGCATTGACGTTATCGGGCCCTGTTTAGAGCTACGAATCTCGCCTCGAGTCGAATCTCCGAACTGTCAATGAGGAACGAGCCAAACTCCAACACCTCATCGATAACCTTCAAAACGTCAGCCGGGAGAACGAGCAGACACGGTCAGAGGAAAGGACACGATGGGAACAACGGGAGGAGGCACTACAGAGAGACTGGTGGGTTCATTTGATGACACCTATATCTAGACTGACGCCTACTCCCAGCAATGCACTCCGGGCCGAGGTAGAGAAAGCAAAGGAGGGTACGAGAGCAGCTGAGGTTAGTTTCGTCTAGCGATTTTCCGCTTCCGACTTCGACTGACGTGCAACCAGAAACGCGCTGAAGACTTTGACTCGCGCTTGGAGGCCGCCACGACAGCTGTGCGGGCTGAAAAAGAGGCGGCCGAAACTCTCGCTTCCACTCGCAAGGACGAGATTGACAGACTCAGCAAACAGTCTGAAGACCGTATGCGTATCGGCTTGAACTGGAAGAAACGTGCGGAAACGCTCATGCCAGACGTGACGAGGCTCAACGAAGAGAAAGCAGCTCTCCAGAAACAGCTGGCGGATGAGCTTGAAGCCAAGAACAAGCAAATGGAGGAACTGAATGGCCAAATTTCAGCGCTGAACAAAGAACTCGAGGAAGTGAAGGGGAAGGTCTCGGAGGCAGAACGGAAACTGTCGGAAGCGGAGAAGACTGTTCAAGCTAAGGATCTGGCTGTGAAGAGGCTGCAGGCGGATGCGTCGAGAGCACCCAGTCAAGCCCCCGTGGATAATACTGGTCTTGTGAGTTACACACCCCTCTGTTGTCAGTAACGCTCACTGAAGCTGACGTTAACTTTAAGGATGCCGTGCAAGCCGAACGGGATAGTCTCCAGCAGCAATTGGAGGCTGCACGGAAAGAAATCGAAACAGTCAAAGCTGAAGCGACTTCATCTTCCGGGGAGACTACGAGTATCACTGCGGAAGAGCGGGCACAGTGGGAAGCGGACCGAGCTTCAGAGCGGGCGAGCCAGGACAAGGTTAGTCAGCATAAATGTGGCGCTGTCGGTTGATTGATCTTCTTCGCTAACGAGCACAATATCGCACAGAGATACGAGGAAGGGGTTTTGAAAGTCAACAGGGCCAATGCGAATCTCAAAAACCGGGTGGATGCCCTCGCTGCGGAAAAGGCCAGTCTCGACGGCCGCGTAGCCGAATTACAAGCAGAGGTTGAGAAAATGCGGAACGCTCAATCGCAATCGACTTCCAATGTCGAGGCTGGGGAGATTGTCAGCCAACCTTCGCAGGAGGCAATCGATCATGCCGTCAAAGCAGCTGTGGCAGCTCGGGAGGCGGAGCTCGCAACCGAGCATGCTGCCGCGCTTCAAGCCGCGACCGCTGCTGCTGCCTCCTCCACTGCCCCTGCTCAGTCATCGGATGCCTCCGTCGATCAAGCGAAGATTCAAGCGGCGGTTCGAGCTAAAGAGTCAGAACTCAACGCAGCCTTCCAGATCCAACTGTCAGAAGCAGTGGCTGCCGCCAAAGCCAGTCAATCACTAGCGGGCCCTACGGAGGCGGGAGGCGAGGCGGAGACACAGTTGAAAACTCAGATAGAGGAATTGGAGAAGAAGATCAAGACCCTGGAAAGACAAGCGCGGACGACTGAGATTAGCCGGAAAACGCTCGAAAGGCAAAAGACCGAGGCCGAAGCTAAAGCTGCGAGGCTGGAGGCTGCCGCTGCGAGTGGGAGTGGACCCAAGCCAGCGCTACCACAGATCATCCCGAGCCCAACGACCAAGGTTGAGGGCGCGGAACTACCGGCGAAACCAGTCCCATCGGGACCTGCTGGGTCCAGCGCTGCTCCTATCCCTGCCGCTTCGACTGGTACAGCTGGTTCGACGTCAACAGCTGGACCGGCTGGTACCCCTCCTAGGGGCGGAGCGGTCGCACGGGGTGTGAGAGGACGAGGCGGGGCGGTGAGGGGTACAACCCAAGCTAGAGGTGGGGCTGCCAACCCCCGAAACTCGATCTTAAGCAGTATGTCCATATCGCTTTCTTCCCTCCTGCCAATCTGCAGCTGATAGCTGATTGAACTCCAGCGGTCAACGCCCAACTGGCGTCTGCAACGAGTGATCCAACATCTCCATCAGGGACTAAACGGCCCCTCCCAGAGGACGAGAGTAGCGGAGGGGAAGTACAGTCCGATATCCTAGCGAGGATCCAGGGCGCCGCCGCCACCCCTGGTACTGAGACGGGGACAGGTCAGAGAGGGAGGTTGATCAAGAGGCCTAGAGGCGCGGGTCCTGCTCGGGGTGGTGTGGCAAGAGGGGGGGCGAGAAGGGCTAGTGCCACCGGTGCTGGGACTGGGGCTGGGGCTGGGGCTGGTAGTGATGGAGGAGCTAGTGGAGGGACGTCAGGAGATGGTGCGGGTGCTGCCGGGGGCGGGAGCGGGAGCGGGGATGCACCTAGTTAGTTGGCGGTTATACCTTCATGAAGATCGATCATTATGTTCTACGACTTGGTCGCTCGTTTTACTCAGAACAAAGGGCCACATATTCCCCTGTACTCATGAACACCACCAAATGACAAATCGAAGTAGAGTCTGCACGTTTAGACACAACAAGCTACAACAACCAGAATGCAACAGAGCAACCATATCTCATACATCCCTAGCACCCAAAAATGGTTATCAACGTATACGTATCATTCGCGAGAAAACGCGATGCGGGGTGAGGTTTATGACAAAGATCAACCAAATGGGGTCGACATATAAAGGTATATTCGTACAAAGGTTTTCGAAACTAACTGAGGTGAGGAATCTTTTTTTTCCCTTTTAGGGCATTGGGCATTGGGCATTGAGCAATGGGGAATGGGTTGAAAATTTCGGAAGTGGGGTACTGATAAACGGGGGTATTACATGTAGGGTTGGGGGTACACCCATAGATGGGAAGGTTCGGTTGGGAATGGTCTATCTATATCCTTGCGGACAGTTTGAATAATTGGAAATTTGGGACAAGGCTTGAGCCGGAGTGATAGGATTGATGTGACGCCGTCGTAGAATGGCGGAGGGGCAGGAGATCATCCCATGAAAAGCTTGGACAAGCCTCGGATGACTCCTTAAACAGTCGAATAACTCCTCATCTCCCAGCTCCCAGCTCACATCCCCATCCCCAGATGCCGCTGCTCCATCATCAGCCGAGCATGCTCCTGTTGTTGTCTCTGATACTGCAGATGTTCTCTACTGATATACGGATAAGGCGGAGGAGCCTGTTGTTGTTGTTGCTGCTGCTGTTGCACTGAATGAGTTTGACCACCCTGCTGCTGAGGTCCTGGACCTTGTTGCCCCTGGCCCTGGTTCCCTGGTCCCGGCCCATAGTACCCCTGAGAATAATCTGCAGGACCTGGAGGAGGTTGTTGGGGATAACCATAAGCCGGACTAGATTGTGGGTGACCATGCTGTTGTTGCTGTTGTTGCTGGGTTTGATACTCTGGTGGAATGTAGTGACCAGCCGATAAGGGGGACTGCAAAGACGCCATCATATGTGGTGACGCCCCTCGATGCATTTCTGGGATCTGGGGGACGGGTGGGGGTAAAGAATCCCCAGGGCCCATCCCCATCTCTGCCAGCTGAGCTTGAGCTTGCGCCTGAGCCTTCTTGGTCTTCCCGGATGGTAGTCGCTTCTTTGGCCGGTTGTTGCCCGGTGTACCTTGCCCGAGGTTCTGATGTGATTCCGTTTGCGCTTGTGAGTGATCATTATGAGGAGGGGCTAGGTGAGAAGATGATCCTGCTGATTGTTGAGCGGCCGAGGCGGCCATCGCGGCCGTGGCTGCGGCAGTGAGTTTATGGGGTCTGATGGCGAGGCCGCCTCCTTTCCCTTTCGTCGCAGGGACTGGCCCTCCAGAGGGTGTGCCATCAGGGAGGATCCCGTCAGGTGCGTTCAGGCAGGCCTAGATGTCGAGTGATCAGCATTTAGCCCTGATTCCACAAAATTGCAGCCGCCACCCACCTGTATCAGATTTTTGCCCTCGGCTTTCGTGACCAGAGGTTGTAATTTGGCAGTAGTGAAGGTGTAGACCAATCCTGTTTCTGATACGACCAAGAGTAGAACCTGAGTTCCAGTCAAAGTTGACAGCTCGTATGCCTGCAAAGGAGTCATAAAATCAGCATCCGTGCTGGCTGCAGTAATGTTCAATCAGCTCACCTTCTTCATGATCCCCGCCTTCCGCTTCGAGAAAGTTATATGCCGCCGCGATTTATCGGCAATGTATTCGATCCTGATCTTCCGACGACCGGAATCACCGTCTTTGTCCACTAGGGTAAATCCTCCTGGCACATCAGGATGCCCCGAAGGTCCTCGAACGCGTTTCTGTGGAGGGGCGTCTGGAAGACAAATATTAATCAGCCCCCTTCATAACTTCGAAATGTCAATGAAACTTCACCTCCATCATCGTCATCGTCGTCGTCGCCGTCGTCCAATCCAGTCTCAGCCTGGAACATGTCGTTCACATCCATCGTACTGGCAAGGTCGTTATTTGACTGTTGCAGACCATCTGATAACCCAGCCATAGGAGGGGGATTGGGCGAGAGTGATGGGGTGAGTTCCGCAGGGACTGATGTCGGAAGGAGGGGGCCGAGTGGAAACGATCCAATGAAGTAGTTATTGAATGAGGAGTCGGATTTAGCAATATTGTCCGACGATGTGGATGTGGTACATAGAAAGTCAGGTGGGCGATAGAATACGAGGATTGGTGGCGAATAAGGTCAATTCAAAGAATAAATTCCGTAAAGATAAGCAAGAAGTGAAGTGATTGAGCAATCCAATCAGCGCCGATCATGCTAAGACGACAGACTAAACAGCACAGCATAAACAAACTCACCGCCCAGCTCACTATCCTTGACGTCGACCGTCGTCTCGAAATCCCGCATATCGACCCCCATACCTTCTCCAAAATCAGCAACCATGTCCATATCCAGTCCATCGGTTACATCCCCAATATCGACCCCCACATTGTCATGCTCGCCTGATCCACTTGGACCACCGCCCACTTCCGACGTGGTGTAGTCGTTTACTGATTCCATGTTGACAGAGATACTCCTTGTGGTCTGGGAGTGAGGTAAAGGAGTAAGTCGCGGGGTGTACAATGTCGGAGTGGTCATGTACGGATTTGGAGAAAGAGGGGCCAGGGAGGGGGGGAATGAGAGGAAAGGGGAAAGAGAAGAGTGGCAACGAGAAAAAGTACGAGTGCGGGATTTACAAGTACGAGTCCTTGATGACTTGGATTCTAGAAGGATGGCCGTCTGATGTGTTTGTGACGAAAGGGCCGGAAAGAGCAAAGAGGACTCTTGACGGATACAGTGGCAACAACCGCTAGGGAGGGAGCGATGAGGTGCTATATGCTCTCTGTGGTCAGACTGGGACGTCTTTCACCGTCTTTTCGCCTGAAGCCTTCCTTTGATTCGAGGATCCGACGAGACTGTTGATGAGGCAATGACGTCTGACAGCGCCCCGACTGATCCCACGTCCACTTGCTCGATCCAGAACGAGATGGTGCGTGAGAGGCCGCAAAGAAAGCTAAAAGTGAGACTGATACTGCGGGGTTTGCTCTGTCGCTCTGTGATCTGTGATCCGTGACCGTGGCGGGAATTGTTTGGCAAACGCCAGATGGTGCACCCGGCAACAGCGGATGGTAATGGAGATAGGCAGGTGCGGGCAGAACGCGGTGAATAAGGTTGCAAAGCGCAAAGCGGTGCGGTGTGGTGATCGGGACAATGATTCTCCAGCGAGCACGAGAACCGTTTTCGCCTGTTGGAGAGTATTAGCCGAGAGGGAGACGAGAACGAGGACAACCTCTAGTGTAGGTGTGGTGTGGGATTCTAAACGAAGATCGGCCATGGAACGGTCAGCTGGCAGTCTATTGACCATGACAGACACCGACGAGGACGGGCGAGGCGGGGAGATAGCAACACAATCAATCACGAACAAATTCGAGACGATATTTGAGTTGTAATAAACTCTGAGACCACAGAACGGCCACGACAAGGACAAACGTTCTTCCGTCGTATCCCGTATGGTGTTCTTCCCCTCGATCCCCCGATCCCCCGAGCCCCTTCGAGGCCATGAGAGACTGCGAGACGAGTATCTGTATCGGTTGATACGGTGATGGACCCCGCCGTGTCACCATTCGACTGCGGCAGCACGACGCGGGGGTTCGCCCGAGGGGTCCTTTGCAGGATTCCGACACCAAGCGACCACCGCGCGACATGCGACATCAATAGCCCGAGGATCCAAGGAGCACGCAGCCAAGAACAGCGCTGACAGACGGAAAGGGGTCGTCCAAGTCCAGTCTCTGAGTCTCTCCGCTGATTGATGCCAATGCCCCCATTCCTCTACCCCGCTCTGTTCACCACCTCGGCCATGTCTTGGCCGGCATGCACCGACGAGGCGACACGAGGCGCGTGAGCGTGGGCGAGAGGGACGACGGCGTCGGGAAGAGGGAAGAGAAGCAAGAATGAGTCTGGGAAGTGGAGGTGCACCAGAAGGTGGTGATGGCGATCAAGTCAGGGGTAAAAGGATGGTTTCGCAAGCTGTGAAAAAGGGACAGGGCTGGCTTCGCAGCGACTCGAGCCGAGGATGGGACCAAGCAAACATCACTCACAGATCTGAAGACCACCAGCAGTTGACAAGAAAAACTGTATCGCGGATCAAGAATCGAAACGGTGACCAAGCTGAAGC
This sequence comes from Phaeotremella skinneri, assembly GCA_001599695.1. NCBI lineage: Eukaryota > Fungi > Basidiomycota > Tremellomycetes > Tremellales > Phaeotremellaceae > Phaeotremella > Phaeotremella skinneri. The sequence continues at coordinate 364,710 of BCHT01000013.1, read as the reverse complement.
CGGCATTGCCGTCACCATCGCAAGGTGAGGACGAGGAGGAATTCGGATCATGTCGAGGGGTCCGCAGGGTTCGCAATGGATTCAGAGTAGGGGACGCGACAGGCCCATCGGATACCATGAGTTCCGTTTTAAAGAAATGTTCGATATCGGTGAGATGGGAGAAAAAGACATGGGGATCGAGAGAGAGGGCAGGATTAAGTACCCGTGTCAAAGTCAGGTAGTGGAACCGGAAGGATTGAGGTGATACGCCGGAGTGGGTAGGCGAGGCGATGGAGTGGTGTCGGAGGGGGATGAGCCGGTCGACCGAGTCACCATCATTCGCAGGGAGGAGGGAGGGTTGGGTAGCGTTAGGGTTAGGGTAGCGTAGGGGTAAGGGATTGACGAGGAGGTAGATCAGTAACTGTTTTACTAGTCATGGTGGGGAAGGAGGGATGGACGTAAACAGCTCTCAACATAGCGATGGGCGGCGTAGATGATCATATGATTGCGATCATGACCATGGGCAGTGATAATGAATGCGGACTATCCGTCGATGCGACACATGTCCACACACATGACATACTCTCCCCAGTGGCAAGTGCAGGTGAGCAACTGGCAAGCAGGAAGAACCAAACAACCAACAAAGCAACACGCGTATCGTGTACCATGGTGATACCAACATCGTCGATCATCAACAAGGCTCAAACCAACCACCTCAACAACATCCACCATCCAAACATCCACGCGATGATGAGCATGGTGGAATGGTGGAAGGTGGATGGTGGAATTGCCCGTCCTGGAGAAGTCACCAACAGGCCCATCAAAGGGATGATCACCATGTTGATTTCTTTTCCTTTCTCTTTTGGGTGTTTTTACCTCTTTCGGCTCGCTTGGCTTGCATCACCCCCGCCCGCCCGCGGACCATCATGAAACGGACTGGAAACCCACGGCGCGCAATATCGGATACACCACTCACCTGAAAGAGTTGGATGGGTTTCGATAAAGTGCTGCAGAGAGTGAGTGTGATGCTAAAATGTCCAGTTGGGGAGGGGTGTAATGGGATGGAGGAGAGAGCGGTGAGGAGGTAGTGAATGGTGATGGCCCTTCGTGAACTCTATGAGTGGGGGGGTTTGTTGCTTGTTGACGTCCCCTCGCTGGTGGCAAAGGGACACGGGGTGGCTGGCTCCGGGATTACTGTTTGAGGCATTTTTTGGAAGACCGAATTTTACACGTCATAATACTGTCTTGCCAGTGATAAGCAAACCATGGTGAGAGCTAGCTGTTTATCCTTATGATGCAGGCCTACCACGAAGCAATGGCAACGATTGAGGATGATCTGTGAGAAGATCACTGGGAACATAATCGATTCATGCATTTAGCAGTGTTTTTTCTACAGTCTCGAGGGAAAAGTGCGCTCGAGCTTCCCTTGCAGTTCTGACCAGTCGCTGCTTAAGCTCGATACGAGTCAACAGCACACAGTACTCTACGAACACCACATCTAACCACCTAACCACACATCCCCAAGACTCATGCCGCCACGACAGGCTGCACTAATGTGATGTTATCCCCCTTGAGCAGAATCCGACCTGCAGAGAATAGACGATCAGCATGAACGTATATTCAATGCGAGTCCCAGCAATCTCGTCCAACCCGTGCGGCCTTCTCGCTCAGGCAGATACAAACTACCTCCAACCCCTGCTCCCCTACAACACATCACGGAGATACCTATGTACTCTCGTGTCTGTCTGCCATTTGACGCAAGTGACGAGGTAGATTGGTAGATTGTTGTTACCAGACCACGCGATACACCTTCACTCGAGGTAGATTGGTAGATTGTTGTTACCAGACCACGCGATACACCTTCACTCGAGGTAGATTGGTAGATTGTTGTTACCAGACCACGCGATACACCTTCACTCGAGGTAGATTGGTAGATTGTTGTTACCAGACCACGCGATACACCTTCACTCGAGGTAGATTGGTAGATTGTTGTTACCAGACCACGCGATACACCTTCACTCGAGGCMRATTRKKAGATTGTTGTTACCAGACCACGCGATACACCTTCACTCGAGGCCAATTATGAGCGCTGAGCGCTGGTGATTGCTCTCGGTTTCAGGGCTACGGGCATCCTTGCCCACCCTCTCACTACGTCCATCGCCTTCCCACCTGTGTTCTAGTAACGCCGCGACCACAGATCGTGTATCGAGATCCCAACCGGATACCGCGAAAGGACGGAAGCTTTATAGACACATAAATCCCACTCACCCAGATCCCGTCTTGGCTTGACCTCCTTCCCAGCTTTGTTCCCAATGTCATAAACCTCCTCTGCATCATCCAGGACAACATTCATGAACTCGTCAAAGCCCTGTTGCAGGAAACCAGCCGAGATGTTCATCCACATTCAATCCGATTGAGGTCATTGGGTTTGTCGTCGTGTAAGGTAGTGATTTCGGTTTTGGAGATTACATGGACACATGTAGCCAGTTGAATTGAGGTGATGGCAGTGCGAATGCACCGTCGTGAGTAAAGGGTAACATTTTACGATTGCATGGAAAGTAAGAGGAAAGAGGGAGAAAGCAAGCAAGTAAGATGGATATCAGCAATGCGTCCCGCGCTGTAGGAACATCAAAGAACGCACAATGATATAAGCCTCAATCCGGAACTCGTTGTTGTCATATAACCATATCAGAACGCGTTGATGCTAATAACAGGTCAGCTTGACATCGAAGGGGCTGAAATGTCTGATCAAGAGACAAGAACTTCAACTTTACTTTTTGCAGATACGAGAAAAGGATATTGATGGGCTAACAGGTTTGTATAAGTCAGTCCCGTACATGATCACCCTTAGCTTATACCGCTTATGGCATTTGGCGACCACGGATGTAGAAGCTAGTAGCACGGACGGGAAAGACTTACTTGGACCATAACTTTTCGGCCACTCATTTTGGTCTGACTATCTTCCTGGTTATAAGCCCGCTAGGCGTTGGATGTGATCAGAGGGGGATAGATTGTGAGTATATGGTATACGGTATTCGTTGAGTCGATGGAATCTAGCGATGTGTTTACTATGAAGACAATGTTGGAAGAGATAGAGATTCGAGGTGTCTTTAGAAGGAGAGGAGGTGGACGAGGTTGGGATAAAGGCGAAATAATAATGAAAAGTATTCAACCTGATACTTGTTCGGGTCACAGTCGGCCGACCCGAGTACGCTTTCGAGTAGACGTAGAAAAGTTGGTGACCACCACCTCTACAGCAAATACAGTCTGCTGAGAGCTGTCTATACCTGTAGAATATTCTCCTAGAATCCTAGATAGATCAGCAGGACACTCCACTCCTCCTTGTCAACATCCCAGCAGACTTCATACTTTTCAAAAATGGCTGCTGCTCGACGGTACAAAATACATGTCCCCGCTACGACAGCTAATGTCGGACCTGGTTTCGACGTATGCGGTATCGCCCTCTCCCTCTCCCTCACTTTAGACGTCACCATCCCCACCCAATCATCAGTCTCCACCCCCTCTCTCCCAAAGATCACCTACTCAGGTCTGGACTCTTCCAACGTCCCTTTATCACCGTACAAAAACCTCCTAACCCGAGTCGCCCTCTACCTCTTACGCTCTCACGATATCCCAACATTTCCTTCGGGAGTAACAATCCACGCCCACAACGAGATCCCCTTCGGTCGTGGACTAGGTTCGTCAGGTGCTGCAGTAATTGCCGGAGTCCTTCTTGGCGACTTATTAGGAAACCTCTCCCTCCCCAAAGAGCGTCTACTAGATTTCGCGTTAATGGTAGAACGTCATCCCGATAATGTTACGGCTGCGTTGATAGGGGGTTTTGTCGGGAGTTATCTACGAGAACTGTCACCTGAAGATATGTCTGCTGCGAGTATACCTTTGGCGGAGGTTTTGCCAGAATATCCTGAAGATGCGGGTGAGGATTGGGGCAGGGATCCACCAGTTGCCCCGAGGGGGATTGGACATTATGTGAGATTTGGGTGGGCGAGTGAGATAAAGGCTATAGCTGTTATGCCGAGGTTTGAGTTGGCGACTGCCAAGGCGAGGGGAGTTTTGCCGGAGACGTATTCGCGGAAGGACCTGGTGGGTGTTAACAGTGTTGTCGCGTCTGGCATGAAGGGCTATCACTCGAGCGTGCAACAAGCCGCTACCTCAAATGGACAAATGGGGCTGACTTGTTTCCAGGTCTTCAATCTCCAAAGATTAGCAGTCCTCACCACTGCGCTCGCTCGATCACCCCCAGACTCGGAACTGATCTACGAAGCGATGAAAGACCGTATCCACCAGCCCTACCGGATGGCCCTAGTAAGTGGATGTGACTCAGTCCGAATCGTTGCTGACCGTCCGGCTGTCTCCCTCCATCTCTTCATCGCCAAAACATACCTCGATATATACGAACCCGTATTGAAATCTTGATCTAATGCTACACCCCATCCCAGATCCCCGGCCTCCCTAAAATTCTCTCAACCCTAACCCCAACCTCCCACCCAGGTCTTCTGGGAATCTGCCTCTCCGGCGCAGGTCCCACGATACTGGCCCTGGCAACACACAACTTTGACGCTATCGCGGCGGAGATCGAACGGCTGTTCAAGGACGAGAACGTTGGTGTCGATTGGCAAGTCTTGAGTATCGATGAGAGGGGTAGTTGGGTTGAGGAGGTTGAGGGGCAGAGTGGGTGATTGGATGGAGGGGACTATATGTGGATTATTGCATGGCATTTCTTTTGCCCTTTATTGTCCGCGGGATACTGACTTGTGATCTAACTTATCTGCCGAGGATTGAGGGTCCTTGTTGAATCACTTGTATCCATCATTGTATCCATCATTCCTGTCGCTCCATTCCATGGCTTCCTCCATGGTCGGAACAAAGCAATCACAATTATCCAAGAACACTGACATTCTTCCGCCTACCCTGACGCCTCTCCTTGTGCATCCTCTTTCCACTCCTTGCCCACATCCTTCATCATTCCCGCACGTATCCTACATCATTCCCGAAGCGCATATACAACCTCCCATTCTCCCAGAAACGCACTACTGCAAAACACACATGCCCTCCTCAACCTCACCCTTGGGATCCTTAGTCTCCTGAGGGAGGATATTCACCATCCGAGCATGTAACGGTACCATAACGCCCCCAGGGAAAGATGTGCCCGGGGGGAAATATCTGTATCCAGGTAGAACGGCAATCGGATCGAAAGTCGTCATCAGCCTGAATACATTCCGCTACTCAAGAAATGACATCACCCGCCGTATTTTAGGACCGTCATCTTTGGTAGAGCTGCGCCTAGTGGGAGTATCCTGAGGGATGATTTAGCTCAGATGGTGAAAGGACAGATGAAGTGACCGATGAAGGGAGATGGATGAGATGTAGGGACAGAATTGGAACTCACGCTCCTGCCGGGACATAGAAGCCGTCTGCGGCTTTCCCGGCTTTCGTGACGTTTTTCAGACATGCGTCGTCGTCCTGCGAGTATCGGTGAGTTCTCAATTATCTGCAAACGCTATGAGGGGTACCACCACGGAGGGGGCGGAGAAACAGGCCGAGGTATCTTATCATACCCCTCCCATCTCCATGCACACATCCTCTTCACTCCTTGTACTCTGTCCTCGGCCCTTGATCACTAATACCTCAACCTCCCCTCATAATACCCTCACCCTATCAACCCAACACAATCTCGCAGACTGCACCATCATGAACCAAAACCAAAAGTCCCGGTAATGCCACTCACAAATTCCACAACAGCCCACCTAGGTCCCCATTCCCCCTTCTTAAAGACCGTCTCCCCAAGCTCGTCAGGATCCACCTGCTCCTCCACAGTCTCTGTCGATATCTTCGCCCCATACTCTTTACGCGCCTTAGCTGCCGCTTCAGCTTTTGCTTTTTCAGCTTTTCGACGTTTGGCATAAGCTTCGTCCGATTCTCCGGGGGCTTTTGGCATACTTTACGACCTTGTCGAACCCTTCCGAGCCAGGGGAGGTGGTCTCGCTGATAATGTATAGATGACTTTGGAGGTGGAATGGGATAGGGGGTGGGACTGTGGCCTTTTCTTTTCATGTTGGGATAGGGTTGAATCCTTTCATGGTTATCCCTGCCACTTTGGCTGAGACGAGTCGTCCTTCCCTTTCTTTTTCCCTGCTAGCTGTACCATGTGGATCTAGTAAGATGCTCCTGCAAAGTATGCATAGATTGTCATCTACATTTTTCCTGAGTCAGATATCATTCGCACAGAAGCGAGAATCAGACGTGAAATCCTTATCCCTCGCCCAGCCACACAAAACATAGATCACCAAGAATCTAATAAACCTTCTAAACCATATCACAGAGTCTCCGGAACGCTTCTGACAAATATATATCGCTGATTTTCTGTCCTCCCTCTAGCCAATTCGAAATATGAATCCCAAGTCTGGTCCACTCATCGCTGGCCCCGGTCCACTCGTTTGTCCAAAACCACAGTCCCGCATTCTTCAAAGCTCATTGTGGCGCGGGGGACCTCCTCTCGCTGATCTATGGAGTGGAGCTTCGCTGTACTATCCATTGGAGTTGGGGAGGGAGATGTGTCCGTCTGAATAAGGGAGTACGATTATGGCGTGTTAAGTAATACACCCATCTGGAAAGAGGAGGCTTCTGGACTCACTGTTACTGTCAATGTATCGCATTTGGGTGGCAGTTCCAGCCTCCCCCTCTGAGCCCTTGGACCTCTGGTTCCAGAAGGTCCAAGCTGGTCGTACCCCGATCACCCATCATCAATGTCCATTACGTCCAAGCTAGACTAAATGGAACCTACCACATCTTCGCCTACACTGCGTCTAGACCCTGCCCCAGCCCACAGTCTCCTTTCAAGCTCATTCCCGTCCATCCTAGTCCCCATGACATGTTCGGGTAACCTCAAATGGTCCGCGAGAAGGGACCAAGCATAGTCCGAGGCCTGACCATGTCCTACCCCACCCTCAATATCCCTCCCCCCACTAAATCTACGATTACCGCCAAGTCCCCCCATCCCCTCTCGGCCGACTAAGGAGTTGCGAATCCCGAGGGTGGGCGAGGGTGGAGGAGTCGCGAATGGTGCCACGATGGAGAGCTGGGTTTTCGTTTGGGACTGGCTCTGCGATTTGTAAACTCCGTCTGGTCTCGTCATTGTCACGGCTTGGTGTGTATGGTGGGTCGATGAGTGGCCAGCGTTTTCTGGGAGCAGGGCGGATGTTCCTCGACCTGAAGCTATGCGGGATATGGTGTTTTGGTCCTCAGGAGGAAAGAACATGAACACCGACTAGGTGCCGATAGGGTGGGTCAGCTTTGGTGGATGCAGTAAGCACAGGGAGTGATCGTATAGGACGGTAAGGGTACCCTTGATAGGAGTTAAATCGGGACCAGGGGGGGACATACAATTACCGTTGATGCCTATTGCAGGGGAACGATAGTGGTCAGCCGGGATCATGTACAATGCTATGATGGCATAGGCAGCGCACCAGGAAGCCAATAAGGCCAGCCGACAAAAATAGATCTGTAACGATTACTCAGCCGCGTTATACGCCGCAAACCAATATGCGGTCGCACTCACCAGTCTCGAATTGACTATCAGCAACATCATGATGAGGCGTCAATCCGTCAATGGAGACCACCTGCCATCAGCTCCATTCCTAGAGCCGAGTACACACCAAGAACGGAACCACGAAGACAACTCTTGCTACAATCTGTTCCCGAGGTATCAGTGGCAGTGGACCAAGATAATGTTTAGAGGGGAGCGACATGGACTCACCCGGTACTTGCTCAGTAAGCGGTGATAGCGTAGTCGATTCAGGAGGATTTGACTTCCACCCTGGGAACGGACTGTCTCCATCAACGAAGGAAACGTGAAGATAACGTAGAGAGAGGTGAATGTAAATCTGTCATGCAAATCAGCTGTAATATTTCGTTGACCTGGCGATGCTCGGTACCTCCGCAATATCCGCAGCTTACGTACATGGTACTGTATAGTGTCCCGACAAAAAAGCAGTTCTGAGATGTCATGGGGGATCAGCCAGTCTCCCGCTATCAAAGACATCTGATTGTCCGAGAATGACGATGCAGCTTGTAGAGCGAAAGAGATGACTTCTCACCGTTTCCATCCGTTGTACATCCTCTCGTACAGAGATCACAGCACCGAACAAGCTAGCAATCCCGACAGCTGATCCCAAGAGCCATATCTTGAACCAGCCTGAGGCAAACCATGAGTTGGCGGTCGAACCTTTGATAGATGACACCAGGTGAAGCCAGAAACAGGTCTCTGAGACGGGACAAAATATATCAGTAGTCGCGAAAACTCTCATGTAGACGGTGGCATACCTTCGACATGGATCGCTCTGCATAACCGAAGTTGATTGTTCAGCAACGTCGTTGACGATGGAGGGGAACGGATGTTCTGCGTTGGGCATAGTATTGCTCACAGTAACATCGCCCAGCCGCCCACCAGCACGTAATATAGCGTCGGGGCGGCGACTTGGTAGTTGTGCGGCCATTCTGAAAATGGTGTAGGCACAGCTCCTAGTCCTTTAATGAAGCTGCAGACAAGTGTCAGCTCAAAACGGTTTGATACGTAACTGTAAGGCGGATGTAAACGAGCTAGTACTCACGTCCATCCGACGTTGTATTTGATGTATGACAACCCAATGCTCCACGTTACGAAGCACATATTTGATGCCAATACCGACCACTATAAATTGCATCCGGTTCCCAAAGTCATGTCACCGCAAACCCGTTGAAGAGGACGTAACGTACCGTGATCCCACATTTGAATGCCCTCTTTTTATCCGGAACAAGTGATTTGAAACGATCGAAACTGGATTTACGTGATATGTGAGCTTGATTATGGACAGACTATGGAAGTGATCGAAGATAAAGTATGGAATAGGAAGAGAGGGAAGAGACACGTACTTCCAAGAATGGTAGACATAGTAGAGAAATGCCATGAACGAGATGATTGCGCATGATAGGAGGCTATTTGTTGATAGCAGCAAGGAAACACGTCAATCATAAGATTGTCTTTTGGGGGCTGAAGTGCTTACGATGTAGGAGAAGAATGGGTCATATTAAGCCAGACCGGAATCGAAAAAGCTGGGGTGAGATATAGAAGGGTGAAGACTTTAGAACGTGAGTGTCATCTAAAATACTTCTTTTCTATCCCCTTGAGAGAGAAGAAGTTCATCGGGGGCACTTGCTTGATCACTCGTTAGCGAGATAATGAGAGTAGCGTGTGAAGCTAGAATCCTATCCTCATCAACAAACTGTACGCTTCTCCTTTCCTCCGCTACGCCGGACTGATCCTCAAGAATCAATCCCTCCCTTGCCCCCTGTCCCTTTCCGCTTGAGGTACGGTGTACATAGCATCACGAGTGGATGGTGATGTTGATGAATCTGATCTGATTGGAGTGAACGGATCACTCATGGTATCCGGGGCGCGTCGGTCATCCATCACCTACTACTCCTTTGTCATTTCCCTCCTCCCCTCCACCGTTGTGCCACGTTGATCCTAACGCCGACTGCCGCCACGTTCAGGAGGGCCCCCTTCCCACTCTTGCTGGAACCGTTAACTTGACACTGATACGTTATTGCTATACACTGCTAAGCTAAGCCGACATTTCCATACCACATCATACATAGACGCATATCTCATCACTTGAGCCATCTGGATAGAACACTACCCCAACACGCAGATACCCTGGGCATGTCCAACCCCGCCCCCGATCCTACAACAATCGTCACACAAGCCCTCAATACACTCTACCATGACCCATCCTCGTCCAACAAGAAGCGAGCCAACGAGTGGTTAGAAGAATTCCAACACAGCGTATGTATCTGGTAAATATCCAAGCCTGATGCGATTCCTGACAACCCAAGTAGATTGATGCATGGCAAACATGTCATACTCTTCTGACAGCTCCTAATTCGCCATTGGAAGGGAGATTATTCGCTGCGCAGACTTTTAGAGCCAAAGTAAGTTGTTCACGAGGTCTATAAAGCAGATTCACAGCGTCAAATTCGACATGTTCACTAACATTCCTTCTTTGTAGATTGTATATGACCTCCCTCAGCTCCCTAGAGAATCCCTACCCCCACTTCGAGACTCACTGCTAGCATCTCTGGCGCCTTTAACACAACCCAACGCCCCTTCTGGATCCAGAGCCGTTCTAGTGCAGCTATGCTTAGCCTTGTCGGATCTGGCACTGCAGATGCCAGAGTGGAATAATGTGGTTGGATCGATGATTGAGCGGTTTGGAAAGGATCCACTGACGGTCAACGTCTTGTTGGGATTCCTGAAATGTTTGGTGGAGGAGTCTGGGAATCCTAGAATACCTCTATCGGTGAGCTGCCGCATTCAGCAAGTGTTATTGTAATGTACAGCTGACGGAAAAGTAGGGTGATGAGGGAAGAGCGGTTTTGACCAATCTGATCAGCGGTTCGGCGGAGCAGGTCCTTGGGGTCCTGTCGATGTATATACAAGCATCAGGTGAGTAGTAAACCCGGCGGCTGGATATACATAGTCTTCTAATAGAAGGAAATCCCCTAGGTATTACCACAGCAATCCAGATATCCATTTTCGAAACATTGCGGAGTTGGCTTGGTGCTGGCGAGCTTATGGCCGCACAGGTCGCGCAGACTCCTTTATTCTCCACCATCTTTGACGCTCTGGCATCCGACCAGCTATTCGACGCAGCGGTAGACGTCATCTGCGATCTGATTCACGAGACACAGGAGGTGGAGGACAACGTGGAGGTCATACAGCAAATCGTCCCTAGGGTGGTAGCACTACAGCCGCAGTTGGAGGCACACAAAGACGACCCCGACCGGATACGGGGCTATTGTCGGATCTTCTGTGAGGCTGGAGAGTGCTATCACGAACTTGTCGCACGACATCCGGCCGACTTACTACCTGTCGTCGAGGCGATATCACTGTGTACGGAATATCCAGACCTCGACATTGTCCCTATCACCTTTAATTTCTGGTATCTATTAGCAGACGCTTTGGTCCGCCAAGAACCAGAAAATCAATTCCAGCCGTTCCTCGACGCTTTTGCTAACCTTCAGTCCGTTATCATCCGACATCTTCAATTCCCCGGGGACGATGAACCGCAATCCGCACAAGAACGGGATGAGTTCCGGACGTTCAGACATCGAATGGGTGATACACTAAAAGATTGCTGTCATGTCTTGGGCGCTTCTCGGTGTCTCGAGAAGTCATGCGAGATGGTCGTGGCGGCTTACACGAATCAGCGATCGTGGCAGGAGATCGAGGCACCACTGTTCTCGATGCGATCCATGGGTGCAGAGGTGGACCCGGCAAACGACGAAGTCCTAGAACGGATATTCGACCTCCTTCCTATGTTACCCCTCACACATCCTCGAATCCGATATGCCACCATCCTCGTTATCTCCCGATATACCGAATGGCTAGATCGGCATCCAGCGAAAATTGGGCCCAATCTGGAGTTCATATCGGCGGGTTTCGAGGTGGAGGACGACCAGGTTTCCGCTGCAGCAGCTCAGGCCATGAAATTCATGTGCCAGGACTGTCACCAGCATCTCGTTCCGTTCTTGCCACAGTTACACCAATTTGTCATCTCGGTCGGAAAGAAGCTGGATCAGGCAGATATGGTCGAGGTGTGCGAGGCTATCGGATACGTCATCTCGTCCATGCCGGCAGAGGGCGCGGCTCAGGCTTTGCAACAGTTCTGCGAGCCCTTGATCCAGCGCGTCCAGGTCGTCGCTCTGGCTGACGGTCAGGCCCCTAAAACAGAGCTGCAAGGCGTTGCAGGTGAGTCTATTAGACAGGCGTGTGATGAGCTTTTGCTGATAGTCTTTCAGACGCCTTGGAACAGATGGACGCCTACTTGACCGTTGTCCGGACTCTCGACCCCGTCCCCGAAACTTGCTTCCCTACCGCGGTAACCATCTATGGGATCCTTGATGCGCTTCTCTCTCGATACTCGAACCTGTATTACATCTCTGAACGAGCTTCTTCCATCATTCGAAGAGGCCTGGCTTTCTTCCCTGCGAGAGCATTAGAACCCGTTGTTCAGGCTGTGCTGCAGCGGATGGCCAGCTGCTTTGAGACTACGGGATACGCGAGTTATTTGTGGATCATTGGAAAGGTTGTGGGGAAGTTTGCAGATGTTACCAGGGCGCCTGGAGGGGAGACTTTGGTTGCTATGTTGGTTACGGTATGGGAAGGAGTTACAACTGCCTTGAGTAAAGTCTTGCAGACGAAAGCGGCAACGGAAATACCTGATGGTGAGTGGTTCTTCTGATGTTGCCGTGATTATTGAAGGCTAATCACAAATACCGCAGTTATGGACGACTACGTACACTGTTTCTCAGTTTATTTAACGACCCTCCCCCTAGCAACTCTCTCCTCGCCAATCCTCCACCTCTCGCTCGCTCACACATTGAGCGCCCTATCATGTCCAACACCTGATACGATCCTGATATCTCTGGACGTCCTCAACCAGCTATCGAACCTCTTGACAGAGAACCCACAATTCCAATCTCTGATACAACCCGTTTTCGCGCAGTATGGCCAAGCGATTATTGCGTTAGTCATCGGTGGCGTTGTACAGGGATTCCCAGATGAAGGTCTGACTCAGGTCAGGGAGATTGTCAATGCTGTTGTGGAGGTTGGTCGAGCGTCAGGGGAGAGTGAGAGATGGATGAGTGAGGCCATCAATGGGATTCCAGGGCACGTTGTTCCGACGTCGGAAAAACAGGCCTTCCTGCAGGAGCTGCATCTGTGAGTTTCGAATCGTGGTTGGCTGTCAAGGGCAATTTCGCTGATACAGCCTTGAAACAGTCACTTACAGGAGCCACCCGTTAATAGACTAAAGAACGCGCTAGACAGTCTGGTGAGAGCAGCAAGAAGAGCGAGAGAGAGGGGTCGACAAGCTCGGAAATCTATGGGCGGATTATAGGCTTGGTCACGAGGACGTAGAGATAGATACCATTTGTGGTAGGTTTGTATCACTGCTGTGAGCTGTACAGATCACAGATCCCAGCATCCTTATAATAGCAAAGCTGCGTCCCGAGGTAGCCCAGTGGTCGGGTCTGAATGGTCCGGGCTCTAGGGGGGAGGACACTGCTATGCACTTGTTTGTGGGCATTGCTCCTTACGTTGAATTTACGATTTACATCATCATTATGGGCTTCGGATGGAGCTCACATGTAATATACAATTTGATGCACTGAGTCCGGCAGTCCCTGACATGATGACCGCGATCTCCGTTTATTGATAGCCTGAGACACTTGATGATGAAAGCAGTACTGTATCGAGGATGAATAGCAAAGAAAGGACTGGTCGCCGCATGTCGATTAAATTGTCACGGCCTGCGACCGCTTTCATAAAAATTGTAGCAATGCAGTAAAAGGAATGTACAGATCTCATAAAAAGCTTGACGCCTGGCGCTACTAAATCTCTGATCCTTCATTGCCCCTGTCCGGCCAGGCTAAGACATCAAACTAAACACGATAAGTTACAACAAAACACATCGTTTCTCCCATCCTTTCTCCGCCAACCCCATCCCAAGGAGTTGAAATACGTGGCCACTCCGTTAATAATGAAGATGCGCGTTCACCTCCACGGTGGCCTTCTAATCCGACCGGCATCCGTCCCTCCTCAAGTTGTTTTAGAAATACGACGCCATTCCTTTAATAATGAAGATGGACGTCACCTCCACCATAGCCTTCTAATCCGACTGGAAAAGAAGGCCAAAGATGAAAAGAACTACCGTAACCTTTACATGCTATCCGAGAATGTTCCAGTGTATGTTTACTTCTATGTGACTCCTTATGACGGAACGGAGGGAGCGGGTGTCTCAAGCTCGTCCTCCGAGATAGATTATTGACTGAGATGTTCTGGGAGAGATATATAACCAGGTAAAGTACGGCTTATCGAGCAGTCCACAATCCATCCAGCCCTCTAACAGAACTTACAACCAACTCCTTACTCGCATGACTTACTCTTCATCCATCACTGCCCATTCTACACTTAGCAACTCGCTTCAGCCTCGGCCTCGCGATGAGGGTGGCGATGCTACCTCCGCTGTTCGGGAGATACCCTTCTCCGAGGGAACTCGTCCGAGCAAGGAGCCCAGCCCCAGCGAAGGGACTCAATTGTATGTGTTATATCGCGACTATCTATTGCTCTATCGAACATTTTATGGTCAGGTTTCATTGCGAACCATACCAAAGCTAGTCGAGGATCCATGCTGATTGTGATCTTAGGGCATACTTTTGGTACATCCAGCAACAAGAGCTGGTTAGGGAAACCACTCTCACCGACGATCAATTCCAGACTAAACTTACGGATTTGGTCCAGAAATGTCAAGAGATCCAGGAGTTCAAGGAAGAAAGTCAGTAAATTCAACTGGAACTCTGCTGATCCTTAGTCATGTTAAGCTTCCGCTCTCAGAGTCGGCGCAGAGTTCGTCGGGATCCCGATCGTCAATGTCAGTTCTCCGCCCTCTCGAGGTTCCGTGAGGCATTTTCGACTGGCCTGTGCCAGCCGTCTAGTCTTTCCGTCGCATCCCAGAGTGTTAGTGGCTAGGACTGTATAGACTGTTAGCCTGGGCCCTATATCACGACGGATATGCATTTCTTGATAGACACTAGGTAGTTTGGATTATCGCAAGGATGAAACACTGTTGTTGATACGCGAATGTTCGTGCTGGTCGACCTGGGCTACTTCTGGATCTTCTCTCCAGGGCTCATTAGATTCAGTAGTTTTGTCCTATTCAGCTATGGCTTGGACTCGATGCAAATGTGTGAAATGTCGCCCACGTCGGTCAGCAGCCACTTCTTGATTGAGTCAGCAAGATTGAATTAGCGAGGTTGTAGCAAGTCTCGTTCTTATGGTCAACAGAAGAAACGACTTAGTAGGCCTAAATTGTCTAAATGCTCTCTTAGAGCTGCTTTTTGTCATCCTGAAAAGTCAACCTTACCACCTTGTTTAACGATGAGATCGATGTCACGACTACGATCTGCATTCGTCGCGTGCCCTTCAGCTACAAGGACCACAGTAGTCGGTACACAGCTACCCATTGAATCTACTCCTCAAAGAGCAGCCTCTACGTCAGCCTGTCGTGGGAAACAAGTCAGTCTCGAAGTCGATCAAATACTCCGCCAATGAGATAATGACTCACGACAGCAGTAGTCCTAGCTGGGAAATACTTGATGTTGCCGTTCTTGACAAGGAACTTGGAGAAGTTCTAGGAGCGGTCTCATATCAGTACGCCGCAAATTATTGTAGGTAAATAACCTAAGAGAAAATAGACATACCCAGTCGATATCGGTGACGGGACCGTTCTCGGCGTGTTCTTTCAGGTACTTCCAAATAGGCTGAGTGTCGGGACCGTTGACATCGGCCTACAGGCGAAGACGATCAGCAAGGTCCGTCGAACAAAGTGTACAGCTGGTTCAAGAAAGGTTGGTCGCGCACCTTCTTAGCGATGGGGAAGGTCACACCGTAGTTGAGTTGACAGAATTGGAGGACCTCGTCGTCAGTTCCCGGCTCCTGGCCTTTGAACTAAAAACGGCTGGTCAGTGAATCATTGCTACCCCAAGATAACCAAAACAGGATGTAGAAAGGATGTAGCCAAGAATAGAGTACAAGCTCACGTACCTGGTTGCATGGGAAACCAAAGATGACCAATCCCTTTGAACCGTATTTCTCGTTCAAAGCTTGGAGATCTTTATACTGGGGAGTCTTGCCTATGTACAAGCGACACAAGTCAGCATATTGAGGTTATGGAATGAAGCTGAAAGGAAGAGGAGGGAGACGGTACTCTTACTCACCGCATTTGGAAGCGACGTTGACGAAGAGGAGGGTCTTGTCTTGGAAGTCGGCAAGGGGGATCGATGCTTTGGGCAGCTCGACCTGTGGGATAAAGGAGGCGTCAGCGATGAAAGTAAGCTATGCAATGATACCGAGAAAGCCGTGAGCACCACAGGGACAAGCCCATTATGGGGAACATTGGAAGCGCAGGTGGAGGAGACCGCCGGGTTCCAGCAGGAGATAGCGAGAATCATGTTCTCATTGGCCTTGTCCGCACTTGTGTCCAGTGGAAGAGACTCACGGAGTATGAGTAGATATCAGACATCTTGGAAGCGAAGGTTCGGAGTGACCGTATTATACTGGCAAATGAATCGCGGTCTTGAGTGACTTGAGAATGGGGAAGAGAAGAAGCAGAGGGGGTGAGGGGAATAACTGGGTAAGCTTCCAGTCACAATCACGCAACTCACCACCTATCGGACCGGCTCCGACATTTCCGGTTCAGTCACGTGATACCAGTGTAACACCTAGCCTTAACTTCTTTCGATCAGCATATATCCCATCCTGGTATACTGGATACATCGAACAACCATGACAAGCTCCCAAGACTGTCAAGAAGAAGGTGATCTCCCTGCTCCGTTAATCGTCGCTACCTCCCGCTAGCCGCTGACACTGAATCGCAGCATGCGCCATCCAAACCTGTCTCTCGAGGTACAACTACAACGAATCAAAATGTTCCTCCTACGTCGAAGCGCTATACAAATGCTGTGATCGGATGTACAAATCTTCGGACTCTGATGGCCAAGAAGCGCCTTTGAAGAGCACGGCATGTCCTGTACGGGAAGTTGTTCAGCGGAGAATGAAGAGTTTAAGCAAGGGGGAGGTGAAGTAGGGGTTCGGAGTTGCACTACCAGCATGGGGTCTCATGGGACGAAGGAGATGGTCATACTGAAGCAATAAGTGGGGAGCGGACGGGTATTGTCCAGTGTAGGGTGAAGGGATGAGGGCCAGTTTCTGTACTATGATCATCACGGATGGTCTTCCTGTAGCATACCATATGAACTATGAACTCACGATGTCATGATCGCTGTTATACTGGGACCGAATAAGGGAATCCTGTACGAGACGTTGCGTGTCCGCCTTTGGTAGTCTCCACCACATTCTTTCATCCTCAACCACCCATCAACATCTTCTGCAATCTGCTAGCAATCCCCTTATTCCCATCCCATACCACCAGCACCACGAAGGAGATACCCTTGCCCTCTCCTCATTCTTTCGAAGACTCCTAAACCACCAGAAACCCTCTCCTCCTCCCATAGCAATATACATTGAAAATGGTATATCAATCATTCACCTCCTCAAACGCTAGATGCCAAACTAATATCTTTCACGAATTAGGCCGACGCTATCAGACCTTCTTCTCCTTCGGGGGGAACTTCCACAGCCCACACCGTGGCTAGACCACCAGGAGCCAACGCTGTCCGGTAAGTTTGCAAGTCTGCTCTGTCATTGTGCTGAGAGTATTGACGCAAAATGTATCAATTCCATCCATTGCCAAACTTGACCAACGATCACTCCCGTATCCATCAAAACATCGGTCACCACACTTATGGACTACCATGGTAATCTTCAAACGAAATCGGACTCAAAACCCCACAGACGACGCGCCGCAGCCCCACCAAAACCGACTTCTACAAGGGCAGCAGGCGCTGGTGGATCTTCGAACACCATGTTGAAGCTTTACACCGATTCTGGCGAAGCTGGACTCAAAGTGTGAGTTGATCTTGCCATTTGTGCAGCACAATTTCTCCGTGTGTGTGGATCACTGCGGTGTACGGTGGATCTTGGAATCTGCTTGAGAAGGATGTGGCTGGCTTCGCACCGTCTCTCCTTCGTTGATCATCCTAGACGGAAAAGGACGGCTTGCGGTCTCACATTCCGTCGTCAATCTCAGTTCGACACCACTAGAGTCACCCTCGTGCTGACCATCAATGCACAGTGACCCATTCGTCGTCATTGTCCTCTCCCTCTCCTTCATAGCCTCCATCTTCTTCCTACACATTGCCGCCAAAGTCGTCCGAGCGTTCACAAAGTAGGAAATTCAGGATATGCGTGGACGTGGCCAAATGAGATGCATAAAAATCTGCATTGCGACTTCGTCCGAGAGATCCTATGCCATAAAATGTAGACGCGACGCCCGATGTGTCGCGAATCTTGGAGTGAGAATACAACTGCCGAGTCACTGAGATATGCGAAATACAAGCAGCTAAGCCGTCCACCACAGTCACCTCTTCAATACCTGCTGCAACAGGCCCATCATTCCCTCATCCCTCAAAAACCCTCTTTCAACCCCCTCCTCGTCGTCATCCTCGTCATCTTCCCGTCCCCCATACCCTCGGTCCTCGCCCATCTGCCTATACCAGCCCAAGCCCTCCGCTTCGTCAAACTGATCGTCCGCCTCAGCCTCCTCTCCCTCTTTCATAGTTTCCAGTCCTCCCGCCGTACCATTCGCAGAAGTGCCATTACCGGACTTGATCAACGATTGCCCGCCTGCCGCAGAGTAGTGATTTGATCGTTGCCATGCGCGATCGTAACTTCTACTCCTCCCTTTCCCGCCATCCCCATTCGGTGAATTGACGATCCCGCCAACACCCAAGCCTCTGCCACCATATACTGAGCCTCCACCATAACCGCCAGTACCAGACCCGCTGGGAGGGACTCCGTAGTGATCTCTGTGCATCCCAACTAACTTGTCTAGGAAAATCGACGAAGCCGGATCTGAGGGTTGCCAATCGGGGTGTGTTGCTTTGAAATGTAGGAATGATTTCTCCATCTTATTGGCCGTCGATCGGTGATGATCGGTATTGACACCCTTGTTGGTTGTCGCTGGGAAACTCGTTGCAGTTGGTGTGGGGGTCGAACCTTGCTCTCCCGGTTGAGCTGACTCTGGCAAGGACAGTGATGGGTCGTTCGGTGATAGCGGTCCCTTACCAATCACGTAGCGTTAGCGTCTGCTGCACGAAGGACAAATGTAAAAACTCAATCTTACCTTGATGTTCCCATGACGTCGGAAATCAAATACCGCAAAACTGCAGACGTATCCCACACCATCTACATGGACGGTAAACTCGCGGAAAAAGTCGATGATAGCGCTAGCAGAGGACGGGAGCGAGAAGAGGAGGATGAAGGGGGTCAAGAGGACCGAGAGTAGTTCTTGGACGAAGATCGTAATCTTCAGTGAGAAGAGCTGCCCAAATTCCTCGTGGACCTGGATGAGCGGTTCCGAGAATTAGCACGCTACTTCTATCACCAACGAAAGCTTTATGCCCCAAGTCATCACTACGACCACCGTCACGTACCATCTGAGAATGTAATTTCCCTTTCCATTCCCCTGGGAGATAATGAGTGAACTTGACGACCTCCCTCAAGCTGGCATCTGGGTCGAAGACCAGGTTCTCTTCGGGTATCATCCCCCTAGCAATAGCCAAGATTGAACCGAAAATTCCGAGATAGAATAGAACGGTTCGATGAGGTGTGATCTCAAAGTGAAGGAAAAGGTCTGGGTCGATAAGTGAGGCTACTAGAAGAACAGCTGCAAAAGACCCGGCTACGAACGCTACGAATCTAGATTCCTAGTCAGCACTGACTTTGGCGGGATAGAGAAACAAGGAAACAGAATCGAGTGCTGTCCGCGGCGGGACGGAAATGGGATATACTCAAGCGGAGGAGAAACATGGGTACTCACCTCATGACCAATGCCGTTTTCTCCTTAGGAAATTGGTCAATGTACTCCTTAGCGATCGGATAGCTCCTATCCAGTCGCCTCTCGAACAAGTGAGGTAGTTCATTGAACTCCCGGAACTTCCATTGAGCATACGGAGTGTATTGCCGCCCACCGATAGAAGAGGGGTTCTTGTGGTATTCCTAGATGAACAGGATTGTCAGAATGGCCGTTCTCAAAGCACAGATGGACTCATAGTACTTTGTTGGTCTTCTAATGTAGGATCTGACTCACTTCAAAATAGCGGAAGAACGAGTAGATTAGAAGGTAGCAGACGATGAAAGGCGATAACAGGGCGTTTACGAGACCCATGAAGATGAACCGATACCGAAGTCTGTTGGGTAAACCGTCAGTCACCTGGTCAAATAGTGATTCGACAGTTCAACGCACCCTTCGACCAGATCCTTCTTCTTTCTCTCCCTGATGAATTTCATCCTCACTTGACCCCTTCGATCAAAGAGATACCCTACCAAGCAGAATCTCAGATTCCACTCCAAAGCTTTTGTCAACGTGTTCGCTCCGAAGCTCAAGAATTTCCTCTCTGGACCGCCTGAATCGGTCCCAGCTGGCAAGGATGACGTGGTAGGTGGAGCGATCAGTGAAGTGGGGACTAGGTGTTCAATGAAATGTGGTAACGGCAGTCGCACTCGGAGATCGAGGAGATCTTTGTTGAACAGCGCAATCAGGTAGTTCTCCTGTCGGAGGATTCGACTGGGCGAAGGGAGGGCACATCAGATCTGTGACCTGAAGATGGACAGAGGGCGACTCACTTTGCAACATCATGCGCGTCCAGTTTGGTGACTTGCCCTTTCATACCTGTCTCAGATGGCCCATTTGATAATGAGGTCACGAAGTTGTGTTTCCGGATTTCCCCGATTAGTCGAACAATCGCGGGCCAAGGGAGGGTCTGAATATCGGCCTGAAGTAGAGAGATGGGCATGTCAGATCAGTGCCATCGATGAGCCACCCCAGTAATAAAAAGACATACGTCTGGAACTCCAAGAAGATAAGTGTAGAAGTTATACATCTCCCTCAATCTTGGCACGGAAAAAGCGAAAGTGATGAGCTGAGCGAAGAAGAATATCGCAACTGCTAGTATAAATAGCATGTGGATGAATGAGCCTCTATGAGTTGAGCACATCAGCGGGTACGCATATAAAGCTCGAAGCTATTGGCCAACGGTAAGGACTGTCCCTTACCGAGTCAGACACTGGCCGACCAACACGTCATCCAAGCGTCCGATGTCGTTTGGTCCAGAGATCGAGGAGGAGAGCTTGGAATAGTCGATACAAAGCGATAGGAAAGTTGTGAAGGCGACCACGAAGAAAGTCGTTCTGCAAGAATGAATGAGTATAAAGCTTGTTGGCGGACGTCATTGCGGCTTACGCTAAGTTCAGAAGCTTCGCCAGAGCAATGCACCAGATACCTTTGCCTTTGTAGTAGGCATAGACCTAGAAGGAAATGTCAGGCGCAAAGAAAGTATTGAGAACCATGATAAACCTACCTCCTGTAAGAATCCATCCAGATCTTCCACGTTGACCCACTGCCACAGCGCTCTTTCGTAATTGTCCAAGCCGACCTTTCCCTTCACAGTGGGACCCGAGACTTCCCCGCCCTCTGCAGCTTTGTATTTTCTCCCCTTGACTTTTCCAGCTCTGTTGTCTGCAGCTTCGTCAGAGTCATCATCGTCACCTACTCCTCCAGGATATCTACGACGAGCCTTTTCCTTGCCCTTGCCCTTGGATTTGGTAATAGGCGGGGATATCGGTGGATCATTGTATCCCTGACCACCCGATCTGGGTGAAGCCATAGCTCTCTTCGAGGAACCTGAGGGAGTTCTTCCTTGAGCAGCAGGCCGAGAACTCGGCACTTCTCTGAACGTAGCGACCTCTCTGAACGTTGCCTGTTGTCCGCCACCAATGATACCCATGGGTTCGTCATGACCATTTGAAGTCGAGGTGTCTCTGGATGATGAAGGGGCACCAGTGTTTGTAGAGGACGATGCCATGGTTCCTTGCATCCCTGAGGCATAGACAGAGGGACCGGGTGAAGTTGACCGAGACCTTGTATCAGAAGGTGAAGACGACGATGGACCAGATTCTCGAAATGGGCCCGGACTAGTGGGACCTGCTAAAGCATGGATGGAGTTCGAAGCAAACGGTCGAGAGATACTTCGGGATGGCAACAAGCTTGGTGGAGAGCGAGGGGTACGC
Source organism: Phaeotremella skinneri (assembly GCA_001599695.1). Lineage (NCBI taxonomy): Eukaryota > Fungi > Basidiomycota > Tremellomycetes > Tremellales > Phaeotremellaceae > Phaeotremella > Phaeotremella skinneri. Next base: position 342,923 of record BCHT01000013.1, on the reverse strand, counting down.
TCAGACGATAAGCGGGGTTCTGTCGGTGGGCTTTCACCAAACATGATCGACTCTGGAGGGGCGCCTTCATCTTCCGATGAATTGGCTGACCTGAAGAAGGGAGTCTGGGTATTTTGCCGAGATTGGAGTGTCCGAGGTTTGGGCGTTGGGCTGAGGTCCTCACCTCTAAGTGGATTCGACATCCGGGTGAATGAACCTGTCTTGTCGCCTTGCTTGATCTGTTGCGGAGACGCTTCGTCACCTTGCAGTTCACGCAGTAGCATGGTTGATGGACTGTCTGGGTCGGGGTAATCATGTCGTCGGAGAGTAGTAGAGCGGACCTCGGGGGAGAACGGATTGAGAGTATTGCCTAGCGCCTTGCTAGGCGGTGGACTGGACGGACTCATAGCAGTGCGAGAGCCGTAGTCGGAATATGCACCAAGTAAAGAGGTGTTTGTCTAATCACAATCAGCTTGAAGAACGTCACACATCGTGGACGAAGGCGGCAATGAGGTACCGGTGCTTAGGTAGGCGCGGGACTATGGGATTGGAGGAGTTGCACGCCTATGTTGGTGGACACGCGCCTATATCTGGGTTGACGCGTACCGTGTCTTTGGGAGTCATGTCCCAAATCTCAAAAGAGATCAAGAGAGCCGACATTGAATTTCGCTGTACCAAATAACCTCACCTTCCCGGTAGCAGCAGCATCATGACAGAACCGATGGACATTGACGAGCCCCCTTCCTCCTCATCGGCTCCCAAGGTTAATGCCATGGCCGCGCTAATGGCTGGAGCCAAGGGGAAAGCGAAAGAAGAGGCTCTCAACGCGAGCTTGACGGAAGCTCAACAGAAAGCCTTGGACGCTAGAGAGGGATTGCCATGGTAGGTACAACTTAGTCGGTTCGGCAGGGCAACAGAATTCTTCTTGCGTTGTGTGCCGAGCTTTCGATCGGTCAAACGGAACTGATAATCTCTCACCAGGGTTGAGAAGTACCGACCAGATACGCTGGACGATGTCGTATCGCACAAGGATATCACGAGCACCAGTATGTTTCACCTTTGTTCGCACCATGGCGATGATTTGGCTAAAATACTATCCAGTTGAGAAATTCATCGAAGCCGGCCGACTCCCACATCTCCTCTTTTATGGTCCACCAGGTAAGCGTTACTATCTAGCAAGTTTGGTGAACCGCCAATCGGCGTAATTGCCTATGCTGTCTTACTGAGCTGTTCTGCCGCAACCAATAGGAACCGGAAAGACGTCAACAGTCCTCGCACTAGCTCGTCTTCTGTACGGTCCGCCTTATCGGAAACACATATTAGAGCTTAATGCATCGGACGATCGAGGTATCGATGTTGTCAGAGAGCAGATCAAGAGCTTTGCTATGACTAAAGTGCTGTTCTCGTGAGTTTACGGACCGCTAGTCCAATTGAGATCATGCTGTCGCCGTCTAGGTCTGGATATGGACAGTGACTTACTAAGTGATTTCCAGGAAAGGCTTCAAGCTGATCATTCTGGATGAGGCGGATATGATGACCCAGGCCGCTCAGTCGGCATTACGGCGAGGTAGGCTCCACTCATGATTGAACTCTCGACGTCGCTCGAGATAGCTGGCTGATCTTTTTCATGTGGTGCAGTCATCGAGACACATACCAAAAACGTCCGATTCTGTATTCTTTGCAACTATGTCAACAAAATTACCCCAGCTATCCAATCCAGATGTACCCGATTCCGATTCTCGCCTCTACCAGAAAAGGAAATCCAAAGAAAGGTGGACGATGTCGTAGAGAAGGAAGGGTATGTGAAGATCGGACTTATTGCCTCCAGCTCGTCGTGGAAAGCTCATGCGAATACTTGCTATTTACAGTGTGAACATCACGGAGGACGGCAGAGCGGCACTGCTGAAGCTATCACGGGGTGATATGCGGAGAGCACTAAATGTCTTGCAGGTAGGTGTAGCTCCTCCCTCGTTTATATGTGACGATCAACGGTCCTCGAAGATCCTGTCGCTCTGTGAATAGCGGACAGAATTTAATGCCTGGAGCTAATCGCCTTTCTGTGTCACTAGGCATGTCACGCAGCGTACGACATAGTAGACGAAACAGCAGTGTACAACTGTACAGGAAACCCCCACCCAAGGGACATAGAACGAGTCGTCCAGAGCATGATGCGAGACGAGTTTGGAACAGCCTTCAATTGTGAGCTTCCGAGTTTCCGGCTCCTCTCACCACGATGTATGGTTGTTTGACTAATCCGCGACTACAGTTATAACATCCCTGAAAACCGAGAAAGGTCTAGCGTTACAGGATTTGATAGCGGGCGCTTATGAATTTCTGGATACCGTCGAGCTGCCGAGACAGAGTCGGATATATCTCTTAGACCATTTGGGCAGTACCGAGTGAGTGTTTGATTTCTTTCATTGACCTCAAAGTCTGTCTTCGGACGTACCGGCAGTAGGACGATGTGGTAGCCGCAATGGGATGAATTTGTTGCTGAGTCTGTTCCTCCTTAGACATCGGTTATCGGTAGGCGGCTCGGAGAAAATGCAGCTCACAGCTTTGTTGGGGGCGTTCAAGTTGGCTGTTGAGCTGAGTCAGAAGAAGGTCTAGGGAGTCTTTGAATCGAGCGTCATCTCATATGTTGTAGGTGACTGTAATTTTACGTGTCCAAAGTCCAACGTCCAGTGCGTGGGCAGGGATTACTTCGATACTATCGATTACATGTATGCAACAAAATCAAGAGTCCAACAATCTTCGATTTGACTAAGCTCAACCACGGGTGCAAGCGTCTCTCCTCTTTCGGCCCATGCGTCTCCCAAACGGCCCCCTGTCCCACTCAATCACTCAAAAACTCTCCCCCTCCCCTTCCCCCTCCTCAAATCCATACGCAGCAGTCGAAAGATCAAATCTACTCTCCTCTTTCAACATCCTCATCCCCATCCCCATCCCTGCCCCATTCCTACTCAAACTCCCAAACCTCGTCAAATCCATCGAAGAAAGCTGGATCTGTTTCCTCATCTTGCCTGCGTTGAGGGTAAGTGTTCCCAAAGTTTTGCGAGAAGTGTTCGACGGGCCGAAATCGTCTTGAGACGATGAGGACGGCATGGGTGGGAGACGGATCTCGACATCTGTGCTTTGAGTGTGAGTTGTCGACGAGTCGGTGGGATCTTCGAGGGCGGCATCAATCCATTCCATGATTCGATCGAATTTGGCTTCAGCCTCGGAACATCTCTACGTTCCCGTCATGGATGGGTTGAGAGTTAGCATTGTAGCGTGACCGGCTATCCTGTTTTGGTTCCATCATGTGAGGATGGAACGGAAAAGGTCAACAAACTCACAGCTTTAAGTTCCCTGTTCTCCTCCGTTACAGCTCGGATATTCTCGTCGAGTCGATTCGCCCATATCCGCTTCGATTCGAGCTGGTCTTCCAGTTTCTCAAGTTTGACTGACCATTCCCTCTCCACGTCTTCACGGACTTTCCGAGAAGGTTCGAGAAGATGGCGCTCGTAGTCGGCTAGCCACAGTATTAGCTGTTATCCCTCTCAACGACAAGGATCGGTGATAAAGCCTGAGCCTGTCGCAACAGGGGCTAGTGACACAGCAGCACTCACCGGCGATCATCTTCAACTGGTCAATCTCCTCCTGCAACTCCAATACCCTGACTTCAGGATCTAAAGGTCTACACTCGAGTTCCAGCTTCAATCGAGCGATTTCATCCTCTTGCTCTGCTACTTTCATCTCTGCCGCATGCAGATCTTCCTGGAGCTACAAAGTGCGGGAGGCTTATCAGACGGTGGTCTAAATATGATACTATGGAAGTGTGCCACTCACAACTGCGGTGGATTTATCGAAATTCAGTTTAGGATATTTGAGTTTCGTCGGCGAGAGAGGCCGCGTCTAGCACAATTTTGGGGTCAGCTTCCGAGAGACCATCCCTGGACGTATTGTCATAGTATTGGTTTAGTGGTCCACTCACTTCGGCAGGCCCATTTCCATGACTGGCAGAGACGGTTACCGACGTCAAAATCAAACTCTTGAGCTCATTCAATCGCTTTTCCGCTGCTATGTTCTTTTGTCTCTGTCACGAGGCATAGTGTCAGCGCTTTAAGTCTGGAGCTGATACGGAGCTTGACCTACTTCGCCCACACTTATTCTGCCGTCCATTAAGCCAACCGCTGCACCGTTGTTTTCCTCTTTCTCCCTCAACAAAGCCTTTAGCTCGGCGATCTCGTTTTGGTATTGCTGTATCAGAGCTTGCGGGTCGACAACCTCTTTCTTCTGGGCTTTGAGCAAAACTCGCTTGATACCCTGCGCAAAGGCCAGGGTCGACAATGACTCGGCCAGATTTACTGGGGAAGGGGAGACGGTACAAATCACCGATATCAGGGCGTCACCGGAAAGTGAAGGTTGGAGAAGACGTGTGCTATGAAGTACCGGTCAGCAGGCTACAGTTCGGCCTCGTACAAGGCTCTGATCGGGACACACAGTTTGCTATCGCGATATGGAACATGTCCGATCGACCGTCCTGTGGCTGCATCGGCAAGTTTGGAGATGACCATTTTGAGAGTAAGCAGCCTAGTTGTATGCGAGATCAGTTCTGGTAGCCATACTTGAGCACGGCACGTACGATTGATTGATGTGTTTCCCTTCAGCGTTTCGTTCCTTGGAGCTCGTGTGCTTCTCCGAGCCAGCCAAGTCTGTATTACAAGGTTAGCTAAATCCCAACCTCTCGTCGAATGGCACATTCTAGCTCACCAATGATGGATAAGGTGCTGATCCGGGTCATCTTCTCGCCGGCTGCCTTGAGTCGTCCTCCAGGCGTTCTTGCACCTAAAGCGACTTCGTCCACCGAAGACGCATGAGCTCTGGACTCAATGACCTGTTCTCCGTGTCAGTTAAACTCATTACATAACTGTCTTGATTGTATCTGCCCAATCTGATATAACATGACAAAATCACTCACGATTCTAAAGACACAATGACTCCTAGAACTCCTCTGATTCCAGTCCGTACCTCCTACTTTCCGCCGGTCCTCACCAACCCTCAGCAATCTCCTCACCTCCTCCTCAGTCCTTACGGCACACTCAGTTAGGCCATTCACAACGACTTCACCCTTCTTCTTACCCTCACTTAATGTGAGCTCCTTTCCAACCTCTGGTGAAAGGAGATCGAGGATAGTCTCGTTGTACAATTCAAGATACGAAGCCCGCAGCAGGAACTCCCGATCTGGTGTCTGTCGAATTTGAGAGAATAGGTCGAGAATTGAAAGGGGTATTATACCGGGTTCGGAAGGTTGACCGGACAGTGTGTATGTCTTTCCCGAGGCTGTTTGACCGTATGCGAAAATGACAGCATTGTAACCCTCCATTGCAGCTACGAGAAGTTAGCCGGGATTTTCATGTCATTAGGAGCAGAGCGATAAGTTGACGAGAAACAAGTAGTTGTAACCAATATTGGGATCAAGTTATAATATGAGCAGAATGGATTATTACCATCTGTTGTTGCACTCACATCTTACGTGGGTCCTTGCGGAAGTCGAATAGGCTTTGGCGTTGGTGGAATCGGGGTGTAAAATCCGGTCTAAGCAAGTAGTAAATGTGTCAACATGTCTGCTTTCTCTCTAGACGGGTGACTCTCGGAATGAGGGATCAAACCTTACCAAAGAACCACTCCCTGTCACTGACACCTCCGTCTCTACTCTTTGCGAGCTTGAGGAGACGATGATCATCGTGAGGTATATGCCATGCTGAGGCAGCATCTGTTCTCAACTCTGCGGAATTTGGTGGTCGAACCCTAGTGTTTGAAGACATCGTTCAATACGTAAAGGTGAATACACCAGAGCATGACTTCACGTACCTCACGGTCACCAAGACAGTTTCTGACTGTCCCTTCTCTTCCTGAAATGCACTGTCGAGTCCCGCAATGGTCTCGATATCCATATCGGGTACGGGTGTGGTAGCGGCGTTCATCCACCCCGCCTCCTCCAAGCTCCCATTGCTATCACTAGGCGTCATCCCCCTTCCAGCATGTAACATCCGAGTCGCCCCCGTCGTGGCCTCATACCTAGATTTGGGTGGTACCTTCGACAAAGGACGCACCAAAATCCTCGAACGGGCTTCTGGGGTCGTACTGGATTTGATCTTGAGTTTCATTCCAGACCCCGCAATGTCATTGCCACCTGTACCAGCTTGAATCGATGGAGGGGACAGAAGGTCGGACCTGGCATCGAGACTTGAATAGTGGGAGGGATACAAGTGTTGATTAGAGTTGTTTGAGGTCGTCAAAGGTGGACTTCGGAGGTTGGATGTTGTCGACGGAGAGGTGCCGGGTGTTTGGCCCAGTTTTGACGGAACGACAGAGCGCGGCCGAGAGGACATCTTGGACGTTGGGCGGAAGGATGAAGGGGGAGTGGACGTCGACATGATGGGCTTGCATGTATGAGAGAGAGAGAGAGAAGGGAGAGCAACAATAGAGACAACAGGCTGATAGCATTCAGCCAACCCTTGTTGATCGACACGCGGAAGCAAAAAAAAGTCAGTCGCCTCGTTGAGCCTAACCATGCAAGAGGCGTGAGCCTGACATCCATCTTCCTCGGTATAACACTCTACCAGTATCCATTTGCGAGTTGTATGCATACTTCAGGTTTCCTTCCTAGGTCCACTCATGTACGCATATGCCTGGTTGATGAGAGACCGCTTCAGACGTCATTGGCGAAGAGCACGGACAGAGGTTGATGCCAAAACCGAACCGAACATCGTAGTCGGAATCGTCCGGACGTCTTGGGTCATCCATCACTCTACGAGCAACATGTCGATGAACACGCCCGAGCAGATGTCCCCGTCCTTGCTGGACCACCCCCTGCTCTTACAGCTTCCTCCCCGAACTACGACATCTGTTCCACATCATGTCTCACCGCTCCGTCGTCGTAACAAGGCAGTGCTAGAGGATTTGACCAAGTAGTGGCAGTGTATTTTTAGGCAACACGGACATAAGAACATGCAATCCAGTCAGACGTAATCCCTTCATAGCAGCTTGAGCTTGAGCTTGAAGATGTCCAGTTGCGGGGCCGAGGAAGATGGCTTTCAGACACAGACACAGGAACAAAAGTTAATGTGTAGCTAACTGTGAGCTGTGGGGAGGGAGGTACGTACGTGCAAAGTCACGCGGGCTGTCACTCGGATGCTTAGTTAGTCGTAGTGTAATCAGCTTGTTAATCGGCCCGAACCTCCTGATTATGGCATTCAGTAACTTATCACAAGGACGACGACGTCAAATGACGAGAACAACACCGCTTACTCGTTGGTAGCTCCCTGTTATATCAAGGGAGAGGATTTGGACCAATTTGGGCCGGTGAGTAGATCCAGTAGATCAGTAGACTTTCTTGCTTGCTGCACCGCTCCTCGCAAAGTTGGAGTCTCCCTCCCGTATTGCCTGGCACGAACTCCCCCTGCTGTTCTCGTCATCCAGTGCCAGTGAAAGTGCAAGTGTACAGCAACGAGTCCCCTACGCAGAGTAAAGCCGCACTCCACATCCCCTTCTATGCATCCTATTCCTATGCATCTCATCAGCTGCCCGTGTTGCCGTTCGGCGTACCTATCTGTTCTAGCTTCCGAGCCCTGAAGAAACGCTATCCACAAGCCACCTAAAGCGCCAAGAGATTCCGCATCCGACCGCTCCTAGTCCCCGTCTTCCATTCTCCCAACACCGCCTTTCTCCTCGTAGCTTACACAACCTTGTCCTTGTCCTGATCCTTGTCTGTATCCTCAATGCTTATTCCGGCTAACTGGGTGCCCCCTTGCCTCGTGTCCCAGAATGGGAGGGGGGGGGGGGGGGGGAGGGGTATGATGCGGGACCAGTGGGCCCCGGTGATGTATGCAGGGCGTTGGGACACATGGTCGTCGAGATGTCTTGGAGTCTGCTACCGCAATATGGCCTCTTGCTTCCGGCCAGCAGAGGCAGTATCCCTTGCCTTGCGACGTCCTTCATCTCCACCTCTCCACCTGGAGATATATAGCTTCACCATACCTTACTATACCTCTCCTCTTGATCCCCTCACGATTCGTCTAACCTCCCGTTTCGAATTCCAATTTGCTGCGATCCAATCTATCAACAGCCTTGTGTCTGATCTTCACAATCTGCGACTGGAATTCTTAGCCTATTAATCATGCTCTCCTCTCTCGTCACCGTCATCCCATTGCTCCTCGTCTCCCAGCTGGTAACCGCCGTCCCCCAGCCGAAGAAACGTTATAATGTAGAAATCATCAATAACTGCTACCAATCCGGTCAAGCTGCTCTAACCTTTGATGGTAAGTCTATGGATCCTCTTCCCTCCATCCTCTCCCTCACCTAGCTCGCGTTCGAGGTGCTGGTTGACTTCTATACTCATGCTGAACCCGCCTAACAGATGGTCCGTGGATCTACGAGTCAAATGTAGCTAGTGATCTAGGAGATAACAAGGGTACCTTCTTCCTTAACGTGGGTTCCGTTTTCATGTTCTTCTTGTTGCCAAACAGCAGCCACAAGCTACTGACTGACTTTCTGGTCGTAGGGAAACAACTACGACTGTATCTACAACCACTACCAGACCATCCGCGACCTTCATGCAGCGTGGGTCCTGTCCAGGAGATGTTTATACACGAGCTGATCTACCGATCAGTGGCCACACTCTAGGCTCTCATACCTGGGACCATCCTGATCTTACCACCATGTGAGTGACAAGAATATTGAATGATAGCTTGGGTAGCTACTGACACTAATGCGTAGGTCGTATGACCAGATCAACGATGGTCAGTATCTTCCCGACCTGGATCTTCGCAATGACCTCGTGACTAACCTACATCATTCAACTAGAACTCGCAAAGGTCGAAGACGCTTTCATCAAGATTCTAGGTCTCAAGCCTCTCTATGTAAGTCCCTACTCCTCTGTCCTCAGTCGGGTCCCTCGACCCTCAGATCTCGTTGCTGTGCATCTACAACAAAGGTCTGATCATGCTTCAGTTCCGACCACCCTACGGATCGTACAACGACCTAGTCCTAAGCGTCCTGGATGCCAGAGGCTACAAGAGTGAGCTCATCCTCGGGCCATCCAAATCTTCCTCAAACACATTACCTGCATTCCAGAGCCTAAGCTGACGCTGGACATCATTCAGAGGCCTTCCTCTGGTCTGATGACATTGGTGAGTCTCTCACATTACCCCACTATCATCCTGTCCACCCTTCCACATACTCCAAATATCAACTAACCAACTGTCACCCGCAGGAGACGCAAATGGAGAGTCTGTATCCTACAGCGAAGGAGTATACGATGGAATCATCAGCTCCTATCCTCAGCCTCACCTTGTCCTAGACCACTCAACAATTGAGACCAGTACGTAGCGAACTTCCTCTCTCCTCTCCTGCCTTCCTTCCTTCAAGTCACATCCTAATAATATCACTAGCGTCGAGCCAAGTCCTGCCTTACGCACTTCCCCAACTCCTAGCTGCTGGCTACCAGTTAGTAGCCGTTGACACATGTCTCGGATCGAGCGGTGAATGGCCATACGAGTGGATCTCGGAACCAGGAACTCCGGATGACTCGTGGGTCTGCTAGTGGGCCGTCATCCCATCTGCGTCGCAATGAAACGGACATTGTCGTGGACGAATATGAGTGGTGAAATGCCTTGGATGGACATTAGTTTGTGCTCGTTCTCGTCGAGCGGAAGGGACGATGTGAACATTGTGAAGCCAATAATAAATGGACCGGAGACAGTGTATAATTAATGGACAGGAGACAGTATAGTAAATGGACAATTACGGCGTGTTAGTAGCCACTGTAATATATTCGTTAGTCTTGTCGACGGGAATCAGACTGTAGCGTATGAAAGTAAACCTCCAAGACATCCAATGAAAACATATAATGAGAATCTTGAAGGAGACTATATTTCTTTTTCTGCATAGTTAGTACCGTAGAGGTCTCACATGGTGCAAAATTCGCTCGACCGAGACCAAAGAGGAACGATGTCGGGCATGATCGTTCACCCTGTCTCAATGCTACGTTGCACCAATATGTACACTCGCAAAGCAATGCTTGAGGATGTAGAGGTATGCTCTCTGTACCGATTTTGGGTGAGAGGGGTACCAAATTTCATTTGATTTACAAAGGTACAGCAGTAATCCAAACCAAAACACCAAAGCAATTCATCATTTACAACCAGGAAGCCCACCCTCCCCTTTCTCGAGTACTCAAATATCATCGAAATCTTTGAAGCTCTCCTCCCCATCTCCATCATCTCCGTCATCCTTGGATCGAGCCTCCAATCGATATCGCGTATCAAGATAATGATTCAATCCCATCCCCACGCCTGTATCCGTATCCGTAGCCGTATCGGCAGAGCCGTTATCCCGACTTCGACAATCGTAACTCTGACTCCTCGTTAATGCTAGACTCTGACTGGCCATCGGGTCAAATATGGTACCAGGTCCGCTTATCGACGCCCGTCTTTGATGATAGATCTGTGTTGATGCTGACTCGGTGCCGCCCGAGAGCCACGGGATTTTTATACCGTTGTTATACCATTTCTTCCCAGCCTCCACCTCCCTTTCATCCTCGTTATCAATGATTGATTTCTCGAATTTTTCAGGGTTGATAGAAATTGATTGCTCCCCTTTTCCACTGCTGGCTTCTGGCGAGACGATTCGAGGAGGTGGTAAAGATTCGAAAGAGGCTGCTGGGGAAGGCCAGCTGATGGTGGTTGAGGAGTGGGAATGGGAGTGATCTGATATCATGCTTCCAGGCGAGGAGGAGAGATCGCTCGTACTTCGTGCAAGACTATTGGTAGACGATGACAGTCTGCTCTGAAGCGGGGGTCTGCCGTTGGCGATGCCAGCCAATGAAGAAGAGGAAGGCGAGGGACTGAAATGTTCCTGTGGCATGCTCAGGAGGGCAGGTTGACGGAGTCTCGTAGTCGTTGGTCGTCTCTGGGGCCGGGGCGGTGGGAGGAGTGGGCTGATGGCTGAAGATCCGTGGGGGACCGCGTGGTGTTTTTGGTCCGAATCACCAGTATCTTCGGGAAGGCAGAGGAGTGTGGGCGAGGAATGGGTATGGCGGTGGTGGAGATGATGCTGTTGTCTGTAGGGTACCGAGACTGAGACCGAGTTCGGTGTGTTAGCCTTCCAAGGGAATGGATGCGAATGATGGATGTGTCCATTGCTGCCCAAAGGCTTTCGCAGATGATGACCAGCCGCCAACGCAGGTGGAGGCGTGGAATGCATTCGACCGGACACGGAAGAGGTGGTATTGTGCTTCTTTGGTAGCGATGGGGGCGCCATGGCTGTATCCAGATTCGAAAGATTCCTCAGTCGATCTCGAAGTCTGTTTGAGGATTTCGAGAGACTCGCATTCTTGGGCACCGGACTTCGTCCGCGACTCTCGTCTGCCGTGGGCTCTCTTGAAGGATCTTTTCGTTCAGGCGAATTCGGGAAAGACCAAGTCGCCATTACCGCTACGTCTGACACCAACGAAGAGCTGGAGACGATAGAGGTCCGCCGGTCGGCCACCGCCAGATTGATGATCGTCGGGAGTGCGTCATTGGGCGCTGACCAGCTTCTAGGTGAAATAACTGGCCGTCCGGGATTTTCACCGTTCGCATCAATATCTTCCGGGGGAAGGTGGAGTGGTTGAGGAGGAGGAACAGAAGTTGAGTACGATCGTCGATGCCGCGGCGGAGCCAGTTGTCTTGGGGATTCTGGAGTAGGAAGTGAAGATCTCGGAAGAGCTGTGGGCGATGGAGGTTCAGTCATGGAAGCCCGTGAGCTAGGCCGAGTGTGTGAGCGGAAGAGGGGTGAAGGTGGTGGACCTCTCCTGACATCTATCTCCTCATCTGGATCGTGCAGCTCCATTTCCGCCAGCGTTGGGAGACTGATCGCTGAGGTTGATGCTAAACGATTCCGAGAGAACTCCTGTAACCGACTCATCGGTGACGCATGGTATGTCGTGGATACGGGTAGCGGTTTTGCTAGGGGTTGAGTGGAGCTGGTACACTGAACCAGTCCATGCGGGACAGCAGATTGCGATCTACGATGTCTTGGACGAGTAGGCGTCTGGCGAAGTGGAGAAGACGTCCCCACCTCGCTGATGGACTGACGTCGGCCTACCCTCCGTGGTAGAGGTTCCCACTCAGTACCCATGTCCTTAATGGAGCTGGAGGATGGCGAGGCAGGGTGTGCGGAGTTCTTGAATCCGAGATAGGATGTGGAATGGGATTGGGGGAGAGGAACCCGATCGACGGCAGGAGATGATTGAGAGCGGGAGCGGGCGCGTTCTTTCTTGGTTGAAGGGTAGAAGACAGGAGGAGAGTTATCGAGCAGGGACAAAAGTCCCGATGGAAGACTGGGCATTGCGAATCCTCCCATGTTTGGTGGTCACTGTGCGGGTGGTACGGGAATCTTATTGACGGTCTTGAGTATAGGACGAAGCTGAACGAGCGTTTTCTTGTAGTATGCCACGAAATCACTGTTTTGGGATGATGTTATGATTCTGAGGGCAAAGTCGAAAGGTGAGTCAGCATACGTCGTTAATAATTGCCCACAAGGCAGTGCGGATTATGAAAGGATCGGATGGAGAACTTACGTTTCCAAGTCATCATCTCAACTTGTTGGTAGTCGTCAGAGGTTCTCAAAGGATGTAAGATGGGCTAGGTGGGGGAAGACTGCAGATCTCCCTGTCGTCGGAGTCAGAGTCGGAGTCGATTAAACAATCGAGAAGAAGTTTCTAGAGTCTGGGTATCGAACAGCTTCAAGCTGTATCGGTCTTAACGAGAGTGGTTGTCTGGAAAGACTGAGCGATGAGCTGCTGGTCGTTTGCGATTTGTTGAAGATCGTCAATGACAATAGTTGGCTACTTTGGAGATAAAGAGCTGAAAAGAGTGATGGGATGTCGTTTCACAAAATCACAAGTAATCATAGCTATACCATTCAGTAACAATGAGCCGATTCTACGAGGAGAAGCGATCTCCAGCTCGGAACAAGACGCAGTAAGACTCGCCGGCCACCTGACATGCAGGATCTCGAGGTAGAGCCTACGTCTTCTACGCCTGCGCCAATGCATCATCGACAGTGTGAACCCTGATTCCTATGAAGTGACATGTTCAGTCGGTCCACTCGCAACGTCGATGAACCTAATGACGAGGTGAGACGCCAAATAGCCATCCGATGGTTTGTTTGGTTCCAGCCGGTCTCCCGTGTCTTGGTCTGCCCAGTGAACCCCGCAAAGCTTATACCCTCGATCAGCTGTCGGCGATGAGTTTGCCAGGATAGTTTCCTGCATCCCGATCAAGGACAATAGAGAAAGATTAGGAAGAAGACGAGGATAGTTAGTACCGAGTGGGGGGTAGGGCGATAAACAAATCCAGACTCGAGCCGTTTAAGTTACCGAGAACAAAATGGCTAGCGCTATTGTCTTCCGGGTCTCCTGCGGGAAAACGCCCAGCCGAGAAGAGAGGTCTTAAATACTCCTAACTCTGATAAGAGTGTTGCAGAGACGGGTTCCTGGCGATCCACTAGGACATGTACTGCCGAATTTCCTCACTTGGTTCAAACAGAGCGGACAAGGCTCGACACAAGGTGAACCGGAATGCCAATCTGTTCGTTTCGCGTAAAAAGTGACATCTCTTGCGGGGAGCATAAGGCCTCCCATGGACACACTACATCTCCATTGAATTCCATAGCGATCCATCACGAGCCATGCGAGGCCGTTATATTCTTCCCCTCTCCTCTCTATGGCTCTTCATCAACCCCTCACCTAACACCAGGATGCAGGGTCCTCCAAGCACCACCCGGTCCTCAATCCCTCTTTCCTTGACGAACGCAGCAATTTCCTCAGATTCAGCTCCGGGCTGAAACCAGACTGCTTTCGGAGCGTTTGAGGAGCCGACAGGGAACAGGGATTTGAGGATTGGGAGACCCAGAACTGGGTTGATGATTATCGAGATGGATGTTTGGGAAAGGGAGGGGAGTTGTTGCTGGGTCGGGATAGATGGTATCAGTGACATGTACTGTTCGACTAGATGTAGACAATATAGAGGATGATTGACTAGGAGACGTACAGCATCAGAAAGGACTGTTAGACTTTCGATGGGCTCTGAATTATCTTGATTCGGGCGGATGGGAGTCACTGGAAGTCCGTGATTCTGGTACCTTTTCAACCTCTCGTGTCAAGGAGCGATTCACAAACAATATAGGGAGGAGAATCTCATACCATCTCAGCACCTGCAAAAAGAAGCCACGTCAGCGAGAGAAGTGACAATCCTCAGAATAGGTTGGTCTGACTAAGATCCAAAGGGAGACTCTCACTTTGTTATCAAACCGAGATCTATCTGAAAGCACTCTGCCAATGACGCCAAATCGTTCCGCGTTGATGAAGGTCTTCATCGCTGTAGTATATGCTGGCATTTTAGGTCGAGCTATGTCGATGATGTAAAAGATACGATAAACCGTCAAGGATATAGATTGGGAGGAGTGACGGAGTGACGGAGGAAGGTGATGAATCAGCCGGCTATTCCATCTTCCGGATCATTGCATGAGCAGTTCCTCCCTCCACCAGAGGATGGAAACTACCGATACATTCACAATGGCCCCAGGTATCACTAAGATATATGCTACAGATTCCTATATATATTATCCGCCCTGCCCATCGAAATCTGGACTGGAAATACCACCCGTTATCGTTTCCCCTTTCTCCCCGATCCGCATGTTCTTCCCTTCGCTTTCGATTCCACAGGCGACGGAGCTTTAGTTGGTGACTTGAAAAAGTTCGTTATGGCAGGTTGCTAATTACAGTGTCCGCATGATCACCAAAAATATCCCCAAAAATGGGCAACATAGGTCAACAATTACTCACAGTTTTGTCTGAATTATCCTCTCGCCGCACGACTTTAGTCTGGTGTCCACCCTTCCTCTCTCCTTTGACCTCCTTACCCGCTGACTCAGGCTCCTGCTCCGGAAGGTCTTTTTTCACTTCCCCGTCACTCTCCGTACGTTTCCGTTTCCCCTTAGGCGTGGGTGTCTCCGGTATCCCTAGGTCCTCATGCTTCGCCTCGAGTTTCACATCGGGGTTAGGGGCATTCGAGTCATCCCCTAGATCAGGCTCCTCATCGTCATCCGAGATCACCGATACCAGCCCTTCAGTTTTGACCGGATTTTTCTCTTCCACCTTCAAGCCTGTCACTTTCTCGCTACCTGATACTTTCTTATCCGAGCTTGGAACAGCCTGTTTCACTTTACTCGAAGACGCAGGACTGACCACCTTCTTCGCCGGGCTTGGTTGTTGCTTCTGGAAGAATGATTTGATACCGTCGGAACGTTCAGAGACGGGTTGGATGAACGTTGGGGAGTTGGTGCCGATCCTTCCGACTTCTGGTGGAACGGGATAACTAGTCAAACGGTCGACGTCAGCAAAAGGTTGAGCAAGAGACGCATAAAGGTTTTGTAGGAAAATCATCAAAAACCGCTACCTACCAGTCCAATCCCGCCGTACTATGAAGCAGATCTCCAGTTCCTCCTTTACCCTCTTGCCACCCTTTCGGAGTCTTCCCAAGATCCAACCACCGCTCTATTTCCTCCCAGGATTTCAATACGCAAGGCATCCTATCATGCAGCCAGCTAAGATCTCGAGAAGGTGTCGTTGTCAGGATGGTGAAAGTCGACAGAGGGAGAGGGTTTCCAGTGGGATATGGTTCACGGGTATCTTTCTCTTTTGCAGGGGAGGTTGGCGAATCATCTTCTTCTGTTGTTATTGTAGGTTGAAAGCGTGATTCGACCGGGGAGACGTAAGTGACACTATCCCACAGTCCAGCGAAGAATAGTATTGGTGGGGAGGTGACACTCTTCCCCAGGTCTGAGGAGCTCGTTTGGTTGAAGATAGAGTCTGTATTGGGTGATATAGATCCGAGAGGAAGTCGAGCAAAATGAGCTACCTTGGACGAGCCTTTCTTTTGCCATTCGTAATACCTGATACAAACGTCTATCAACCCCATTGTCGATATGGTACGGCAATCTTCACTTGCCCTTGAGCAGGTACGATACACCGTTTATAGCCCTTCAGAGCATGCCACATCCCGCCAGACGACGGATCTCTACAAGCTCGTCAGCGGAGTACATATTGATGTGTGCGAGGACGGAAGAAAACACACATCAAAGCCTCCGATCTAGCGTTAATCGTGTTGAGCCCGCCGGTCGGAGGATGTTTCGTCCAATGTGGGATCAACCCCCACTGCCTGGTCGTCCATCAGTGTCAGAAAAACCAAGCCAACTAAGCAGCAGAACAACTCACATAGTCTCGATCATTGGAGCGCCGGTATCCTGATCTCGTCGTATGACAGCAGCTCGAGATCGAGGAGCTATGTTGTAGCTGTCAAGACGGCGAGTCAGAGGGTCATTCAGTGATAGGATCTGAGATCCGCACCTGGCTCACTTGGGTCGATAGTCTTGAGGCCTTTCCCATCGTGGACGACCTCGTTCGAACATTTCAGGTATCCGAGCTTCGAACTCCTCATAAAGATCCTCAGCACGTATACCAAGGGCATAGCGGCCGCACATCGTTTGCTTTCGAAGCCGATGTCGGCCTGGATATGGGTGTATGTATCTCTGCATGGAGTTGCTTCCTATTCTCTCCCTAATCAACCATGATATGCACGGAGATCCAACCGATCTCCGTATCCTTCAGAGTTGTTGTTTTGACCGTTTTCTCGCCCCATTTCATCTTACACGGCTCACAGTGAAGGCTCTCCGGCCTCATCAGGCGTCGGAATCAGACGAGAACGGGCAGACATGGTCGCCCAGTCCTCCATTATTGGAGATTCCGGCAAGAAATTAGATTCATCAACCTCAAGATTGCTCGTGATAGGAGGTCAATATCTCGTCCATCGTGCCTCTGGCTCCTCTCGTGAGTGATCAGTACCTATTTCAATCAATCAGCCTACTATTCAAACGAAAGCTGAGTCGCAAATCAAATGAAGGTCGCGCGACTATCCTCGATAGACGGACAAACAAGGCTGGAATTCATGAAGCTTACGTCTCTTATGTCGGTGAAGACAAACGTCTGGATGCTTGGGTCACGGAGAACGACATCGGAGTCGAAGTTACGCCCGTCACGAAGGGGGTCACAGAAACTGTCGTAGAAGCAAAGGACAATACTCTTGGGGGATCAAGCCCGAGCAAACCTGACTCTGAGGTGAGCAGATACTCTGTCTCATTCCGAGCTGGGTACCGCCATTGACTTTGCTGCTATTCTCGAAAAGCCGCAGAAATCTGGTCCTTCAGCCAGAGGAAGACAGCATTGGGCTGAAAGGGAACAGCCGGAAGCTAGTTCCTCCAAGGTCCCGTCTGGGAAAAGGAACGGAGACCGCTCGCCTTCAGCCCCTAGCACTCCCGAACGCGAACACGCTTCCATGACTCGAGTTCGAAATTTCGAAGATGTCCGGTTCGGTGAATACCTCGTCAAGACTTGGTGAGTCCGACAGCCTTTGACACCTCCATGATGTAACTTAAACCGTCCACGCAAGATATTGACGTAGTGACAGGTATTACTCCCCGTATCCTTTCCCTCTCGACGAGCCAGCTGTGGCACCGACTCAAACCCCATCGTCCTCCTCTCAACGTCTGGCGTCCACATCGCATACGGCCCCTACGACTTTGGGGAAGCGGAAAGCTCCGCCGGTTCATGACGGTCAATTGGAATCCCCTGAATCGGCGATCAGCAACAATGGCCACACGCTGAAGCATAAAACCTCTACTCGGACGGCCAGTGATATGTTTGCAGCTGGTGTTGGCAAAGGGGGCGAGGGAGTCAGGGGCAGACTATGGGCTTGTGATGTACGTATAACTGATGGCCCTTTTCGGTGATTGCCAAGGATCATCTGTCTCATGCCGAGGTCTTACCAACGGGAACCTCGCTGACATTCCTCCAGTTGTGCTTCAAGTATATGAGGACGAGACAGGGATGGGAACGGCATACCGTACGTTCTGGCCCACTAAGGTGTCACAGCTTGACGAGTGATCTCGCGACCGAGGTCATTGCTGACAGTGACGTCTTAGGCTCTGTGTACTCAGCTACAACCACCAGGACGAAAAGTATACCAACGCGGCAGCTACACAATATGGGAGGTTGACGGGGCAGAAGCCAGAGTGAGCTTTGTTAACGTAGTGTGCCATAATGATTCCACCAAATGGAGCTGAAACTCCTCAGCTCTACTGTCAGAACTTGAGTCTTTTCGGGAAACTATTTATCGATCATAAATCCGTCTTCTTTCATGTGAGTCGGGTGTTTATTCGAACTGTACACAACGGACATACCCAGACCTAACGTTGGAATTGATCTAGGTCGAAAACTTCCTCTTCTATGTCCTCTGTGACGCAGCTACTTCACGTCGAGACCAGGTCATGGCCTTCTTTTCGAAAGTGAGTCGGTGTCATCTGTCAAACTTCACGACGCTTCCGCCTTTCATCCGCTGCCCAACCTTTTGCTGACAGATGGTCTCCTTGCTGGTCGTATGATAGGAGAAGATCTCATATGACGACTACAATCTCGCATGCATCGTCACCTTTCCGCCCCATCAGAATCGGGGATTTGGCAAGCTACTCATTGAGTTCAGTAGGTCTAGTCTCATTTCCTCCCTCGATGTCAACACTGCAGACTAGGCTCATCTATTTCTTCCCGGATGTCAGGTTACTACCTTACCTTTCATCCCTCTACGCGGCCACCTTCAGGATCCCCCGGAACCCCTGAAAGGCCTCTCTCTGATCTGGGTCTGAAAACATACACTGCCTACTGGGTCTCCGTCATCCTGCGTTTCCTCAGGAAGCTACTTGGTCAAGCTAAACCATTACCAGTAGCCGCGGTCTCGCCTTCACCGAAGAAACCGAAATCACCGGTGAACAATGTACCAGTGGAGAGTGGCGGACGGAGTTTGCGAGTGAGAAATGAGTTTGGCGGAGTTGGCAATGGGAGTGGCACTCGTGTGACGAACACGGCAGCTGGGAAAGAGCTCACTCCAAAGGCGGAGATGATTAATGGTGTTGGTAAGTATCCTGGCTTTAAGGACACACACAACGGACCAAAACCCCCTATCAACCTGACTGAGTTGACACGACCTGACCTGTATCTCAGAAATCCTCAAAATTCCCAACCCAACTCACAAATCCCAATACTCCATCACCCTAACCTTGAAATCCCTCTCAAAAGCCTGTCACCTCAGAATAGACGATACATCTTTCACCCTTGCCGAACTCGGCTTTCTCCAACATCGACGAAAGATTCCAAATCCAGCTACGACGAAAAGGACGCGAAACTCGTCAACACTTGCGGTACATGATGGAGGAAATGGGGAGGAGGATGTGCAGGTCAATCGGGCTGGAGAATCTGAGTTGGGGGAATGGCAGGATGTTCAGGTTGTCGTTAGTAGGGAGATGGTGGAGAGGATGTGGGATGTTTGGAGGGTACGGGAGAGTGGGGTGTTGGATGAGAGTTTTGTGTTGCTTTGAGGGTTTCAATTGGGGGAGAGATGACATGGATTGTGACTTGCGATGCATTGGTCAAATTCGTGATAGATTGAAGAGGCAGATCCGAATCTGGGTGCATCAAGATGTATAGCAAGAAACCGCCCAGAGCAGGTTGTCGAATATTTGTTATATAAGTACATCGCCTGATGCTTCAATCATCGAGATTCATCTCGCTCACTAACATCACCCATCACCCATCTAATTCTCCTGCTTTAAGCTGCTTGATATCTATGTCCTCATCATCACTCTCAACTCCCTTGTCCCCACCGACATCCGCGCTACCCGCTTCGATTCCTTTATCGGCTTGTCGGGACTTTTCAGAGATTTTGCCCTGGTTGGTGGAGAGTTGAGCTTCGGGCGGGATTATGCCCTTTGTACTGATGATGGAGTGGCGGTCAGTAGATATCAAGATTAAGGTGGTAGAACAGATGGAATGACATGGTACCGGCCCTCTGACAGGAGAGACAACATTGCGCACGTTAAGAAGGAAAACTTACTTGAGGAACGAAAGCATGGTTGAGGATGTGTTATCCATCTGTCTTATCCATTTATGGAATCTGTGGAAGGGCGTCAGTACTATATCATCACTAATGCAGATGCCACACGGAGTCGTGATAGAAAGACTCACATAGAACTCTCCAATTCCTCCTCCCGCAACCTCTCATAGATGAATTTGACCTTGAATCTCTCCATCTCCTCCGCATACATTTTAAAGTCGACTGGATCTCTATCCTCCGGCATCCCATTAGGTTTTTCCTTGATACGATCATTATAAGTCTTGAATTGCGGCTGCTGGAGTAGAAGTCCCAGAGGAGGAGCCTTTGGGATATGAATCCGTTTGTCGCCAAATGTTTCGGTGATTATCGACGGCGGGGTGGCGGTTCTACAAGCTAGCATAGCCATTGATAGCATCTTCCGCTGAACAATTCGAGGAATAAGTTGTCTGCAGGGGAGGTACAGGAAGAGAGAGATGCTACGTACGATTTGATGAAGCATGAAGCTTTGGCCGTGGATTCTTACTGAGATCCATTCGATCTCGCCGTAGACTACTGGGTCCTTGACTTCGAGACTGATCATATACCTCTTTACTGTTTTGTCGTTGAATGGCTTGCCTACTGTATAATTATGGAAATTCCTACAATACTTTCACGTCAGCATGACACACAAACCGTGTAGCGCAGCGCTTGGTTAGAGAGAACCTACCTGGTCCCCTTGAACATTTGAATCAATGCTCTAAACCGATCCATGGTCTGACCATCGACTCTCCACCCCCTTCTCCGCTCATATTCACCTCTCTCTCGAGGATCCAGCGGCTCCCCATCATCTTCTATTTTTGTAGCAGACACGCCGGCATCTGCGAAGCTTGCCCCCGGCTCCAGAGACTCCCGCCATCCTGGCGAAGACTCGTCCAGCTGCTTCGAAAGAGGGTCGGAGGACGAGGGCGGAAGGAGGCAATATGATGGAAGCAGATATTCGTAAACGCGTGAATCGCAGGCCCTGTTTGGGTGTTATTCGTCAGTTTTACTGATGCCTCACAGGAGTGCGGATGACTTACGTCCGAGCCTGGAACGATTTTAGTGTGCGGACGAATCCCCACATTCGGATTTGAGGTGGGAGGAAGGAGTTGACATAGGAGCTCAGTGTTGGGTACTCTACCGGTAAGGGCGGTTCGATGATGATCTTGATGGAGATGCTGTGACGGGTCATTACTAGCGTCCACGACATGTGTAGCTAACACAGTCGGGCGAGGAAGGGGAAGATAGACAGCACGCTTACCAGTTTCCAGCAGCATGCACTCCAGCATCAGTCCGTGCTGCCCGTTGCAAATCAGACTAATTCTGTATCAGCTACCTATACCTCAACGTCACAATGTCATATAGCTTCACCTTGCGATGATCGTCAGCGTTCTCCGCAGAGATCGCTCCAGCCTTGATGAGAGCACTGAAGAACTCCCCCTCAATCGTCCGAGATCCTTGCTCTTGACTACCGGGATAGAGACATAAGCTTCCTCAAGAAGAGCTATATAGGACAGGGAGACGACTTACATCTGCATTCCAGAATAACCCGTTCCACAGTATCTAGCATACCCATCAGTATATATCTGCAACAGGCAAGATGAACAGTCGTCGCCCAAGCCTTGCCCGTCACGGCTGTCTCTACGATGGAAGACCTACCCAATCAAGAGAGCTACCTTCCGCTTCGGCAGCCTGACCTCTCCTTCAACCTTAGGTCGAGAGACCCATACAACATCGCCTCGGGCTCCACGATTCTTACCGAGTGCTTGGCGATTATCCTTGACCAGCCCACCACCCTTCTCCTTTGCCTTTCCTTTAGCAGTTCCAGCTTGATTGCCTTCTGTTTTCATTGGTGCTACCGTCGATTCAGAGCTCGAGCCAATATCGTGGGACTTGTTGTCGGGTAGACCCTCATTCTCATTAGACGTAGATTCGTTAATCGGAGCCGGAGCGATAATAGATGTCGAAGCCTCGAAGGGGAGAGAATTGGGTTCGGTGAGGAGCTTTTTATGAGGTGGAGACGCTGAATCCTGGGTATTAGGTGGTGATCTAGCCCGTTTGACACCAGATTCTAAGAGGTCGTCCATTGTTCCGACTAGTCCTTCCGCTGAGAGGAAGATCCTTGCAGGTGGTTAATACAGGATCGATACAAAGATTGGTGAAACTGTCAACAAGACAGTAGACAGGATGATCGAAAACAAACTTTTTGCCGGTCAATAAAAATGAAACTTAACCGATTCCAATTCCATCCCTCTCGACTAGAGATTCATCTCCAAAAGCTCCTCAAGATACATGTATATCTAGTATGGACCTCTCCTGGAACCTCGTAGCCTCAAGTGAGTGTAATGTATCTCATCTGTGCCTCCTCGCCCACGAAAATTCAGACATCGAGCTCCCGTCATTCCTCGCTGATACTCTACCCATTCGTTTCGTTAAGAATGCGCCGACCAGATGGCCAAATACCAAAACGTCTGTGAACCTTCCCTGCTTCTCTCGCATCTCAAGCTGATCAGCCAAAAGTGTGTAGTACGTAACCAAATGGGGGATTGGGCAACAATATGTCGTCCAGAGGGCCGAGAGCTGGCCGCTTGTGCAGATCGAGCGTAAGTCGTTCCTTCTACCTATTCGTATCAGTGTCGATGGTCGATTAAGAGCGTAATGTCAGGAAATCTACTGAAGTGCATAATGTAGAGTCCCTCATCTAGCGGAAATGAAAGCAGCATGTTACACCCAGATCAACGCCTATACTTCATGTCTTGAAGCACATTCTTCCGAGCCTGATGACCAGGTCCAGAAGGAATGTGGAGGGTTGATGAAGGCTTTGTGGGAGTGTAGTGAGCGGACTGTCAGGGAGATTGAGGAGAAGGGATCGGCTGGGGTCGGTGGGGTTGGGGGAAAGATGGGTGCTGGACCTACGGAGGGGAAACGGATAGTGTGAGATGCTATCCGTTCAGTCTCTTGGGTTTCTGGGACGAATGGAGGGACTACCGGTATGAGCAACATGTGTATTTGCCAATTGACACGGCAGTGGGAATCACATTTGAACACCTTCCGATAGACTGCATTATGTGTATATCATATACAGTACGTCGCTTTCATGTCACACATCGTAACTCATAATGTATAAGTCCTCGGAACCCAAGAACAAGTCGTCAAGCCAATTATCAAAACACCTCCTCCGCCATCGGACAATCAGCCGTGTCGTGTTCCGTGCTCTGCAAATCATATCATGTCAGCGTAAATCATTTAAATTAGATCCGTCTGGGTTTTGACGGTACTTTTCCACCGAAGAGAACAACAGGGGGTACACCAAATGAAAGACCCACCTCGCAATCAGCACACCACTTTCCCGATTTCTTAAGCACCCCCTTGGAAGCTAACGGACTGTATCTCCCGTCCTCTTCTACCCCCAAGGTATTGCCCGCAAAGACGGGACAAGCGTCCAACTGATGAGGACCCTCACAAAGCTCGCATCGATCTCCAGCGTCACTGTCGTCATTCGTCAGAGCGGTCGAGACAGATGTATTACGAGAATGCGAGACCGAGCCGGGCTGTCCAGACGAAAATCCCTGCGTCTTTCGGCGCAAGGATTCGAGGTCTTTCTCCAGATCGCGAGCACGGTTTTCGAGTTCGTCTTCTCGGTAGATCTTGGCTTCGATGAGAGATTCGAGTTCGGCTACTTCCCGGTTGAGCTGGAGATGGTAACGTTCACATCAGCGTTACAATGCGACACGACTGTGCGACTTGGGAGTAGCTAAGGCTTGGCAGCGAAACGGCGGTACTCACTTCCTTGATGGTTTGAGTGTGCGATAAAACAGCCTCTTTGGCTTCCAGAAGTTCCTTCTGCGGGGTTAACACGGTGAGCTTCAGCTTCTCAAAGTCTTTTCTCATGATGCCAACTCACGCTTGCCTCCCCTGTCCCAAACCCTGGCTCGGCAGTCTCCTCGAGTAATTTGATTTCCTAAAAGAATTCCGGTTAGCAACCTCACCTGCTGCTCGCCGACATGTTGTCCAAGGGCACTCAGAAGAGTTCGACGGCAATCAGCACTCACTTCCTTCAAAAGCTCAATCTCTCCAGCAAGACTCTTAACCCTACCCTCCAGAGCCTGATTCTTCCCGGAGAGCTCCTGGTTCTCCTTAGTAAGCTCTTGGATGATATGCTGGAACCCTCGCAGACTCTTGTCACTCGTTGAGCCAGTGGACAAACGAGCCTTCGTAGACCGAGGTGTGCCTCCACCGCTGTGATCGGAGTTGTACGAGGTTCGTCGAGAGGGCGAGGGACGGTTCCGAGGGTGGTCGGGGGATGGGGATATCGAGATTGAGATCTTGTTCGCTTCCGGAACACCTTTGCCATCGGGAGTGCTGCGTTTGAGCTATGGCGCGAGAATGTCAATTGCCTTCTATTTGTGGTGATATTGGTATGCAGCTTGACTTACAGCCGCATTTTCAACTTCCAATGTTGTCACCTTCTCTTCAAGCTCAACGACTTTCTGTTCTGCCTGTTCAGCTTTGGCGAGTTTGCTCGTGAGCTCAACGACCTCCTGTTGAGTCGTAGCCAAAGCTTTTTCGTTGGCAGCCGCTGTCTGAAGAGCTGCTCTGAGCGAAGTCGCCTCCTGCGAAGAAAAGACCCAAGGGTCAGTCAAGAAATCTGAATAAGTCGTAAGAAGTCCACTCGACATACCGCTGCTTCCACCCTCAATACCTCAATCTCCGCTCTTGTACCTTCAAGTGCAGCCTGATTCTCTTTGAGTGCGCCTTCCAATTCCCCAATTCTTCCCTTCGCATTACCAGCCTGGCTCATCAAACCTTCAATCTCTCCTCGCAACTTCTTGACCTCCTCTCTACCCTTCAATTCCGCATCCTTGGCTTTCGACAACCTAGCTTTCCAAGCTTCAGACTCGGTTTCCGCCTGGGCCCGGGCCTCTTCAAGTTCCTCTTCCAAGTGGTCGAGCTTGTTTTGAAGATGCTTCACTTGTGCTTGAAGATTCTCGTTGTCGATTTCCGCCGCGGATATCGCCGCCCTCGCTGCTGTCGCTGGTGATGTAGGAATCGTTGTGGATGCAGCTTCCTCCTTCAACTTCTGCATTTGCGTCTCCAATGTTCGCATTTGAGCTTCGAGGTCGTATTGCTTATTTTGAGAGTCGTTGAGTTTTCGTTCGTACAGTGAAATAGTGGCCTTATGGACGTATGTCAAATCAGCTCGCCGGTCTCGGTGCGCACACAGCAGAGAAACTCACCTGGCCAGCCTGAGTGAGCTCTTCTACCAAACCCCTCATATCAGCGCATTCAACCTCCGCAGCTTCCGCCCTTGCCTCCATTCGTTTGACTTCTGCTCTCCTAGCCTCCATTCCAGCTTCCAGCTCTCCCTTCAATCGTTCCTCTGTGACTTTGGCTTCCTTTTTCAGATCGCCCGATTCCTTCATCTTGATTTCCAAGTCTTCCACCAACTTGGTTTGCGCCTCACTCAGCTCCTCGGCCATTTTCGTCGCATCGCTCGCATCGGCTTGAGATGCCGACAGTTGATATCGCAGAGAATCCGCCTCCTCCCTCACTCTTTCGACTTCGTTTTTCAGCTCTTCAAGTCGACTTTGGTCTTCCTCGCTAAGCTGATGGCCATTAAGGTCATTCTCCAGATCTTGGTTCCTTTTCTTGAGCTCCCTGATCTCTTCTTCCAATGCTGAGGTTTGCTGAGTCTGAGCGAGCGCTCGAGAAACGTGCCCTGGACTTGGGGGTGGCGGCATCATTTCTGTTGCTGTACTCATCCTACCTCTAGGTTTTGGAGTCACTCCACCTCCTCCCATACTTTGCCTGCCTGCCGTTCTCGCTGGTGTAATACCAGTTCCCATAGATACTCTCGAAGGCTTCGGAGTAGTGGTCGTAGAATTATTGAGCAATCCTCTATAGGAAATTGCCAGATTCCCATTGGTGACTTTAGCATGGTCTAGTTGTTTGGCAGTCATGCCGACATATTTTGACGCTCGGGATCCCGCAGTGATTCGTCCCTCCGGAAGAATAGCATTGGAAGAAGTGCTGTTACCCAAGGTCGTCCGCGGTGGACGATTCATGTCGAGCGGACTGGGCTCGTCGGGCTCAATCAGTCTGGAGGGAATACCTCGGACGGATGCGGAAACAGCGCGTGTAGCTCGACCAGGTGTTGTTGTAGCCGGCCGAATAACACGGTCATAAGCCGGCGTAGCACGACCATTGGCAGGTGTGGCTCGACCGCCCAAAGAGTACGAGGCATGCGAAGAGGCTAGAGATCGGTGAGAAGAGGCGACTGATGCTGGACGTGAAGGACCCGACGTCGGTGCTGAGAGCTTGGTAGCAAGAACAAAGATACCGCAATTGGGTGGACAGGAGAAATACTCCACCCTACGGTGAGAGGGTTGATTGTCAGGAATACGGAATGACGAAGCTTTGTGCAGCCGAATAGCCTTGAAAATAACTGTACTTACCCGTCAACACTGCCATCATTCTTGCCTTTCCCCTCGAATCCCCCTGACAGCTCTATTCCGGCCCAGATCCCAGCTTTGAATTCCGTAGGGCCCATGAACCGAAGGGTCCCTTCCATCCCAACACTTTGAACTCGTACTCTGTCACCAATGACGGGAACAAATTTCGTTGAAGTCTCATGGGCGTTCGAAGCTCTAGACTCTGGACGTCTGCCATAAGGCGTGGTGGAAGTGGTGGATGATGCCATGGAAGGCCTTCGAGGAGTAAAAACGCCCTGCCCTGTCGAAGCTGATAAGCTCGGTCTCCCACTGAATGAAGGTCTGGAGGTAGGGCGTGAAACGGAGGGCGTTGTCGGTGCATGTCCGATACCGAGAGCTGAAGGAGTTCTAGCTCGTATTCCAGGAGTTCGCGGAAGCGACAATGCCCTGTCTACACCGAGAGTACTGGAGCTTGATAGTTGAGGTTGCGTTGGCGTATCGGGGTCGTCATCACCCACGCCCGAGCCTCCTGATGGATCTCGGGACTTGATACTTCCGGGAGCAGGACGATTGCGTAGTGCTTCCTGAAGCTGATCCATAGCATCATCAGGATTTGAGTGGGATATTGGTACATGAGCTGGGCCTAAGGAGGAGCGAGGCCGTCTATGGGTCGGAGTTGGGATGCCAGTATTGGGAGGGGGTGTAGCGAAGCGTCCAGGAGTTGAGAGAGTGGGTAGGCGCGACATGTTGGTAGTT
This sequence comes from Phaeotremella skinneri, assembly GCA_001599695.1. Lineage (NCBI taxonomy): Eukaryota > Fungi > Basidiomycota > Tremellomycetes > Tremellales > Phaeotremellaceae > Phaeotremella > Phaeotremella skinneri. The sequence goes on along the minus strand of BCHT01000013.1, from coordinate 315,709 downwards.
GAGCTGAACTTGAGCGACAAGATTGTTTACAGATTAGCCCAAGACGAATACGAGTGTCTGCGAAAAAGTGTCCCTGTCAGCTACTGATATACTGATCTGGCCCGCTTTGACTCCTCCAGAGGTCGTCTGCACTGTCCAGGCACATACATACCTATGGACTCTCGTTCCGAATCGGCAGCTCCGCAGTAGCCAGTCCACAGATCCGCTAGGTACCAGCTTGGTTCTGGCGGGTCGCCGGTTTCTTGGTGCAGCGGTCAAGCCGTGAAGGTCGACGGTGAGGAGCTCAGAGTGATCAGAGGTGGAAAAGATCGACATACATTTGTTTACGGCGACGCGCTTAAGGCGGAGATAGGCACGCAAGGTGGCAACCGTAGGCGTGCGATGGTCCCTTGCTTCGTGGCGGTCTGATTGTGCGTCACCGTTTCATTGCTCTTGGGTCGAGTTTCACTCTCTCTCTGATCACCTCGCTCGCTATTATCTTCTTCCACCTTGACCCCTACTCACATCCCCAAGACTGCTTTTTGTTCTCTCCGACATTCAGGTGTGAGAGCCATCACCACAGCCTGATATAAAGGATTCTTCTATCTTGCTATTCATTCCCCTTTGCGCTTTAGGATTGTCCCTATCTTCACTACAGATCGAACGAGCAACCTTCACACACGGCGTGTAGGATCTCAGCAAAGTCTAGCCAGTCAACCATGGACGACGATATGGAATTCGATGACGGTGGTTCCACCCACTCATCGTCTATGTACTCAACCCATTCGTCTCACTATTCCTACTCCTGGCGAGCTCGTACACCGCCCGTGACACCACCTCAGCCTCCTCCCATCACTTCATACAATGTTTCCTACGAGCAGAGCGTCGGGAACAGGACTGGCAAATGCATGTAAGTTGCACCATCCTAGTGTATTTCCCACGCTTCGTGATGCAACCTGATGGACCGTTTGAGAGCTCATACGTCTGTAATCAGAGACCTCGCCTTCATCCTCGACTGCACAGGCTCCATGCAAAGATACATCAACTCTGTCAGAGATCATATCGCCGGTATCTGTGATATGATTCGTGGTGAAGAAGGCCTTGGTGGTGTGGATGATCTGAGAGTAGCTGTATGTTCATCTCGTTCTCTAACTTGAACCCACTTCAACTCAGCAGCATCTGGGATCGACGATCGAGCTCACTAATATCGACCTTATCTCAGGTCGTCAATTACCGCGACCATCCACCTCAAGACAGCACTTATGTCTACCAGTTTCATCCTTTCTCAGCTGATATTTCAGAGGTCCAAACCTACCTAAAGAGTCTTACAGGTGAGCCCGTGCGCCCCAGGTGTAGCCAGCATGTGTGGATTGAAAGACTGACATATCTCACCTAGCTGCCGGTGGAGGCGACGGCCCAGAAGCGGTGACAGCGGCAATGGCTGCTTCCCTCACTGAGCTGGAATGGAGGAAAGAGGCTTCGAAAATTGTCATTCTCATTGCGGATGCCCCTCCTCATGGTAAGTATACAGGTGTGCCTTTCTCTGCAGAATCGATAAAGTCTGATGAAAGTCCTTTGAATCAGGAATTGGTGAACACGGTGATCGTGAGTGATGCTCTGATATAGTCGAGTACATCTAATCTCCTTTGCGAAAAGAAATCAAGGGAGGCGATCCTCAAGGCAAGTTACTGGTTCACGGCACCGCTACCACGCAAGCTAGATGCTGACATGTAAGCTCCAGGTCATGACCCTCTTGTGGTCGCGAGAACCATGGCGCAACACGGAATATCCCTTGTGAGTATAATTACATCATTAGCGACGGAGACTGATAGAATGCTGTAACAGTTCATGGTTGCATGCGAAGAAACTTTATCCGGCTACTCTGTAAATGTCCCAATGTGTTGTGCTGTACATAAAGCTGACTCGAGCCTGCAGCGTGCCGTTGACTTTTTCCAAGCTATTTGCAACATGACTTCGGGCTTGATGCTGCCACTCACAACGGCAGACTTACTTGCTATGACTATTGTGGGCAGTGTCCTGGAGAATATGGACATGGAAAGACTGATTTCGGGTAAGCTAAAAAAACACGATGTTCCCGAGGCAACACCCTGTGCTCAGCTGACTCCTGACATTCGTCAGAGATCGGCCGTGAAGTTGCGGACAGAATCACGGAGAAAGGCCAGACGATGCAGAGTGTAGAAGAGGTCGCTATGTGAGTTGTTACTGTCAAGACGCGGCCGGGCGTTGTCTGTCGAGGGATAAACTAACGATAATCATGCTCCAGAGAACTCCATGAAAAGCTCATGCTTAGAAATGAACAAACGAAACAGGTTCAATTGCCCGAGGTATATGTCCCTCACGAAACTGCCAAGGCGAATGTATCGAGATGGATGAATGCACAGTTCGTCTCTGATGCAAGATCGGAAATTGAATATGTGAGTGTCACTGCCAAGTAGCAGTTGGAAGTGGTCGAACTGACTTTACTGCTTTCCAGGTCTCGGGGAAACGATTGACGGACTCGTTCCGCAAGAACAACGCCAAGGGAGCGTTCAAATATGTACCCGGGGGCCGTCTCCCTCCCCGACCATCATCCACATCGGTTGCCGGAGCTCCTCCGACTCCGTCATCACCTCCCTCATCCTTCGGCGGAACTCCCACTTTACCCTCGTCCCCACCGTCGTCATCGACCTCTCCACCCCGAAAAGTCATTTCCGATTTCAAGCCGTTCGGAGGGCCAGTATCACCTACCAATCAGCCAATATCAGTATTTGGCGCTCCGCTACTGGCCACGGGGCCGGGTGGTGGGATGTTTGGGAACGCCGGCCGGACTCCGGCTGTAAACGGGGGTATGAGGGACAGCGGTCGAATCGGATTGGCTGACGATGATGATGACGATGATGAAGAGGCAGGATATAAGAGGGAAACGATCAGTCTAGATCAAGCAAGACGGATAGCGACTCAGTCGGTGTTCCGGGCTGGGAGGTTTTGATCAACTGTGTCGCCTATCTCTGGAAAGGAGACAACACCACTGTTCACATCATACCTCGTTAGATTCAACGGCACGAAGCAAACCACAAAACGACGTAACGATTTCCCCCTTCTCACCCTCGCTCGCCTTCTTCTTTCGGACACTACGACTCTCACGATCTGTAAATCATTCAACATCTTTCCCAGTCGCCAACAGGAACGTCGATATGGATGTCGGAGCCTGAGGGGATATGATCCGGCATTCCTTTGGGACCGCTTGACAAGCTCAGACGGCTGTTCCTTGCGTCGTCCACTCAGATTCTCACGGTGCCGTAGTACACCTTACGCCTGCGATTCAGTATGTCAATATTGTATTACCACGTCACTTCACTTGTCTGCAATGCATCGACCGAGTCTGCTGAATGATATGGTTGACTGATGGCATTCATTGGCTTTCTGCATATCCACAAGTGCCTCCGAGCATGCAGGTAATTCCCATACTGACTCCGCCTGCCAGGGAAGTGTTGCAGAGACTTCTGGGCAGAGTATACAAAGATTGCATGGTTGGTATGCTTTTGCAAGACTTTCGTCCTTCCCCCCTGGGCTCGCACCCTGCCACTCCATCCACTCTCCCCCTCCTTTCCCCTCCCTTGCCCACAAATAGTCGCCTCCACCTTATTTCCTGGCATATGTGACCTGTCATCCAAATCGCACACATTTGAAAAGCACGAGGAAGAAGGAGGAAGAACGTCTGTCAGCTCAGATTACACCGTCCGTGAAAACACAAGGACAATACTATCCGAAGATAAAAAAACGAAACAAAGGAACAAGAACAGAAACAGAAACGAACCTTCATCTTAGTCTCTCCATCAATCTTAAAATTATGAAGCGCGTCCTTAGCGACAGTGGCCAAAGCTTCATCTGCAAATTCGACGAAAGCGATATCCTTCTTGGCTGGGATTGTACGGATTTCCACAAGACCCGGATGACTGAGATGTTGTTTATCAGCTCTGCTCGGCTTAAGTGGAGAGAAAAAGGGGGGTAAGACATACATCTCGAAAACTTCTCGGAGATCGTCGGATGTGGTTCCTTCTGGGAGATTTTGGATGAAGAGGACGTTGTTTGGGGGTAGATATTCGTCGGGCATTTGGAGTCTTTGTTTCTTGGCTGCTGGGGCGCCGGTTTCGTCTATGGAAAGATGTGAATTAGTGTTCTGATCTTATCGATAGCCACAGCGTCGGGTTTGGCATATTACAGAAAGAAGTGAAGGACGGGATGAGGGGTGTTTCAATGATGAATGAAGACTTACCCGCTTTCAGTTTGGCTTGGGCTTTCTGTCGGAGAGGGTTGTTCCGTCTCTTCACCTCTGCGAATTCGAAAGTTAGCGAGTTCTGATTTCAATAACATCCATTCACCAAATGAACGCCCGAATGATAAACTCACTCTTCAACTCCAATCGTTCTTTTTTATGGTCCTCTAATCTGTCGTCTCCCTCTATCCGCTTAACCGCCGTATCCGACCTGGTTCTCGCAAAAGTGATTTGCTAAAGGTTTTGCAGACCATCAGCTCACACACTCGACTGATATTTCATGTTTATCCGCCTTCATTCTCCTGTCACTTGTCACGGATGGATAAAGGTGAAGAAATAGATTCAACATACAATCGCCCGACCGTATAATGGGAAATCAGAGACGTCTCGTCGAGCTTTATTTGCCAGCTCCTTATCAGGGAAGGTGACGAATGCTTGTCCTCTCATCCGGACATTCGAGTGTGCGATAATAGGGAGAATGACTTTGTATGGGCGGAACAGGGAGGCTAACGTTTCTTTCATGACTGGTGAAGGTAAAATCGTCAGCGAAAGATCGGAAATGATAGTTACGTCCTACAACCTGGGGATATGGGGTAGTCCAGATGAAGATGTAAACATACCCTGTAACCGGACCTTCTCATTCAGATTCTGGAGGTACAGAGTCTCGCAAGCGTCATCAGGCAATTTATTCGGATCCTCAACAACCTCTATCTCCTTCTCCTTCACCTTCAGCTCCTCCTCGGTCTCCTGTATCTCCAACTTCCCCTCCCCATCATGTCCATTCATCTCAACATCTCCATCCCCATTCCCATTCCCATTCCCATGGATCTCAGACTTCAGTTCCTCCTCTTCATCAGCGACAGTCGCCTGTCGTCCGCCTCCGTTAGCTCTTGTCGAACTTGACGATGAGGCTATTGGGGCTGATTCGTCCGCTGGAAGGGGTGGGTCGGAGATTATGCTGTCGGCCGTTGCGTCTGTTTGGATCGGGGGGACAACTTCCTCAGCCATTGTGGATGGTGGGTGGGGTATGGTTGGCGACGATGTGGGTCGAGGTGAACTTGTATGGACTGAGAGTATGATGTATAGTATTCTGGATGAGGTAGAGTAGAGTAGTGAATTGGCTTTTGGTGGACGAGACGAGTGTGGCGGCCATTTTATTTGTTGGCTTTAATCACGTTTATCCCGCATCCACTAATAAGTAATAGCTCGACGTCTTACAAGTATGGATGATGCTGTCTTAATCAGTACTAGACAGTACGGATTGAATGAGTGAGTCGCAGGTATACCAGTATCACTGACTACAGTTTCATGTGATGACCTGGATCTTCGAAACACTTTTACAGTTGTCACTATACGGCTCTCCTCGCAACCTCCGCTCGTCGCCCATTCACTGCCACACACCCTTGTCTAAATAATATATGCAATACATCATCGGTCCGTAGCACGTCTGTATTCTATTCTCATCGCCATAAAAGCAGCAGCAACACGTCCGCATTTTCTCGACCCATGCACGTGAAGCCGCAAACGCTCAGGCATCCCATTGAGCCTTCCTCACCACCTCAAACAACTGTTTGTCATCTAAAAACCACGTCCGCTTAGATCAGCACCATATCCACCGCATACTCGCAAGAAAAGAACAACTCACCCATGCCCCTCAACGCAAGATTCTTGGCGACACCTTCCTCGATTGCCGCTCTGATAACCCCGCAAGCGACTCGAGCGGAAACCTCCCGAATCCTCTCCAATCGTGGATAGAGTAATCCCTCTTGTTCTTCCTCGGGTGTAAGACACTCTGATAAGGCAATCGCCGAGGCCGTGATCATCTTGCCGGTTATGGTTTTGGCGCCTGCGATCAGGGTTCCGAGACCTATTCCGGGCTGAGGAGGGATGGATTAGTTCATTGAATGATGCTTGGTGACGGCTGGTGAAAGGAAAGAGACCGGGAAGTGGATGGATGTATGAGAAAGAGTGCAGAAACTTACGAATACAAGGAAGTTGTTCCCTTGCGCCGGCTCTCGAAGTCGACCACCATACTTGATCGAGGAGTATGGTGATCCCGACGCGAAGAGAACTTTGCCGTTAGTCCTGTGGTGCAACGCGTATGAGTTCATCGTGTAAAATCCAATGCAAGCCCTGATTCTACCCACCAATTGAGTGCATCCTGGAAAGACAATTCGCATTTGCTAGTCGGATTGGAGAGAGGGAAAATGATCGGCTAAACATGATTTCAGCGCCGGAACATCATACCGAGGTTCTGTGCTGGAAGGAATTGTCGGCAACACTGACCAATGAATTCAGCTCGGCCATCCTCATCACCACGCCCTCTCCGAACGCCCCGAACGTCGTGGACAAACCCACCAACGCCGTGGGTTTGACATATTCCACCACCTCCTCTAGAGATCTATACTCTTTACCCTGGTTGTCGTCCCTTATGAAATAGCGTTTGTGAGCTGCGATCTTGTCTGAAACGACATCCGATCGAGAGCTGGTAATCAAGCCCTAGGGAGTGGCCCGTCAGTGATCAGATCAGTGATCAGATCAGATTGAGAAACCCCAGTCTACCTAGCCTCTTGGCAGTGTGGCTGATCGTAATCTGCCTCACCTTTGTGTCAATCAGCCAGAACCTTTCTTTCGCTTCCTGTTCGGATAGCCCCTGCATTCTGAAGAAATTCATCATCTCCTTGGCGACTCTGTAAATGCCCGGGTCAGAATGCCTGCGGGCCCGCCATCCCATAAAAGCATAACGCGAAGTGACGGGCAAGCTCACCCTACGGCGGCACTGCCCCCTCCAAGGAAGACGACACGGTGATCCCTGAGAGATCTTCCAGAAGCTTTGGACGCCTGTTTAGCAGCCGCTAAGAATCCTGCCAGGATCACGGCGCCGGTCCTGAAGCATCGGGCGCATTAGGAGGAGTTTTAGACGTATAGTATCGAAAAGCTGAAAGGTAACGGAAGGTAGACCCACCCCTCAATATCGTCATTGAACATCCTGTACTTACCCTTGTAGCGATACAGAAACTCGAATGCTGCTTCGGAATAGAAGTCCTCATGCTGAATCAGGGCTTTGGGGAAAGCTTTCGCTGCGGAGGACATGAAGGAGTCCATAAATTGTATTGCCTGAGAGTCATTTAGGGATATACTGTGTACGGGAGTGTATATTCGCTGGTGATGACAGATAACTGACCTGCTGAAGGGTTGCACGCGGACGATTGAGGCCGATATAGAGCGGGTCAGAGCGTAGGGCTTCATTGTTCGTTCCCATACTGGGGTTGATCAGCTTGCATTTCAGCCACAGTGATTCGAACTGCAATGACGAGCTGGATCAAGATCAAGACTGGACACTTACTCAAGGACGACCGGCAGACATCCTTCAGGATCTATCCCACCACCCGCGACGTAGAGGTTCAATTTGCCCACACTGATGCCCATCCCCCCTATCCCCAGATCCCCAAGTCCGAGAATCCGACTTCCATCGGTGACTACAATGACTTGGGGGTGTGATTTGAGGGTTTTGGCGTGGTTAGCGAGGATTGCTGGGAGGTGTGCCTGGGGAGGCGGTTAGTGCAGAGTCAGGTTGGTGGGGAGGCGGGTGATAGTCAAGATGAATGAAGAGTGGGAAGGAAGAGGGATGACGGATAAGGGATGAGCTCGATGGTAGATCGTATATACGGTACTGCGGCGCACTCACCATATTGTCAATGGACAAATAGAGACCCTCAGGCTGAGTAAACATCTGAGAATACTTCTGACAAGCTTCTCCGACCGTGGGGGTGTACACGATAGGTGCACTACTCGCCCGAGTCAGTATCATTCCATCTTTCCCACCCGCCACCGTCCTCAACGACTTCATCCAAATATAACAGCCAGTGTTGGACAACATGTCCCCAGCTAACCGAAAGTCGAAGTCCAGGAGTTCTCCCAAAACCAGATCAAATAACTCACAGACCAACCAAATCCTCCCTCATCGCCCTAAAGAATAAACCCGGATCATCCCGTCGTACCCGGGAAAGATGGGTATGGCGTAGCAACGGAGTAGGGAGGGTCGCCAATACATGTTTGAGGCGAAGGAGGGATTGTTCGGGTGTGATTTTTGGATGCGGTTGGTATGGTGTGTCGGCTGTTTGTGTTTCCATTTAGTCAGTGTCTTTTTTTGAACGAGAGAAAGACGAGGTTGGGTGGAGGACGTACCTAGAAATTTCTTCTCGGTCACTCTAGATAGCGGCGGGTCAGGAATCTCAGTAAGGTTATTCTCTGGGATTGGAGTATGAGTTGCAAACATTCTGAAATGGTGTGGGGGATTGGGTGGATTGGGAAGAGGAAGAGGGGTCTGAGAGGAGAAACGGAGTTTGTGGAAGCGGACTGGCATTTCGCTGGTGTGCTATCGGAGGTTGTAGTTAGTGTCGTTCAGAAGGCCAAGGGGGTATGTGATGGTTGCTAGGAGAGTGGGAGGAGCTGAGATATGCTCTGAGAGACCAGTTACAAAGGACTGCGGTTGGTATTCTGATATGGAATATGGAAACGGGGAATCGTAACAGGTTATATGGGGATTGGAATCGATGGGGATATATGTTTTGGGGGTATGTCGTGTGCGGCTAACAGTCGATCTACAGGAGGTGATCGTGTGTTGAAGGGGAGGAATAGTCGTGGACGACGAGGACGATGATGAGCGGTTTCAGCGTTTCGGGCTCGACAACTTAACGTTGCAAGTGTCGGGCGAGACTGTGCTATGATCAGCTGTTCCATGTTCCAGCTACGAGTTCATTACAGCTTCGGTCAAAGCGGTAGAGCGTCTACCCATTGGAAAGGGGATATGATTAGGGATGGGTGTGTGACCGATGTTATAGATAGGACAACTGGACAATAAGCAATGGACATGGGACAAATGGACACCTCAGGGTGTCGGATTACGGCACAGTCAGTAAGAACTAATCTTGACTTTGTTATCGATAACGCGCGGAGTCGAGTGTCGCAAATGTTCAACTCAATGTAAGAGCATTTGTACTCTTTCCCCGGAGAATAACATGACACACTGCATCTATCTATACAGACTCTACAAACTAACAAACTACAAGCCAATCCAAGTCCATTCATTCTCCATCATAGTGCGAACCATTGCTACATTCTACAAACCCCGGCGGCGCTGTAATCCCAGCTCCAAATCTGCAATCAAGTCATCCACATCCTCCAGCCCCACCGACAGCCTGATGAGGTTTGGTGTGATACCCAATGCCAAGCGGGTGCTCTCCGGTAGACCCTGTGATCGATGGGTAGTCGAAATGACTTTGTCAGCTTATCTGAGCTTTCATTCTCTCTAAACTCGGTATCGCATCGCATCGAGCGGACATGCAAGCGATCTTGCACTCATATCCTGATAGAATGACATGTGTTGGATGTGAAAGAAAAATGATGACTCACGGAGTGCGTCATCCCCGCCGGTACCTCTATCAAGCTCTCAATCCCCCCCAAAGACTCTGCTAGTATGATCAGTCGCAAGCCAGAGACGAAGCTATCGGTCTCCGCTGCGGTGGCGCCCTTCAATCGGAACGACACCATCCCTCCAAACGGTATTCCAAGAGCGCGTGTCTCCTCCAAGGTCGAAGAGCGGCCTTTCAGACCATTGGTGACAGCCTTAGAAGGTGTGTGTGGGAACGTCCACCCCAGAAACCCTAGTTCTCGCTTGGCGTTGGGTGAGAGGAGGGGCTCGACGAGATGATACGCCCCATCCCCGATGAGGCCCGGATACCTGACGCCCTCAACATCCTCCCTTGCACGCAACCACGCTGCCACCCTCAACGCATTCAGACCATGACGTAGCATCCTGACTGGCAGCGTCTTGAGACTCCTGACCATAAGATGACAGTCTCTAGGCGATGCTGATGCTCCCATGGAGTTCTGCAGGAACCTCAAACCGGTGATGACGTGGGGGTGAGACTCTGAAAGGTGCGGCGAGAGAGTCACAGCGCCTAGGATGATGTCTGAATGACCTGAGGAGTATTTGGAGAGCGAAGAGAGGACGATATCGGCGTATGGAGCGGAATTTGGACTAGCAGGGACGAGAGGGGTGATGTAAAAAGAGGAGAGGAAGGTTGTATCGATGAGGACTAGCGGTCGGGAAGACTTTGGAAGTGAAGCGACAATGGACGAGATGAGGGGGATTGGGGGTACGAGGAGAAGTGGGTTGGTCGGGACTTCCAACCAGATGATCTAGATTGGTGTCAGCGTCGTGTCAACCCAACCAGCTCAATATTAGTAACATACCTTAGTATCGGACCGGATGGAGTTTCGAATACCCTCCTCCTTAGCCTTCTCCATATCCAGAAAAGTCACCTCAAGTCCGGTAGATTTGGCAGCACGAGTCAAATATCTAGCCGTACCTCCGTACTACAACGTGTCAGTTATATGCCTTCACGTATGAAGTCCCACCACAGCGTTGCTATCCACATCCACAATCTTCCTCGATCCTGTAAAAGATAAAGGAAGAGGGTACTCACGACATCATTCACAGCCAAAACATGACCCCCTCCGCCACTCCCATCTCGACCCCCTGCCCCTCCCTCCTCAGCGCTCAACGTCACCCAATGACAAATCGCAGCAGTAGCCGCCGAACCCGACGCGAAGACTAAAGACTCGCCAGTGTTCTCGTCAGGGAATCGTGGAGAAGTTTCGAGGGAGGTAAGAAGAGTTTCGAGGGATGTACGTGTGGGATTAGAGGTTCGAGAGTACTCGTGGCCCTGGGGTGTGTTGGGATTAGTGGACGAGATCGTGTGAAAGAACGGGAGAAGAGGTAATAACCCACTCGATGCTTCCCAATACCATCTTGCTTAAAGGTCGTAGCGACGCTCAGAGAAGGTACCACTGCCCCTGTGTGCTCAGCTTCCGAGCCTACATGGATCGCCCGTGTGGTGTAGCCATCGATGGGGGACGTATCTTGCGAGTTGTTCTCCGAGGGAAGTGAGGGGCTGCGTTGAGGTGACTCGTACGAGGTGGGCAGGAGATGGACCTGGAGGTTGGGAGTCATTGGATGTGGGTTAGCAGGAGAGAGGAGAGATGGAGCAGGGATGGGTGAAGAAGTGAAAGGATAAGAATGAGGACAAAGAATAAAGAATAAAGGAATGAGGATGAGAGAAGAATGAGAAATGTCGTGCTCGCTTCTGTGAATTGGTGTCATCCGTTAAATAGTGGAGTGGACTGCTCGGGTATCTCTTTGCCGGGTGGGAGCATGGGAGTGTCTTCTCTTGTCATCCGTGGCGATCAATGGGACCATTGCATACCCAATCGACTATTACAAGCTAGACATACCATACAATTCAAACCCCCCTATATCTAGATTCCAAAGCCCGTGTTTCCTCTAGCTTCCCCTATCATACCAAACTCCCACCTCACCCTAGGCCGCAGTCTCCACCCCCAGCCCATCACCAGGATCACCAGACCTCTCCTCCTCTTGTACAGCGACATCCATCTCTTCGTCCTCCTGTTTACTCGACGCCGTCTTTTCGATACTCGCCGAAGCTAGACTGACACGAGGAGAGTGTCGCAGGTTGGCGGGGTCGGTCTTCCGCAGTGGTCTTTGGAGTCTGCGGCGAGCGACCTAAGAGAGAGGGGGGTGAGGGAATTAGTAACAAAGCTCCAGTGAATGATGTAAGGGATGAGGGGATAATCGTACCATGACGGGAACTGAAGATTTCTGAACCAGATAATGAGATGTCGATCCCAGTAGGATCCTACGTGGCACATCACATCAGCATGCACGCTATCGCCGAAAATAGATCTGGCGTGAGATAAAACTAACCCCTTGAGCTGGCCCAGCCCTCGAGATCCAACAATAGCCATAGTCGGCTCCAGGAAGTCGATGAGATCTGTAGATTATCAGCTCATGAACTCTCCTGCTACTTTCACAGATAAGCCAATTCGTAAAGCAACGAAGATACCCACCTAAGAGCATATGCTTCGCATTCTTCGCATGCAGGGCTTGACAGGTTACAGTGATATTAAGTCGGGTTCTCTGAAGCAGCCCCGTAACCTGTCTCACGAGGAGGAGAGCTGTTGTCTGGCGCTAAATATAATTTGTGGTCAGTTTCTGTCATTGACGATTCACATTCAGCTAAGGCGAAACCCACCTCCTTCTGAACACGTAGCTTCGCCGCTCGATCCTGATTAGACCAGGTCTTCGGGTCGACTGCAATAATCATAGCCCATCAGCTCATTATCTTTCCCAATTGCTCATCGGCTTCAGCGAATGCAGCGTGGGACCAACCATACTGAGAGCACTTACCTTTACCTTCCTCCTCCTTGACCGAGATCAAAAACACCTCATCCCCATCCCTCGCAACCGTCCCAATAGCCCATTCCACTGCATACCGACTCTCCTCACTCAAGTCACTAAGCACTACATATCTCCTCAACCTCTTGCCGCTATTCTCGAGGGCCTCATCAGGATCTCCATGAGTTAGCGTGATCGTACATCGATCTCTAGCGAACTCAGGTCGAGAAGTGACCAATTCAAGACCCGACAGTAACGACTTCTTCCTCTTAGGTGGACCACCCGGCGTGGCAAACAAGGGTTCGGGGGGTACGACGACGTTGGGACCCTCGCCCAGGGGATCCTGCTCAACCTCTTCACCATATGAATCCAAATGACCTCTGTCATCTACGCCGGCCGCCGATGTCGACACTGGCGTGTCTGTAACCCCGCCAGTCACCGGCACGCCACCTCCAAGACCAGCCGCATCACCCTCGAAGAAGACTGCGTTTGCCTCGGTGTTCTTCTCAGTCTCCTCATCGAAGAAGTCCCCATTTTCATCAAACATCTCATCATCGTCATGGTCCTCGGTGCCAACCACACCGACCGCAGTATCGTCCTCGACATCAGAGTCCTCGCCGTCACCCTCGACCTCACCCTCGCCCTCGCCCTCTGCTTCTGTGGCACTATCATCTCCATCATCATAAGCTGATGCTTGGGGTCTGAACTTCCTCGGACCGGCTGAGACAGATTCTCCATCCGATTCGGCATCGGTATCCTTTCCCAGAGCCTTGACTTCAGGACTGCGATCTCGTTCACGCGCTTGGTCGCGGGAACGACGTGCTCGGAAGAACGGACTAGGTGCTCGTGGAGGTCGGGGCGAGGGTGACAGTGTGCTAGATAAGCCACCACCGACTGGTTTGGAAGATAGCAAGAACGACGTGCTAGTCCGAGGAGATGATGAAGGTTCGGGAGATGGGTCGACAGATTTTGGTGGGGAAATCGGAGTGGAATGTGCGGGTCCGCCAATAGCGGCTGCTCTGAGTCCTAGGGCTGCGAGGGCCCCTCCGGAACTTTTGGGAATGGTGGGGGTGGGGCCTGATCGACCACGGTCTATGGCGCCTTGGAACAAGCTCGATACCTGTTCATCCACGGAGGAATTGATCGACGGAGAAGGAGAAGTCGAAATAGAGGGAATAGAAAATGTTCTAGTTAGCGAGTCATCTACATCACTTTTGCAGCCAGAGCCAGACCGTCCCCTGATCTTGGTCGGTTTTGCTCGTCCTTGATCATCGAGTCTTTCCTTCTCCCCCTCGCCCGAGTCCACCTTGGCCAACCTCGATCCCATATCTTTAGATCCAACACGCCGTCTCATCCTAGAGGGTAGAGACGAGAATGCCCCCTTTGGCCAAAGTCTACTACTGCCCACGGGTGAAACCGGGGAAACATCCAACTCCCTCGGAACGGGAACGAGAACGACCTCGCCGTCTTCACCATCATTCAACGTCGCTAGCGAAAGTGGGGAAGGGGAGGGGGACGCGACGCCAGTGGGAGACTCGACAACTATGCCTTCCGGTACACGATCCAGTGGGGTAGGGGGATGTCTCTCGGCACGTTTTGTTTTTTTGCTTACCTGCGTTAGAGGTGTTGTCGTCAGCCACGAGACATAGCACGAAAGGTTGGAGAGGAAAGAAGACTAACCTCGTCTTTGCCCGCTGCCCCCGAGAAGACTTTGAGGCGGGAGACGCGATCAGACAAAGATACGGGTAAGGAGGATGATCGATTGAGGGGCGCCATGTGGATGATGGTCAGGCCGGATTGGTGGGGTGGGGAATAGGTATATGTTTGTATCGTATATTTTCGAGATTAAGATAAAAGAGATAATGGTCAAGTCAGCAACCACAACGAGAATGGATTATTGATCGGATATGCGTGCTGGCCCTCAAGGACCTCGAGACCGAGGGGACGGAGAAAAGGAGCAACGTGTGTGATCTCATCCTTTGGTAGCCTGGTAGCCTGGCCAGCGATAAGGGGGGCCGGGGGAGCGGGGGACCAAGGGAGACGCCATGATCCAAAGATCACGCCCAGAGGTACCATCCCATCAATCCGTTTCCTTGTCCTCTTTCATGCACCAAGGGGGAGAGAGAAGAAGGAAGAGGAAAAGAGGGACCCACCATATTCTGCTGCTTTATCGACATTGTTTCCATGTTTCTGCAATCAGTCCAATCTGTCAGTTCATTGCTATCCGCCAACCGTCGATACACTTTGACGACCTTCCTTCCGTCATACCCCGTAGTAGATGGATGTCATAGCATAGATGGGTGATTGGGTACATACCTGTAAAGCGAATTTTGCGGATCGTTCAGATATCCCCAGATCTTTTAGTTTATCAACTAGCTCCGGTCGGGGAGAGGCCATCTTCCTGTATGTCGCTTGGCAGTCACTCGAGGACTGATTCTAGTTCCTACTATCTATTGTAATTTAGAGCTAGTGCTTGCTGCGCTGCCCGATCTGTCTAGTATATGTATGGATCTCTAAGTGGTGGGAGTGAGATAAGAGGGATATCAGGATGGAATGCTGAGCCTATGGTGTGGTGGTGCCCGTTTGAGTGATCCGTTTGGTGGCGACCCTGAGCGGATAGAATCGGCTTCATTCCCTGCCCAAAGCCAAAACCCACTGCGGGTATGATAATCGTGCAAAGACAAATTGAATCTTTCAATGGATGGAATAGTCCAAGATCATACATGCGTGTATGTGGCTGTGATCAGAACTACGAAGACGAAATGACAGAATGCAAAGATGATGCAATAATTAACAAGGCATCCGACCCATCGGAGGAACTGGGATAAGGAAAAGAGGAAAGAAGAGACGTAGGCTAAGTCAATCTGCCTGCGTGAGTTGGGACAAGAATGGTTAGTGAGTAGGAACGAATGGAATGGGAAGAACGCGTAGGTCACAATCGCCCAAGTGGATTGACCTAGCGGGTAAGGGCGATACAGATGTGGTAGGAGTAGATAGGGGGTAGGGGTAGGCAAAAATAAGAGTAAATGGGTAGGACCAAAAATCCGTCCTAACAGTTGACATTTTCCTTTGATCCGAGGATATACAGTTAAAAAGGGTCATAATTGTAGGTGGTATGATAGTGCAGGAACCGGGTATAGGACAAGCATTCAGTTCCACCGGGTAAAGACGATTGGGGAGCACAAAGACCAAGCTAATACAGCGCTGGGTACCGATGTTCCCCGACATTTGGTGGAGATCTGGGCGACGTAGGGGCAGGTCCAGGCGAGATTGTTGCTGACGATTCGAAGCGAGATGGTAATCCCAGCCCGACATCGGACTTGTCCCACTCGGCCATAAGGAGGGTACCGACAGCTATTCACGATATCCATTAGCTTTCTTCGCCCATCGGTACGCGAAGGAACGGCGACAACCAGAATCACACTCACAAGGCTCAACCTCGGTCCCGTCCCTCGAAACCTTGACTTCTCTATCTCCATTCCAAGGATTCCTCAAATGTCTAGTCCTTCCAAAGCCCAAACCTCCGACACGGATCCACTGGATCTTGAACGGCTGTCCCCAAGAATCAGGATGCAACTCATCCCCTTGCAAATCTCCTCGTAGAGCTTGTGCAGACGCCAGTGCCGAGATTGGTCCCTCAGGTCCAGCACCATCTTTGTCCTCTCCGGAAACTCTTTCCTTCTTCTCCAAAATGGTCAACAGGGTATCCTTCCGTAATATGCCATCCTCATCCTGTTCCTGCTTGCGATCTGACCCGCCTAATGCTTTCTGCTTATCGGTGTCGGCTTCGGTGCCAGACAGAGCTGCGATTGGAACAGGTGGGAAGTAGCCTTTTCGAAGAGAACCTGGATCGAAGGTTTGGGCACGAGGAGGGTGGGCGCTCGTAGCAGCTGGCGCGGAGGCTATGGAAAGAAAGTCCCCACCCCCAGCATCGCCAATTAAGGGAGAACGAGGTTGAGCACGGGACTGCTGAGGATCGGTCTTCCGTTCGCCAAGGGCGTGAGGTGCAGGTGTCGTGAGTTTCGCTTCTTCTCCGGGAGTCAGTTCTCCTGGTGAAGACACTCCCACTCGAGTCTGAGAAGATGGCGAAAGGAGATACGGGGGTCGTTCGGCAACCGGATTGGAACTTGCTCTTGTCCTGTCTTCATGACCAGATGTTTCATTGTCTCCCTCTTCCTCCCGTATCGGTGGCTGAGATTTCGACTTGACGATAGCACCTGCACCGGTATGGCCAGCACCATTTCCAGAGCCTGACCCTGACCCTGACCCGGATCCCGAACCTGAAGAGGATGGGGTGAATTTAGACGACCAGGAAACAGATCTTGAAGCAGCGGCCGCAGCAGCAGCCGATCGATCTTTGTTGATTGGTTCGACCATCTTTGCGTAGCCGAAGAATTCACCAGACCGATTCGCCCCAAAGATAAGGAAGACCTCTTGAGAAGTTCGGAAAGCTTGATCTGTATTCGATGTCCATTAGTCGTACGAAAGGGAAGAAGAGTGAGGGAGAAACATACCAAGAATAGGTTCATTGTGTGTTTGAGTCTTCCATGTTCCAGTCTTCACACTGTCTTCCAAATCGGCCTTTAACGTTTTCGAATCAGCAACAGCATGAAATGAATCGATTGTAGAAAACACTCACGGTGGTCAAACTCTTGAGAATGAAGACACGTTTCGGGAAATGTCTAGCCAAGAAGCTAGAATTCGTACTAGCATAGCTTCCCTGCGACTTGTGTTGACCGCTTTGACCTTTACCTTCGGACTCTCGAAGTTCCGCCTCACGCTGTTGTTGCGCCATCACGATCGACTCACGGCGCCTTCCCTCACCCTCCGGAGGGGCTTCGAGGACCGCAGGGCTGGGCGGGACAGAGCTCGCCATTGTCATGGCTGAAGTGGCGCTAGTCGGCATCGATGAAGTACTCGTCTGTCGCGCGGTCTGAGGAATGTCGACCTGTATAGGAGGGGGTATGTTTGTTGCAGTACCCTCCGCGGATGTTCGCCGCTCTTGATCTTTGACCCATTCTCGATGGATGCCAGTTCCTCGCTGGCCCCCAACGCCGGCCCTGAGGTCGTCGTCTTTCCGGCGGATTCGACAGACCATTCGAGGACACCTTGGATCCCATGGTCGAAGGGGACGACCGTTGAAAAACGCGACCGCTCTGTCCAGGTCGGCCTGAGAGGAGAGGTTGACAAATGCGCAGGAAGACCGAGAGATGAGGAAAATTGATGAAGGACCTCGCCATGGTTCGGATTCTTCCTCCTCCATATTGGGGAGTGGAGTAGGGACTGTCGAGTTGAAAAATCTCCATAACTCTTCGTGAGAAACATTGCTAGGTCTTTTTACAGCTGGTCAGCTCTTCATGGACCCTTTGACACGAAGGGAAATACTTACACGTTACCGACCCACATCACCCAGTCACTTCGTCTAGCGGGAGGCTGAGGATGGTAATTTTTCCGTTCCTTTTCCTTCTCCTTCTCCTTTCCAGATTCTTGTGAAACGCTGGGTCTCCCCTCCGGCACAGGTCCACCCCATGACATCCGATTGAGCTGTCCAGATCGAGAAGGCAAGCTCTGCCCGGGAATCCTTCCGTAGCCCTGTCCCTGACTTATAGCGGGCGACATTCCACCAGACCAGTCCGACGAAGAAATCATTGGTTGATCGACCCTTGATGTCTGCTGCTGGAATGGCGTGTAGTAAGGGAATGAAGAAGACGCAGTTTGAGACGACCACGCGGACGGTGCACCGTGAGTCTGGTACATCGGGCGACCACCTTGGACCCCGGAATGCATCCCTCCAAACTCGTCGACCATCGAGCCGTGTCTCGAGTGCTGTCCTCCCCTATTGCTGAGGCTAGTGTAGTACATCGGCTGCTGGGGAGCAAGCACGGGACTCATGGGTGGACTCGTCCACTGGCCGTTGACATTTGTTCCGTAGCTCGCTTGGGTCTGAGCAGTCGCTGGCCGAGAGTACGGGTTGTACGAGGGGGTCTGGTGGGGATAGGGTGGCGAAGGATTCTGGGGCGAGGCCTGAGTGGAGCGAGTGACCGGTGGCCGAACAGGATAGCCAGGCATTCCGTGCATGGTTTCGACGGAAAATTCCGAAGGCTGAGGTCCTTCGTAAAATACCTGGGGAGAGTAGGGGGAGAATTGCTGTGGTGGTTGGGGTCCGTAGCCGTAATTTCTTTGGGGCTGTGCCCAACCCTGCTGACCTCCATACATGACCTGTGGAGGATAAGCAGCGTATCCTTGTTGAAGGGATACGGAAGAGAAGGATTGAGGAGAGGATTGATTGCCGTAAATGGGGTCTTGAGGAAAAAAGTGGGGATTGGCGTAATAAGTGCGAAGTGGTGGACCAGACGAAGACCCGATGCTCATGCCTTGAAGCTGATCGGTGAGCTCATCTGAGTGGGACACATCAGGCGCGGCACTCGAAGCGGCGACTAAGCAAGTTAGCGTGAGCGAATCCTTCCCTGCTGCTAAGAGCGATCACGTTGGCTAGTAGTTGCAGGGATTTTACTCACTCTGAGCGAGACGAGCTGTTCCATCATCACCTCTTGGGAGGCCCGCGCTGCCCAAATCCCCTTCCGAGACTCTCCGACCGACTCCCATGTCCTGAGGAGGCCGAACCCCAGGGTATTGCTGTGTGGAAGAGTAGTCTGCCATGGTTTACGGGTTATATCTACTTCTAATGCGTATTTGTTATTTTTTCCAATAGACTAGAGCTATCTGTCGGAAGTATCCAACATGAAGCAGTCGACTTTTTCGCTTCCAGAAAGAGGGTAGGGTCCAAGAGTTGAGGCGAGGGTTGATGTACGATAGGAGAAATGATGAGACGCTGACGACAATGAAAGCAGCGGAAAACAAGGAGGGTGGTGGTCCGAATAATCAAGGGTTGCGGTGAGACAGTCGAACAATGAGCCGAAAGGAGGGTCGTATCGTCTGGTTATCGGTACGCTACTGCACCTCCCTACGTAGTTATGGAACCACTGGGAGTAACTCCGTCTCAAGCTACAAGATGTTTCTTTGTCGATATAAGATAGCTGGGCTAACGGAACAGTCAGTAGTGCGCTTATGGAGAAGAGCGACTGATGATACCTTTTGGGATGGAGGATGATCCGGAGCACTCACCTGGGCTAGCTCGCTGGCGAAGCACACAGAAACGGGGCGTGCAGCTGTAAGCTGTTCAAAGTGGACACGGCGTGTCAAAGGCAGCTCCTCGGATAGAAAGACCTAGGAACGGGGGTGCTGCTGATGTCGTGATGTCGAGGGCTCGAGAGAAGCAGGTCGTGTTTGTGATGCGGAAGCAATCCGAGACGGAGAACGAATGAAATCCAACAAAGCAGCGTAGCGTGTAAGAGAGTGAATGAGACAAGCGTGCAATTTGCAAGCTTGCAAGACTGGACGGGGAGGCACACTAGATGATGAGCGGGGACTTCTGGCGGTCCGGTCCAAGTCGTGTACGACGGGGAGATCGAGGGGCTGGGTGGGGATGAGGAAGAGTGGGAGAGAAGGGGAGGAAAAAACAGAAGAGAAACAAAGCCGGATGAAGGGGGTGGTGGAATGGGTCTTTAAGAGTGGAAAATACAGGCCCGGTGAGGAGGAGGAGAAAGAGATGGGAATGACGCAACCCCACGTGGCGAGAGATTGCTCCGGCGTTCCAGAATCCTGGTGCGGGCATGCGGGTTACGTGTACAGCTGGTACAGCGACAGAACATGTCACCGCCGTTGCCGCCCGGTAGCCTGTAGCCGTGGTTCCCTTTCACCGTGTCTCTGCCAATCTGCCAGCTTACCCAGTCCGCGTCCAGCATTACCGCCGTCCGAAGCTGCCTGCAAATTACGTCTGCCGTCTGCGATCTGACCGTCTGTCACCACACACGCTGCATGCCATATCACCCAGTTTTGAGACAGCGTCTCCGGTGGGGCCGGACATTCCCAGGAGATAATCCATCCGTGTCTCGCTAAGTTAATCAAAGCTCCTCTTTCCCGCCAGGTGTAAGAAAGTCATAATAAACTTAGAGCGAATGAATGCCCTGCCCGTTCCTATGACAGACCCCCAATCTACATGATCTTCTGCACATGGGTATCTGGGATCCACAGGCCAAGCTTGCACATAGCCGCAGTATTTGGGTTTGGCAGATACCGTATACCCTACCCTGTGGAGCTCGTGAGCGGCATACTTCACCGCTCCCCCGCCCCAGTTCCGTCCTGGCTGCTTTCGGGCCCGACGGGCCACAGGTGCTTGCTTGGTGGGCCAGCCCAATAATCTCATCAGTTACCCAAACACAATCATTGCAATTCGGGGGTCCTCAAGCCCCACTTTAATCTATCCGACCCGAGAGGGTATATTCCGATCATTGACGTAGCTCGCGTCTTCCCGCGTGTCCAATGTCGGCATGTCGGAGCCGCATAAGATCTGCCTTGCATAGTATCCGGGGCCATGTCGCCGGTCCATGCACCAGAGGTTCCATATATTAATTTAGAGTAATGGTCTGGGCCTTCATCGAACTCCGCTAGCGTCGAAAGATTGCATCGCAGATATCGCAGGGACCCACTTCTGATGATGTCATCGCTCAGCTGAAGCTGAAGAGGGGGCACAAGTGAAACAGCAAAATTGATAAGCAAACGCTCTTATGACGTGGAGTTTTACCTCTTCACGTGACTGCCTGTTGTGACTCTTGATCGGTCGTCCACCCATCCAGAGGAGAGATATCCAGTATCTCCAGACAGACCACGACAGATAGCAGCAACCCTCTACCATGGAGGTGGAAGAGACTACGGATATCGCTCCGACTGGAGGTTCGGAAGCCGTCAATTCCCAGATGGAGACCACCATCGCGGAGCTGGGCGACGTCCTCGGAGCGCTCGAGACGAAACCTCAAAATGTTCCTCTTCTTAAGAAGCAGATCCGTCTGATGCGACAACTCGACATGACGCCTGAAGTCCTCGAGGCCACTGCGAGGCTCTCTGAGCTAATCATGTTGAATGAGAGTACGTGTGTCAACTGATCAATCGGAAAAGAGAAGCTGACATGGTACCAGATCTTTGGTTTGGGTATTTTGATGCCCTCATCCCGCCCTCCGGACAGACTTTGACTTTGGATAAATTCGTCGAAATCCTCGAGAAGTTTGACCAAGCCGAGCAGGACTACCTATGTAAGCCTTCATATACTGTCGTTCATCAGTGCTCGGTGGAAGTATTATTGACGATCACCATATAGCTTCCGCTCTTCTCGTCCGACACCTGGAATTCGTCCTTCTCTGCTCTCGCTCGGCGTTTCCTCTCCCCGCCCTTGAAGAGGGTATGGATGATTCTCCAAACAGACTCGCGGTCGATGAGGAGGTTCAAGCGTTTTTGACAGAGGATACAACTCGGGGCATGCTTCAAGGCGTCTGTCAGAGGGCTCAAGGGATATTGAGTGAAAGTCACCTCGTCTGGCAGCCTTGGTTGGAATGGGAATTGGGCTGGTTAGAGAGGATTTCAGATGATGGTAAGAAGTGAGGCATCATCCCTTTATTCTCGTCTCCACGTCGTTGCTGAACTTGCGAGCAGAAAGCAACAGATCGAGCAGATTCACAACATGTTTCTGGAACGCATGAGTGTCCCTCATACTAGTAAGTCCACCGACGGCCTGTCTTAGTCCAAGGTAGCTGACAGGATGTAGCAATGGATGCTACCTCTAGCGCATACTCGACTTTCTGCTCGCAATACTCTCCGAATGATTATGAGCAGCGAATGATCCGGGCCACCGAAATCTCCCAGCCAGCGAAAACAAAAGTATCGCTTGAGAAGCGGTATCAGCAAACCCGAGAGGATCTCGAACAACAAATTGTAAATCCTGTCTCAACGCATCTCGCATCATAAAACTAATAAAGCCTCAGACCTACAGTCCCGATCCTGCCACTCAAGCCCAATTCTTCATAACGTACATTACCTGGGAAACCGATCTGAAGGCTAAAACGGTCAAACAAACATCCAACAAACAACCTACCTCGGACCCCGCACTCATCCGATGCGTCTTTGAACGAGCTGTCTCCGCCTATGCACGAGCTGCGACAGCCGCAGAAGCATCTGTGGCAACTTCCGAAACTTCCTTGAAAGCGGCGGAAGATGCTGTCGCCGAGAAATCGAAAGGCAGGAAGGGGAAAGCACGAGCGAGGGAAGCTGAGAAAGAGGCTGAGCAGAATGCAGCCTTGTTACTGAGAAAGGAGGAGAAGCGGGTTGCGGTCGAGACTGTCAAGGCGTACAAGGAGGCCGAAGCGGGAATCTGGGCAAAATACGCATCTTGGCTGGTGGGTTTCCAAATACAGTGATCGGGACTGACGAGCAGAGCGACAATGACGCAGAGGGCGAAGCGGTGGGAGTGAGAGTCAGAGCAACAAGGGCTTGTCCTGGATCTGCTCGGCCTTGGACAGACATCCTTTCTAGCATGGTACGTATCTCACAAAAGGGGTATCGCTGCTTGTAGCCTGACACGGGCGTTTAGGAACAAGAAGGAGCTTCTCTTGAGGATCTCACTGGGACCTTTGACAAGGCGTTGTCTTTGGGTCTTCTGACCGATCCCGACGCTTCTGTGGCCAATCTCGTGGAGGTGTTCATTTGTCGGGCAGCATTTGAGAATAGGGTGGAGCCGGCTGAGGAGATTATGGGTAGGATTAGCTAACAAGGCAGAAGTTGGCAATGAGGCTGATATTTTTGGCACTGCCAGGCGACTACCATCCTGTCATGGCAACGCTGATGAGGGGAATTGACCTTGTGACTGAAAGTAAGTCAAATGGCCAGCCCCCAAGCCGCGCTCATTTGCCGAGTTGCAGTCGACAAAGCCGGGGATCCTTCCCTTCGTCTGGAGAAGTTCATGCTTGACTGGGTAAGTGCTTTATGTGCTGTTCTATCGATAGTAAGCATTTAATGACGGGGTCTCAGGCGGAAACCCGGGGCAGACATTTCCTCCAGCAAGCTTTAAGCGTTCTGGATAAACCTCACAAGTCTCGCCAAGCCTCATATCAAATCATCCTCCTGCGCACCGGTGTCGAGACGTATGTCCTTTCCGTCTTACTTAAAAATGGTCCACCTGGCTGACACGCGTTCAAAGTCGACGAGGGAATATTGAGCAAGCACGCGACATTTTCGACAAAGCTATCCAGCGATCTGACCTAGATTGGCCAGAGGCGGTATACGAAGCTTTCATCCAATTTGAAAATGTCCATGGGGATCTGGGGACACTGGTTGATGCCCGGAAAAGTATTGAAAAGGAGCAAGAGAAGCTTGCGAGGCGACGGGAGAAAATGGCCCAAGAGCAGATAGCGGCGCAGGTGGATGCTGCTCAGGCTTATCAAGAGCAAATGGCGGCGATCACAGCGGTTGCTGCTGGTGCAAGCGGTCAGCAGGTGCAGAATGGAACTGGGGATGTTGCGATGGATGTCGTCGAGGTAGCTCCTGCGGCGATAATTCCCGCTGTACCAGTGGAGGGCGGAGACACGCATGTGAAACGGTGAGTTTCAATGCCGGCTTTAATCACAGTGGGAAGACTCATATCTTTCCTTAGGGATCGTGAACATTGCACTGTTCTAGTGACAGGTCTACCAAAGGGCGTCGAGGTCTCCAGGGTAGAAGCAATCTTTGCGGGTGTGAGTCCTTCCTATTCCTCTGTTTTGCGAATTTTTATTAACAGTAGGTTCTCGACGGCAGAGCGGAGAGATTCGAGAGACAATCATCATTCCAGGTCAAGACCGAACATCTGATGCTGCCCTCGTCGAGTTTCGGCAAGCTGAATCAGTTCCGGTGGCATTGACGAAGGATCAAGATGAAATAGACGATCAGGTGGTTGCGGTTTCGTTACTTTGGCGATCGACGTTGTTCGTTACGAATTTCCCGAGGGATATGGACGACGCAGCGCTACGGTCTATGTTTTCGGAAGTGAGTCTACCTGTGCAGCGTTCTTTTGATTCCGAGAAATTTTCGAGGATATTGATGGATGACAAATGTATTCAAAGTTTGGTGCAGTCTTACAAACCCGATGGCCAAGTCGGAAATATGCCGACAATCGTCGATTCTGCTATGTGACTATGGATTCTCCGGTATGTTCACAAACAATGATAACTTCGCCGCGTCGTGCTGACCTGGACGGGATTGGCAGACATCTGCACAGAGCGCCCTATCGCTGCACGGGAAACAAATGGGCGGTTTCGGAATGACCGTCCTGATCTCTGATCCGTCGGCGAAGGCTAAAAGGACAGATGCGGTCCAGTCGACCCTGTTTGTTGGTGGCCTGACATCCAAGACGACGGAGGCGGACGTGAATAATCTTTTCAGATCTGTATGTCCTCCGCTCTTCTTGTCCGGAGCTGTGGAAGACTGTTTATAGGGTTGACACTGTGGCCACTATTCAGTACGGAAATATTCGGAATGTCAAACTCGGTTGGGATCCAATCAAGAAGATCTGCAAGGGATTTGCGTTTGTCGAGATGTCGACTGAGGTAAGCTGGTTCCATGCAGATTGCGCATCAAGAGTATTCCGTGCTGTGACTGGGAATGTGAGCTGACGAAACTCTCAGGACGAGGCGAAAGCGAGTCTCGCATTGAATGGGACGTCGCTGAATGGCAAATTCCTCAAAGTATCAATAAGCGATCCCAACCATTCATCAAAGAAAGCGGACGGGTAAGTGACCGATTGCAACCTCGACGAGGTAATAGACTGCGATTGGAAGCTGATCATACACGATAGTCCATCCAGCAGCAACGCCAACAACGCCAACGCCGCTGGAAGGATAGCGGCTGAAAGACGAGCTCGCTCGGTCAGACTCCATAATCTCCCCGAGGGGACTCAGGAGGGACTGTTACAGCAGGCACTGGAGAAAATTGTCCCAGTGAAGAGATTGGAGATATATTCAAAGACAAACCAAGCTGTTGCAGAGCTTGAGTCGGAGGCGGTGAGTCTCTATTCGCTCTTCAGCTATCCCTGCTTTATAGCCGAATGATGAAGTTGGGGATAAGAGACTAACGCAGTGTAATGGATACAGGAGGTCGGAAAACTTCTATTGAGGACAGAGCCATTCGTATTCAACGATACTGTCCTATTGATAACCGAGCAAAACGATCATCGTAGAGGTGGCCCCGTACCGGGCCCTCCACCCCCCTCCGCCTCCGCCTCCACCCCTTCCCACCCGCCCACCACCGAGGAACCGGAACCCGCACAAACATCACTCTCCTTCGCCCCACGCGCTGCCAGAAAATCCAAACAAATAGGCAAAGGCCGAACAGCGCCTATAGTCGATAAAGTACTGGCGAAAGCTGCGCCAGTCTTCGTTCCCTCTGTGGCAGGACAGGGGACGGTGGTTGAGAAAGGTCAGGACGATTTTAGGAAGTTGGTCGAGGCTAAGAATGGGCAGCGGATTGCGAATCTTAAGGCGAAGTTGGGGAAGAGGGAGTTGGATGGTGAGGGGGAGACGGAGGGGGAGAAGGAGCGGAAGAAGGTTAGGATCGAGGGTGATACTCGGGAGGGGGAGGGGGTATAAGTTATTGTAAACGTAGTGAACTAAGATTTTGATCGTCGCTGCCATGGATCAATCCGCAGGGTCATGGTGATTATACTATCAAGCGGTATCTAATCATCAAACTTCAGATTAGATCAATCAATCAAGACTATGCATGTTTTCATACGCCTACATCAATGCAGCTATGAGTATCTACACCCAATCTACCCACCCCCAAACAACCTCCTCCACCATCTCTTAAACCTAAACCATTTCCCCCCCCTCCAACCAGCAGCACGAACCTCCAAGCCAACCCACATCCGACCCGTCCCAAACCTGAGCACACCCTCCCCCTCCTCTCCCTCAAGTTTCGGTACTTTCACCTCAGTAATCCCATCCACCAGCACCGCATCCCACCCTTCCCCTGCGCCTGATTCGAGATCTTTCCGAATCCCTCTACCGGGTCTTACGAATGGGAATCTCGGATCAGAGCTCGTCCTGGATGAGGATCGGGGTTTGGTGACGAATCTCGGGAAGAGGGAGATGAGGGATTCGGCTTCTTCGTCGGAAATGTGTTGCGGGAAAGTCCATAATCTGAATCTTGGTTTATTGAGTTCCGCTTCTTCTTGCAGGATATCATCCTCGGTTGGATCATCTCCATCGTCGTCATCTTCGTATTCTGTTATCGTTGCCCGACCCATTCGTATAGAATCATCCTCCCCGCTCATACGGGCGCCTAAACCTGGAGCAGCGAACAGCCCTGAGGTTTGTTCAGAGCCGTCCGACATTGTTCGACGTGCTTCGGCCAATCCCCGTCGATGGCCCAGGAGGAGTTCTTGGTCTTCGGACATTCCGTCATTGGAGCGTGACTGAGACATCGGCGGTGGTGGAGGAGGTGGTCGCCCTGGGATGGACCGTTCGGCCGCAGCTTCCAATGCGCTGACGACTCTGGACGGATCGATCCCCCCACCTGAATTCCCAGCAAGCAATGGTGATTCAACATGACTCCCCGTATTCCAACCCGGGGTCACGGGATCAGAGGAATAAGAAGACGAATCGTGTTCGTACTGTAATGGATTGGGTATAGATCCAGAATTGAGTTTCGGTGCAGGGGAAAGGATTTTCCGCGAAGGTGGCGGGGGAGGTGCTGGCCCTCTCGTCGAGCTACCTGACACGTTTCGCGGCTTCTGAGCGGAGGCTGAGGCAGTCAACGAGCGTGCTGAGGGATCAATAAATGGATCCGAGATTGCTCGCGACCTGTGTGGTTCGGCCGGCTTGGGTTGGGGTGATGTGGACGACACGTTACGCCGTTGAGGTAACGGCGGCGCTGCTCTTCCTCTGCCAGTGTCGGTCGACTCCGAATCGAGGGCTAGCAACTCCTGCTCCTGCCCCTCGGGTGCCAAGCTTTGAGACAACGCAGATCGATTGGGTGCAGTACGAGTCGAACCCGACCCCGACCTCGATCTGGAAGCCGCGAACGATGGGTTTGGTGGACGAAGTTTCGGGCCAAGGAAGGATCTAGGGAGGGTTCGGATGCGTCGTAGTTTTGGAGGCGAGGTTAGCGGCTGGTCGGTGAACCCTAAGACTCCTTTAAGGATCATGACCGTTTCGTGCATGAAGTCGGCGCCGCTATAGGGAACGCAATGAGAGAAATGATCAGTCTGAGGACTGAATATTGGAGAACAGCCATGGCAACCACTACAATCACTCACCCCGACTCTAGAAACACCGCATCATCAATCTCCCATACCACCCTTCTTCCTCCTGCCCCTCCACGGTTTTCGTCCCCACGACTCTGAGCTCTCAAGACAGCCCACAAGCCTCTGAAGAACGGCTCGACACCTCCCGCAGAACTCGTGCACCAGGTACTCAGAAATCTCTCGAACCGCTCCTTCCTCTCCGCTTTCGCTCTTGCCGATGTCAGCTCGGTCCGAGCCAGAGGTGTCAAGGAGGCTGAAGCAATAGTAGAAGATATGAGGGCATGGAACGAGGAGACTCGGACTCGAAGATGGTGTAAGTGAGCCAGGGAACGGAGAGAGGATTGAAGACGGGTGTAAGCCGCTCGATGGGAAGGTGGGAGGGAGGCTAGGGTTGTTGAAATGAACGACGCAGAGTCTGGGGGTGGATTTGGGTCAAAGTAGAATAAACGACAGTGATGAGCAAAAAGTTGAAGTTCCTGGTTGGTGATTCGGGCATCAGACGTGTCGTGATATGATTTCGAGTTGATCATGAGGACTCACCGCCGGGCTAGGACTACTGACTCCCTCGACTCGTTTCCCATAAACGCTACCTTCCCGTCCACTAAATACCGAGCCACCAGGGGGAGGACTTCTTAACCCAGGACCGGGAGATGCTCTGGACCTCGACGTGTCCCTCCTCCCGTTCATAGTCGGTCTCGGCAGACTATGATCGGATCCCCTCCTTCCACCAACACTCGGCTGAATATTCGTATCATTTGACATTCTCCTCCTCGAAGGCGGGGGTCCAGGGGCCGGACCACCACCTGTATAACTCTGACTCTGATTCAGATTTTGATTCTGGTTACGATATTGCAAAGCTCGCAGTCCACCAGGAGTTGCTGGGGGCGACTTGACGCGTGTCTGATAAAGCGTTGACCCATCTCCAATCATCGTAGACCCCGAAGACCCAGTGGTACCAGCAGTCGCAGCGATACCAGCCAGTCCGCCTGGACGCGCTCGAGAATGATGTCCAGAAACCATAGAGACCGGGGAATCAAGAGACGGCGGGAGGTCGTATAATGGAGTCTGGAATCCACCCCCTCGAGCGGGGGACTGACCGGCTGACCGGATAGACGCAGCGGTTGATGGGAGATGCGTGTTGACTCGTAGTTGCGGGGCAGGGCGGGAGCTTGACCCTCGAGGTGCTGGAGGTGATGGTGGGTAGTTGGAGTGGGATTGAGATGACCGCGGGTGGGTGGACATGGTCGAGCAGACTGTCCTTTGTACATGCGTGTATGACTAAGAGAGAAGAAGGGATGGGATGGGACAGCCCTCGAGAAGGTGGGCTGCACGCTGTTAGCTGGCCGGCTGTGCGGTGATTGATCGGCGACGAGTGAGTGCTCCCTCGCCTGTCGGGCTTTGCAACAAACCGCTTGACCGCCTTTCTGTCGTGGGCTAGTCGCTCAGCATCTGCGGACGGGTGGTGGGGGTGGTGGCTTCAGGAAGAGGGTGAAACAGCAGCTGTCGTCAAGGTGGGAGTGGGATGGACGAGGATTGATTAGAGACGAGAGCAGCCCATGTTTCGAGCAAGCGAGGGGTTTCTTTGCTGTCTGTCGAAAACACTAAAATGCTGCACGCGACGCTTCCCGTCCTTCCTTATGCCCGTCGAAACGCGCGTCACTACTGTCCAGTTCTGTCCGACTTCTGAAACCGCCGCTTTTGCTTCCTTTGCTCTTCCCGTTTCATGGGACATGAACAGTCACTGGTAGTCTCCAGATCTCCAGCCAGCTCTGAGCTATAAACCACACTACAACGGGACGAACAAAGGTATGCATCGTCTCAAAGCTAGCCACCGATTCCCCGCAAAACCCACTACATTGCTATTGCATGAAACATTGATTGGCAGCGTATCGTACAGACGACTCCCTCTCCGCTTCTTCCCCCACACTTCCTTTCACGCTTTGCAGAACCTGTAGCCTAGAAGTCCTTCTTGACGGAGCTTCTGTTGTAGAAGATGTAACCAGCGTTGAGGTAGGTAGCTGGTCAAAGGACGTCAGCTAGGTCACACGCTCAGATTGAAAGGAACGCACCGTAGCCGAGCCAAGCACAGTATGGGGCCAAGAACCAGGTGGTGCTGAATGGTGTGTTAAGATCGTGCATCTTGACCTGATAGAAGAAAGGAGTCAGCTGTATTCCTCGTGGCAATGCTCAAAATGAGATAAATGGCCGTTAATTAAGAAAAACTGACAGTCATGGCAACAACAGTTCCAGTCAAGGCTAGGATATTACCCAGAGCGACCTCCTTCTGCTTGGCTGACGAAAGGCAGCGGCATCAGCGAGAGCTCGCGCCTCGTCTAGTGGCCCACTTACCACCGAAGAAGAGAGGGGTCCAGAGCATGTTGAGAGCAAGCTGGCCGTAGTAGAGCTGAAGAGCTTGGTCGGCTTGGGCGCTGTGTCTCATTGTCAGATAGGCTGCTATGGATTGTACACTGACACTAACGGCACTCACGTTCCGGAAGGAGTGACAGCTGCATCGAAAGCCCTAACGGTCATATGGGAAGCGTATCCCATCAGTCCATACAGGATAGTCCAGACCTAGAAAAACTATCAGCGGACTCTTCATCCCACGTTCATAGGACTTACGGGACCGAACACCTCCTTGGGTGGGTTCCCTGGTGGGGGCGACATGGTCTGCCAGCTCCGTCAGCCGCTCATCCTGAATCATTATGGAATTTGCATGCTAGAACTCACAGTGAACCAGTTGCTCCTGGAAGTCTGACCGGTGATGAACCCGCTAACGGCACCCAGACCGATGGGGAGACCAACTGTGCCGAAAAATTAGTATAAGCAGGTGGCCAATCCTAAACGAAATGCAAGACTGACCAGCCAGGATGGGGTTCCGAGCGACCTCGAACAGAATTTCGGGGAGAGGTGACATGGTGTGTTTCTTTTGTGTGGTGACGGCGTCAGTGTGGCTGGGTTGAGAGGGAGGGGAGAATACTCACAAGCTGTTTGCGATGAAAGCTGGTGTAACTGAAGGAATAGAGGGAGGAGATGGAGGAGAGATACAGGAAGAGCCGAGAAAGGAAAGGTGTATGTTTCCCCGATTCCGTGTTGACCCGGCACAATCCAATAACCATATCCAGCTATCCAAGCTCCCCGTGACACTGGTGAGGTCATCGTTTGATTGTGTGCCTCGCCACATCCCCCATGACGTAGTTGCCAAGTACGGGATTCTTTATTGGTGCCCCGCAATTAGGTCCCTGTGAAGCGTTGCGTTACAATAAATGCTGGCACAACGCATAAACTGCATATTCGCAAGCGTTAGCTCATTACTGAGCCCCGTCGAATGAATGCATAATGTATCCCATGCCTCGTGAAGCTCTCTTCTCTGCCTATATCTGGGTGATCCCACGCCAAAGTCATCATAGCCGCCACCGGGCAACCCATCCCCTTTCGAGGCTCATGAGGTTGACTTTACCTATGTACGGCGTATTGCAGAGGTGTTTCCCCACCATACTCTTTCCCAGAAATCACTGCTGTCCTTCCATTCATGAGCATTTTCGATGAACGGGGATAGTCGGTACCAAGACGTGTATTTGTCTTACTCACAGCAGCGGGGACGGGTTGAGTGAAGGCGGTTTGGTAACGTTTGAGGCGGGGCCGTAGATGTAGTGAACAGCTCCAGCCTTATCCTTACCTATAGCTTCAGGAAGATAGGCGGATGAGGCGGACCATGTCGAAACTGAGTGTTAGGTAACACCGCTCAGTTATCGCTCGTGAATCGTACCGCCAAGATAGGGATGAGCAACGTGAGGAACATGTTGCTCAGATCTTAGTACGATAGCGTCTGCAGGGATGCAAAACGATCCTGTACTTTTTGTATCGTGTAGCTGTTCGAATGGTGAGCTGGGTCACTTTATAAGCCGATCGGGTGACTCCTATCGATGATATCCCCGGACTCGACGGCTTAACAGTATTATAGCGAGCATGACAGATGCATACAACGAGAGAGACAGGATGCACTCAGACTCCGATTCTACATGCTCGTCAAACTCAATCACCCCTCTGCCTAGACAAAATCACTCTTACATGCATATGTACGTTGACGATTAACGGTAAACACATCCCCGGCTGCCTCCAGGCGGAGTGCCACCCGGAACCAAATGTGCCACGATAAATCTCACCAAACTCCGAGAAACTCCGGCTGCCACACCGAGTGTTTCGACCCTGGCCCGTTGGGATGCTGGCAAGGGCAAGCTTTGAACGGTGAATCCAGCTTTTGCTCTTTCAGTCATCACCAAAAGGCCAAATATCGTGCGTCCATATCCGTACTCCAAGTGAAGGGGTACAGTCACTGACTTACAGGCTTCTTTCCCTTCACTCTTCTCCTCTTATCCGACACCTTGGACTGTACTTGGCAATAATTTATTGGTTCTGTAAATTTGGTCATTCGTCAATCAGCTCAAGATGGTCCGTTACGCCTCTTCAGCAACTTTCGCAGGTAACCCCGAGAAGTGTAGGTCTTGATCTCCTTGAATTGGGTGGATGGGATAATCCGTGGTCAAGGAGGATGAGGGTCGCGATTGGATTGTTTGGAGATGTTTTGGACGTGGTCTGACATGTTGATTTAGTCGCCAAATCTCGGGGCGAGTACTGCCGTACGCATTTCAAGAACATGCGTGAGGTCGCTGCTGCTCTTTCCGGTGAGTTCTATATCCAGCGCATACCTCTGCATCTATTGGTCAATGTGTATATGGACGACTGACTGATCGTAACGGTTTCATAGGGATGAAGCTCTCCAAGGCGTACACCTACCTCGCCGACGTCCAGGACCACAAGCAGGTCATTCCCTTCCGCAGATTCGCTGGTGGTATCGGCCGAGCCTCCCAGGCTAAACAGTTCAAGACGACCAAGGGTGGGTGTCGTATTATATTGTTTTGCGGTTGCAGTGAAGCAAGGATCTAGAGCAGGATGCGGTTCAGGGGGTCATGATGCTGTCGAAGATGGAGTCGTATGCTGACGACGTGGTGTGACAGGTCGTTGGCCAGTCAAGTCTGTCGCCGTCATTCTCCGTCTCCTCAAGAACGCAGAGTCCAACGCCGACGCTAAAGACCTTTCGGTGGAGGATCTCTTGATCAAGAACATTGTTGTTCAGCAGGCTCCTAAAACCAGGAGGAGGACTTACCGTGCCCACGGTCGAATGTGGGTATCCTGATTATTTCTTCATGTGCCGTGCCCCTTGTCCATGGGATTCACACTTCGCATCACCATATCGCGCTCGTGAACTCGTATCTGACACCACGTTCCCCCAACAGCAACCCATACCAGGGCCACCCATGCCACATTGAAGTCATCCTCTCCACCCCATCCTCCGAAGTTCCCCGTTCGGCCGAGCTCGACGTCACCTCGAAGAAGGGAAAGAAGACCATCCCTGCTATCGAGGCATAGGTAGCGGTTTGTAGAGGCTCGTTGGCACTTTGGGGTGTGCTGTGTATGATGGATCATATGCTTATGCGGGTGGTGTATATTGGTGTGCAGCATGATTAGGTCTCGTCAGACTCAAGCTTGCTTTTCAGGGAGTCTGTCCATCTGCATCCGTATCTTGCACTCTTCGCTGCCCAAAGCCTTCTCGACGCCGTATGCGTTCGACGTGGTCCAGGATCAGAAATCAGAAATCAAGCAGCCGGAAGCAGCGGGAATATCTCCCAGCGTAGTGTGGCATTTTGCTCATGTTGACAGTCTCGTTCACTCTCGAGGGTCCCATTGAAAGCTCGCACTACTTTTGGTCATAACTAACAATTCTCAATAACGACATGAGCCAGTCAGGTCCTCCAGCGGATGCCAAACAAGCACAAGCAGTTGCTCTCCAAGAACTAGAAGCCGCTCAGAGACGCAAACGAGCTATCGACACCAATCTCGTAAGACTGAACCCATAGCTTCTCTCACCAAGATGTGATTACCGTACTGACGAAGCGCGTGGGTTCAGGCTAATCTCGAGGCATCGATTTATGCATTTGAGGGGAGCTATCTAGAAGAAACCGCTCAGTCTGGCGGAAATATCATCAAGGTAGGCTCAGCTTTCCAACGATGGCTACTTGGGATCAGATGGCTGAATCGTGTTTGGTAGGGATTCGATAATTACCTGAAGCCCCCCGCTAGTGGGGCTAATAAGAAGAAACTCGAAGTTGGTGAAGGCGATCGACTGTTCAGTACGAGTAGCGGAACGTTCCAGCATGTGGGTTTCCGTCGTAGCTTTCCTCGGCCCGTGTTCAAACCCCTACAAAGTTTGGTTGCAAACTGCTGATGCTGTTTAGTCGTTCCCTTCTGGTGGTGCCTAATCAACCACTCCATCGATATGTTGCCATCTTAACAATACCCTGCCGATACCCTCTACCGCCTGGTCTTTGGCACCATTCACCTTCTCGACTAACACATACCCTTGGAAAATCATAGAGTCTCGATGCAAAACGTCAATACGAGCTCGAACAAATGGCGTACGTCACATCCCGACCCAACAAATGATCGTCTCCAGTCAGTACCCTAGAACTACTTGCCCAACAATCACCCCTCCGTTTTTACCCCTACCCCAACCTGTGGATATATATCATCGCGTCACTTCGTTGTTTCCTCATCCTGTGTTTTCCCTATGGGTTTTCCCTCTGGGCCTGGAATGACATTGGCATCGGGAATGTCATGGATATCACATTCCTATGGGGAACCTTCGATGGCGCTTACGTTGCAGGCTTCGACAACATCACCAGTCCATGTATGGCGCTTCGAATATCGTCGTTCATCCCAACCCCAGATATGGTTATTCGGTACCCAACATCCAAACCTCAACACCCACGACGAACGCGCCGATCACTCACCCGAGACCGCACTCAAGTCATCAACAGGTAATCGCCACACCGACTTTACCATACACATTTGGTTTCACATCAAACCACCATCCTCAATCCCAACACCTTCCAGGTCCAGTCCATTTATCAGACCCAGGTCCTCAAAAGTCTCACGCTCAGTCATCCCATCCCCAATCCCATACCGCTCCAGATGAGACACTGAGTATCGTCCTCCCAGCTCCGCTGGAGACCACATACCACCTCCCCATGCAGGGGCAGGAGCATAATCCGGGAACGATGACTGAAGATCAACTGAATGCCACGATGATGGAACAATATCTCGACGATCCGAATCCCGAGTCTGAGCCTGCGTCCGCATCTACAACTGCAACTGCACATCAGCTTTCGGACGAATCGATGTCGGCGACCTGGGTGAATACGGACGATACGAGGGGTCAGAGGAGACGAAGTGGAGCTGTGAGGGATGGGTCGGAGACGGGGTCCGGGTCCGGGTCGGGATCTGGGAGGAAGGGGTACAAGGGTAGGGCTTAGGTGAGAGTTGTTAGAGATGAGGCGGAGATACGATTGCTAGTGTATCTAAGCCCGTAATCTGTTGTCACATATAAGGTTCTGTCGTGATCAATGCCGATGGAGACGATGAAGTTCGAATAAAGTTACAGTCTGAAGACACGCGAATACTTGATATTCATCCATTGCGATTGGTGCAAGTAACACAGTCCCATTGGACTACCTGACCTAATAATACACACAACAAGCCTCGATATTCGAGAACAGAGACGAATCGAAAGCAATGCCAATGCCAAAAACCCGTGTGCCACGTAAAGACCATCAATCCTCTCGCTCTGGGAGTATATCATATCCGACCCTCCCCTGCACCGCGGCCGCTGGTACTTCCCCAGTTTCCTCCAGTTCCGGTTCCCTTGGTAAGTGGAGGATTAGAGGTGGGGCACCGAAGGGCGGAGAAAGGAGGCCATTGAAGACGAATGTGCCGTAGCTGGTGGTTTCGGCGTTAGCGCCTGATCAATTAAGTCGTGCATTGTGATTAAGCAGTGAGGCAAAGCCGGACTGCTGGCACAGTTCGGAAGACGGGATAGCGTAAGACAGCGACCCAAACACTCACACAAGCATCCCAAACCCTAACACTTGCAGAACACTAAACGGCCACACCAATTTCTCCCACCCAAGCCCCAGACTGACCACCCAGATCCCCAATGTCCTACAAGTATCTACCGTACTCCTCGTAGTCGCGCTAACCCTCGTGGTCACAGACAATCCAAAGAAGTTGAAAGACCCTATTGAGAACATGATGGCAATGCATGACCAGAGAACCGCGGGGTTTGCAATGATTTGGTGAAATCCCCGTGGAATGTCAAAGTAGGGTGAGGTGTTGCGGAGGAAGGCGTATAAGAAGGGCATGGCGAGGAGGGTCGTGAGGCCACCAAAGAGGCCTTCGAGGGTCACTGCGGCCTATGAGAGGTTTATATCAGCGATGTCACTTTTGGTCAGGTTAGAACCGACGAGACTCTAAGATGAGATGAGGCGATTCCAAGGGTTCAAGGCGGTCGACAGAGGGAGAGAACTCACCATTGGATCTACACGATATCGAGACATGATCTTCTCTTCCACAACCTGCATCGCCACGTTAGCTCCCTACTCCCTTGCAAGATCAGACAACTCACATATTGAGTCGCAGTAAACACCTGCGCAAAGAGAATAAGGATAACACCCAAAGCCACTCTAGCCGGATCATCATCCCTACCAGCCCTCTCCATCAACTCGGACGCTCTTGCAACCAGCCCTACTGGCACGACCTCCCCATCTGCTATCGTCTTCTTCACCAGACTCCCCGATAGGCCAACAATGCTCACTCCGAGCATGACGACGATCAGCGAGAACCATTGATAGAGCCATAGTCGTCTTCGCAGGAAGATGACGGAAAGAACCCCGACCCAAAGGACAAGCGCGCCTCGGGACATTTGATAGATCGATACAGGGGTCAGGATTAGGCCGACATTCATGAGCGTCGTTCCGCAGACTACCAGTACAACCGCCAAACATCAGTCCAACATGATGTGACGTGGATGAAGGAAAGCGTAAGGATGACATACTGTCGAAGAAAGCAGGAAACCACATGAGAAGGACTCTCCACCCTCGTAGCCTATCAATGTCCTCTTCTGACTCCCTGGCCTCACCCTCGTCCTCGTCCTCATCATCATCATCATCCCCACCAGAGAGCACTGGATCATATCCTTGAGGGATCGTCGACGATCCAGTCCGCAGCGGTAAACGACTCAAAAGCCTTGTGAACATTGATGTCTGCGGCGTTACGCTCGCAGGATCTGAAGATCGACGTCGGATGGGAACAGGGGAAGCGCGGTAGTGGGTGTACAATAGGGGAAGGCAGCACAGGAACTCTCCTGCGAACATGCTAAAAGGGATGGACAAGCGTTGGCTAATGACTTTTCGGGTAGGCGTAGAAGCAGTGTTGCGGTCTATCAGCTTACTTTAGTGTTTGCCATACCTGTATGATGAGCATTTGAATCAGCGACACCTTAGACGCGGTCATACGTGCTACGATTCAACGTACAGGCTGCTCAAAGTCGACCCTTTGGCCTCCTGTGGAAGGATCGCAGTTCTCGACGCATTCCATATCTTGGTATTTCGACCTGATTGTTCCCTTTCGTCAGCTCCTGCCTCTTCGTGACATGACGATGATCTCAAGGTCATGAAGAAAGACTCACAGCAAACTATTAGCACAGCCGGTGAGGAACATCCCGGCTACTAGAGTTGAAACGGGTAGTTTAGAGGTCATCTTGGACTAATCAGGTCCGATGTCGGTGTACTCTCGCTCGATAATTGAACAGTTTATGGAGGGTTCCTGGGTATCAATAGGGTACCTGAATGTGAGCGACGAGCTCGACGAGGATTAGAGGCAGGGTATATGGGAGGATGGAATGGGTTGAGTGAGGATGTGAGGATGAGAGTATGAGAGGTGCCCGATTCCGGTTGACTGCTGCACCGCAGTACCGGCTGTGGCATGTGGCACTGGACATGTGGCTGCACATCATCATTCATTCTGGATACCCGTCCCCAGAAAAACCGGGTTATGAACATTGTGAGTATAACAATACCTCCTCTGACGCGTATGACACAGCGATATGGGACATATGGGACACTAACGCACGATATATCATGGAGACGCAAAGGAATCTCTCTTGCCATCTAAGACCATTGCTCCTGACCAGCAACAAACGAAGCTCACCGTTTTCACCCGGCCTTGCTCCGGAGGAAGCTCATTGCGTCGGGGTATCAGCATCTCGAGATAAAAAATCGGTGAACACACTCATACTGAGCTCATTCCATACAGCTCTACCAATGTGCGCTATGGCTTCATGACCAGGCGGATTGCGCAAGTCCGACCCCCCGCCAAGGCGGCGCTCTGTCTCCAGCCAATCTATCGCTCGTATATTCATTTGCAGCCTATCAGCAGACGACAATATTATATGGCATCAGCATATTGGTCACGAGTCTGTCTCAGAACATAACAGTAAAGTGGACGCCTACTTTGCAATTGTGATTTCTCCCTTAACATACTTACTCTCCAAATAAGCCGCCCGGGAAAGATGGAAAAATACATCCTGTGCCTCTTCTCGCCAGGTGTCTTCCCCGCCCCATCTCCTTGAGAGATCTCTTACGTAGTCTATAGCAGTGTTCAGATCGTCAAGTGCTTGGCCCCGCTCTCGCTCAGACAGGTGGACGATCCCTGAGGGATCCGCGGGTGGATTGAAACGCGATAGTCTATCTGCCGCCGCCCTGACTGACGGATCGTTACTTGAGCTCAGGGCTCGTGAGAGGGCTGTGTTCAACGACTCAAGCATATTCTGAATGGGATCTGAAAAGACTTTAGAACTGCTCTTGAATAATCAGATGAGTTATGCAAATTCATGAAGAACACCAGTGAGGGACACGGCTCAAGTACCCCAGTGGTTGGTCAACTTGAGTGAAAGTCTTCGCGTAGTAGAAAGGAGCAAAGTCTCAAACGGTCAAACATGCCTTCTATGACTTGTGTATCATCCCTCACCTCAACGCAGAAAATCCACTTGCCATTCCGTTGTTCCATGACGCAACCCCTCGGCGGTGAAGCCAGTGACCCCGGACGGCCGAGTGTTAGGAGAAGGCAACGTTGTTAGACGGGGACCAAGGAACCTCCGAGAGAACGCATCATGCTGATTCATGAGAATGGCTCAGTGCCAAACGGCTGGTGGGAGCTTATTAGTATGTCTCCTCGCTGTGTTTCGGGGAGGTGAGGGGTGGACCAAGCACATTGCACATTTATTTACATCCATCGCGTGGGGGCTTCTAATTTGTATTGTACGAAGTTTCACTCAGGTAAACACAACTGCCTCGATCATTCCTCAAGAGTTCTGCGATGGCCCCAGCCTAGAAGCCCAGCCACCGGACCTAGTGTAAGCCCTTCGACTGTACGGCGTAAACGTGTAGGGGCGTGGAGAAATCTGCATTTCCAGAACGATGTCAGAAACTTGCGTGCTCTGAG
The DNA here is from genome assembly GCA_001599695.1 of Phaeotremella skinneri. Taxonomy (NCBI): domain Eukaryota; kingdom Fungi; phylum Basidiomycota; class Tremellomycetes; order Tremellales; family Phaeotremellaceae; genus Phaeotremella; species Phaeotremella skinneri. The sequence goes on along the minus strand of BCHT01000013.1, from coordinate 276,631 downwards.
CTGTACCATTCTGGACCATGTGGCCAAATCTGTCGCGCTTCTTTCTCTTCAATTCGTCGATGTCATCGTACAAGCTGAAAAGGTCAGCTTTTATGCAGTACAAAGATGACTTGGGAACTCACTCGTAGATGTCGCTGCGACCTTCGAAGAAGTGTAGTTCAGCCGTCAATACCTGCCATACGATTTCTCTCTCTTCTGCGGTTAAACCAGAGGTCAAGACGTACTGTTGCTGGAGATCCAAGTCTTTCACAACCTGGAGGTTTGGATGATCACGAGGTAGGACAGCCAAACCAGACTGGCTGATCGATATTTTACCGCTGAGATCCTTCATCCTCATTGTGGGTCCCATCACCTGGTCTCTCGCAGTGGAGGAGCCAGAGCCGACTTCTACCAATTTTTCGACAACGTGGTTGACCTGCCCTAAGTACGCGCGTAGAGAAAGCTGATTCTGTGTCATGTCAGAAGTAGTAGGTGTGTATCTGGCGTTCGTGGTGTTGCTGCGCAAACTTGTCATAACGGTACCAGTACTCCGCATCTCTGGTGGACAACTGTTGGAGGGGTTAGTTGACATTGTGAGAACGATATTCGGTGCAAGAGGAATTTGTTGGTGAAAGAGGGATTTGTTGGTAAAAGAGGGATTTGTTGGTAAAAGAGGGAAAGACAAGACGACGACGACCGGTGAGCAGACACTATATAGCTTCCCGTCATTGGTCCCCGACGTACTGCGCCTCGGCGTTGCGGCCACCTTGACATAGGAGGACGAGGTCAATGGCTGTCAGAGCTCCTCGCATTACTTGTTTTCAGCTCCAGCGTCATTTGTCGCATGCTTGAAAGGGACAGATCAAGTCATGACGAAAGAGAGACGAAAGGGACAGGCCCCGGGGACGCTGGAGCTGCCTCACCGTCCACTATAACGTGGGGGTCAGATAAAGATCCTGCGAAGGCGCGTTTCCATCAACAAAGATCCCATGCATACTGTACAGGTAGCATTCATTCAATTCCCCTCCCAAATCATATATCGTATTGTCCTCGCACACACATTCAACCATGCCTATCCCGTCGTTAGATCGTAGCAGTGCCTTCTCATAAGTGTACACGCTCCCTGCAGAAGCCATCGTGGACCCTCGTGTTGACCGACCGTGACAAGGCCGGCACTCTATCGTACTCAACGCCCTAAAGCACAGGTCACTTTGCCTCTTCATCTTTGTCTCCCTCTACTCGTTCCGACATGACCCCCATCCCACCACCCGTAGCCTTTGTGCAACCGTCCGAAGACTGGGACGACTCCTTTATCATCTCACCCACAGCGCATAACTTTGCCCTCCCTTCCTCCGCATCCTCATCCTCGTCGTCCTCCAATCGATCCGGAGCTTCCCTCAACGTTCTTTCCCCTCTACGCCAATCCTTTCCTGACACTGACGTCGCGGCCATTTCAAAGTATCATGAGGAAGATAGCGATATGGACTTCGACTTACCGGATTCGTTTCCTGCTCTCGCATCGCCGAGAACTTCATTGGGCCGTTCTGGTTACCCTAGACCACGCCAGTCAACCGCTTCTTCGTCTTCATCCCTCCGCAACATTCCGAAGACCGTCATTGGGGCAGGCCCAGCAGGAATTGGCACAGTCACTCGTCTCGGCGGTACCTTCACGTCTGGTCCGTCCATGCCTCTTGGAACTCTGAGGGCGAAAGCAAAGGCTGTAGCACAAGCTTGGGAAGCCGATGTAATCTTTGGCGAGGACGAAAGTCCAGTCGATCTTGGTAGGAGATTGACCTTATCCCCACCCAAAAAGTCGATCATGCCTGACGCGGATGCCTTGAATGATCTTGGATTCGACCTCGAAGAGGAGGATAAGGAAGCAACTCTGAAGGCTGGAGCAACGATAAAGGCAATGTTGCCACCACCGCGGTTTAGATCTTCCATCGTAAAAGCTACTCCACCCGCGACGGAGGAGACGGAAGGACTTGAGACAGACTTCGCTCTCCCATTGTCGCTTACCAATCTCACTCTAGCCGCACTGCCATCTTCACCTCGAAGATCAGAACCACGTCCACGTCACGCCCGCGATTCTTGGGACTCGCCGACCACGTCAGCAAGTGGCAAGAAGAGTTTGCCTGGTGGTGGATGGAGCTGGGGAGATGATGATTCACCAGTCAGGCGCAAAGGCGAAAATGTCCCTTCTGAAACCAGCAGGACGAGTATGAGTGATGGCTTTGCCGAAGGACGGGAAAAGGACAACTGGGATGACAAACCTATCGTCGACGAAGATGACGAAGATATGGAGAGTGGCCTAGTCATCCCAACTTCGACATTCTTCTCCTCATCTCGAGCAAAAGAACTTAATTCGATTCTCGACCAGAAGAGGAAACCCCAGTTTGCACCTCAATCTCAATCTCATAATGATCAAAGGAGAACCCTCGCTCGAGACGAACCATTCGAAGACGGGTTGGTTCTTGAAAATCCGAGGGTCGAGCTCAGCAATCATCGGCTGAGTAAAAGCAGGAAGGCCAGAACATTGCCGGGCCCGAATCATTTGACGAGCAAGAAGGCTCCTAGGTCGACAGCAAGAGAGCGGGACAGGGCATGGGAGAAGGAGCGAGAGCAGGGCTGGGGAAGGCAGGCACCTGCTTCGAATACAGCGGCAAGCGGTATCAGAACTGTCAGCAACTCTTTAGGAGTATCGGGATTGAGAAGCTATTCAGCCTCAACATCGACACCCTTGAGAGACGCCGCGACGCCCGTACGTCATTTTGAGAGCCCTCGAAATTCTGCAAGTGAAGTTCAACGGGATACCCTGCGGTCGAAGTCCCAGTCCAATACCTTGCCGTCTTCGTCGTCTTCCATGCCGCCTCCGGCTCTCCCAAGGCTGGCTCCCATGGCACCACCACCAATACCTCAATCGACTCCGTCAACCTCACGCCTTCGTCATCAGAAATCCCATTATCACATCCAGCCGCCACAATCCCCGTCCTTATCTCGTAAACAAAGTCTATCCAGTTTGCAAGATGCTCTCTCCGCTCAATCTCATCCCGAGAATTTCGCGTCAACATCTGAAGCTCTACACCAAACTCCAATAAGCTTGACGAAACACACATTGGCTACCCCTGCAACGTCGAGATTGACTATGCCCACCTCCAGTTCTCGTGCTAAATCTCGTCAACCGGTCAGCACTATCTTCCCACCATTCACTCCTTCCTCCTCCGCGAGTTCTATGTCGTCAATCGGTGGCGGTGGCCACACATTTATGCCTCACGGTAACAAATCTCGGCCATTCGCCTCGTCACCTGTGCCGAGGCTCATGGAAATGCCTAAGAAACGCCGGGTTTATGGAGATGGGACAGAGCTGGAGGGTATAGAGGATTTGACAGTCGATCGAGACAAGGCGCCTTTAGGTTTGGGTAGACCGTCTCGTAGAGGTAAGTCTCATTTCGCATGTCAAGTTTTGGTCAATGATATCGCTGACTCAATGTCTTATGGTAGGCAATGAAACACAGCCAAGAGCGTCGAGTCATCCGAAAGACTCCGACATGGCTACAACGACCGGAGATAAACGGAAGAAATCTAGTTCAACGAGAAGGTCGCGGCCGCGCAAGCCAGCCTTGCTTATCAAACATCTAGGCGGAGTTGATAAGAAGAAGGGTGAGTGACATGAAAGAGAGTTGTCAGCCTGGAATGTCTTGACTGACGCTACCATAATGACTTTCTAGTTGTGGGCGAAATGACATGGAATCCCCAAACCCTTCGATGGGAAGGCAACGAATCCTGTCTGAGAGACTTTGATGCTCCCTTGGTTTCGACCAGACCGGCTCTGATTGCTCACTACACCGGCTCGTCGGTTGGTACAGGGATCGGGGGTGGAGGCAGCGGTTTCGTCTCACCTCAGATGGCCAACAATCCGTCTTCAGCAAAGATGACTAGTCTCAACGCAGGACTAGCGGCCACCGTGAAGATCGTTGGAGATATGAAGTTTGATCCTGAAAAGATGTGTTGGATATCCACGCTCGATCCAGAGGATGAGGAGCCAGATCCATTTGAGGGAATGGCAGACGATGAGGACGACGAAGGTGGAGGTGGAGGTGGGACGATTACACGTGCAAACGCCAGAAAGCTGGTATCGGTCGGAGGCTCCATGCCATATCCCGGTGGCATCGGCGGGTCAGTCATCACTTCCTCAGCATGGTCGAGCAGACTAGCATCCGAGTCGAGGTCGGTATCCACTCTCTCTGGGTCAGTGGGTACCTGGGGCGAAGCTGGGTCATCATCGTCTGGTCGACCGAGTTTTGGGAGTTCCGTGGAGGTCTCTCCGGAGCTTTGGGCAGAGTGTAGAGAGGCTGAGGAGAGACATCGGAAAGAGGTTAGGGGGTGGTTGGCGAGACCGTCGATGAATTTGGCGGCGGACGTTAGGGATAAGGAGAGACGGGAGGAGAAGAGGTTGTGGGAGATTAGACATTTGGCTATGAGATCTTAGGGATGGGTCATGAGTTCCTTTGCATGTTTTTATCCCGGGACGAATTCTTGTCAATGATTCTCTACTGAGATCATACATCTGTACTTGAACCTTGTTTAAGTCGTCAATGCAATACGAGATGGACTTGCATTGCTCATGATAAATTCTCACAACATGCTGATATACGCAAAAAGCCAAAAATCCCGTCCATGCTTAAAGTCCCTTCTTCCTGCATCCCCTCCCGGCCAGCACGCCCTACACTTCAGGCCGTGATCGTAAATCGATCTTATCCGAAACATCCTTAGCAGCAAACAGACTCCGTTCAGGCCGTTCCTTGACTCGGTCATCTTTCAGCATCCTGATAAAGTGCAGCGTAAATCAGTCATCATTTACCACGAAGGCGTGGACTTGACGGTAGAAGAGATATCACCCACCTAGCATCAACCCTGGCATCCTCGCCCTCTACACCGATCATCGCTTGGGGTTCTTTCGCCTCAATCACCTGTATCCAGTAAGTACAAATTCAGACACAGACATCAGCTCTCTTGTTCGGAAACGCTCATTGCTCTCGAGACTCTCAGAGAGCGGAATCACTCACGTATTGGTTGTCGCAGTGAGGACAATATTCGTCGGCCTCTTCATATTCTGTCATATCTTTCCGGAAAGCTTTCTTACACTGGGAAATCAAAGGAGACAAAATCAGCGATATCTGACAGATGGTTTTCGAGTTTCTTAATCTGGAGACGATGATGAATCGACGGCGATGTATCCACCATGGAGCTAGACCCACCTTCTTGCACATGAACACCATCTCCGTAGTCCTGGCCAGCTTGTGATCTGATCTCTCGGCGTGGCATTCGGGGCACTAGGGAGGCTCAGTTAGCTGCTGGTGGTGTTTTAGGGGATATGGTCATGGTAGCTGAGTGGGGGATGGAATGAGCTGAAAGGGAGGAGCGGACCCACGTCAAAGAACTTCTTGCAGCAGGGTGCCCGTATTGCTACTTGTGCGTTCAGAATGTGTTTGCTGCGAGGATAGAGAGTTAGATCATGTTCGTTAGCTTCCTCTGAACAATTTGGCAGTTGAGAAGCGGAGGACCTCACCACATGGCTTAAGGGAGATGGATTCTTGGCAGCTAGCTTCCAGGTAGATATACAAGACGAGGGGCTGTTTGGATCTTTCAGGCGTCAGGCAGCTCTGCGGCAGATAGGGATGCAAGGATTCAGAGGGATACTTTCGAGCTGGATTGAAGAAACGCGCTTTGAATAACGCGCTCAGTGCGGCGGGTGGCAAGCGGACATTGAAACAAAGTCCGTCCACTCTCACCTTCCTGGCTGACAACCCAAACATCTCTTCTCCTCTTCACCATATTGTCAGCTTCATCATCCACATTTTATAGTGGCAGATTGGCACCTGTCATCCCACTTCAAGCTACCAAAGCTCTGACCGACCTCTCAAGCGTCCCTGTGCAGCTCAAACCTTGAACACAGCAATGGATCTAGACTCCCACGCCATCGACGAAGCGGACCCAACCATCATCTCCGTCCTCCATCACCTCCAACACAATCAGCTTCCTCCTACCCATGTCCACCCTACCCCCGAGGACACAAACCTGGAAGGTTGGACCGTCGACCAGCTGCGACAGGAAGTCATCAGACTCCGAGGAGAGGTCGGGAAGAGTCATCTGAGATCCGATTCCGCGCACGATCACACCGCAGACCATGATCTTGACTCGCTCTCCGCTCAATACCTTCAGCCTCCGTTGGATTCATCGTTGGAACAACAATCGGCACCCGCTGAGAATTCAGGCCAGACAGCCAGCAAATCTCGGAGACCGAGGGGTCAAGGCAAGAGACCGCGATCTGCGGTGTCTCCAGGGACTGACGCTTTTATTGACCTGAATACTGATGGGGATGATGAGGGGAATAGCGGGGACAAGAAGGGAAAGAAAAGAGTCAAGACTGTCGGTCTGAGGAGTAGTGACACCGGGAAGAGGGTGGAGGGGAAACGCAAGATTGAGCTTGCCAAGGCAATTCGACATAAGGTCTGTAGCCTTGTTTCGTCTCTGGACGTCTCAATCCGCTTCTGCATCGTGATATGGTTGGTTGTGGCTGCTGCTAATGCCCTGACTTCACAGATGCGTTCGTCAATGGGTATAGGAGAGGATGACGCACTCCCTATCCCGAGCACCGACGGGCTTCCCAATGAAGTGACATCACCTGAGTATTTTGTGCCAAACTGGTTCTTGAGTATGAACGATCCCCAAAACAGCTCTGTAAGTTGTTTTCAATTCGACCTTCCCTTGCCAGTATGTCGGTTCTACAGAAGATCACGCTGACACAAGACCAACATTCTCAGTGGATCGACAGGATGGCTACTGAATTGTTGGGCGAAGCTATCAATAGTGATAAATGGCCCGCGATTCCTGTGGAGGATTTGGAGGAGATAACGGTCAAGGTATGTTCGGTACGGAATCCCTGCAAGACTCGTGTCTTACTGTCCCTGCACTTGCCCTCAGACGGCGGCCCGCACCGCTTTCAACAATTTCAGCAAGAGATACCTCGCAGACTTTGATCCCAAGGCAGCGGAACGTAAAGAGAGATACACCAAGAACCGACGTCGGTGGGCCCGTAAAGATCTTGTGAGTTCTTCTCCCACGAAGGTTGTCAAAACGATGGGCTGAGTTTCGCGGCAGAAACAAAAACGTCGATCCAAAGCCGCCACCGATCCACTGTTTATTACCCCCCTTCCCCCTCAGGCATTGCATATAGACTACATGTCTTCCGAGTATTCCAGTGCTGGCGAAGATTCATCCGACCCGGATGGTGGTAGTGTATTCGACGTGACAGGGAAGAGGAAGGACCAATGGCAAGCCATGCTCAAGTCCAAGGCTGAGGAGAGTGGAGAGGCGGTCGGAGAGGGGCATGGCGGGGATGAAAAGAGTGAGAAGGAGAAAGGCAAAGGAGGGTGGGCTCAAGGAGTCTCTGAGAAAGTCCTGGAAGTCAGAACGCCGAAGTGGAGGAGTAGTCGAGTAAGCTACCATGTCTTTGTGGCATTATCTCAAGGTTACACCGCTGATCCAGGCCACAGCTCAACGAGATATACAAGCAGCTGGACACGATCTCAGCCCATCAATCCCAACTTCGTGGAGGTAGCTCCAAGCCGATGACTCTTCTACCTAAAGCTCTGCATTCCCCGTCAAATCTAGGAGACCCAGCAACGTCCACGACAGCCCAAGCACTGGCAGCACTGACGGAGCTCGCCCCCGTCAGTCCTGGGTCGGGCGTTATCAGAGGGTATGAAACTACGCGAGCTGGTCATGTAGCCCCTTCCCATCGACGGTTTGTGCTGCCCTCTGAGGTTATGCGGAGGGGGAAGGGACCTAAAGAGGGTGGGGAGGGGTGGATGTGGGCTTCCGGGGTTGTGGGGGTCTGGCCCGGGACACAGGGTGCGGATCAGGCTGTGTAGAGAATTAACAGCTATTTTGCATCGCCTTATGATATTTATGAATAGAGTTGAGCCTCAGCCCGTAGATCTTTCGGTTCGAAAATGGCTCATGCGATCTTGATCTGAATGCATAAACACAAACCGCATGGCCCCCCTTCCCTGCCACAACCGCCTGCAAGCTGCGGAAGCACCCCCGCTTCTGGTTCTGGGACTCCGCTCTCGGCCGTGCACGTGGACGGGGCAAGACGGGTTCCCCTACGCCACAAACGGAGTTAACGCCCCAAACCCCGAGTTCGTGCCATACTTCCGGTGCGCGGATATCTCGGAATATGCCGGATTGGGTGAAAACAAGCCGTGTGAGCAGCTGGACAGTCCCGACATGCCCGACATGGATAGCCGATGGGCCATGGGCCAGCGTGCACAACACCCACCTGTCCATCCTGGCAGTCCCCATCACCCATCCCCAACCCCCCCCCTCATCTATCCATTTCCCTCAAAGCACACTCTACACCTCCTTGCAAACCCCTCCCTCTGTACCATCTCCTCATCCTTCTAGAACCGTCGGATAACAGTATCCACTGGGTAAGTAACGGCTTTGAATCCCACCTCGTGTCCTCGTTGTGAGCAGATGGGACGCAATAGTTTTGCGGCAACGGACCCCGCGGGGGGCCAGGCCCTGCAATTTCGCCCTTTTGCTTGACGGGTTTTTCCTGGCTTTGTTTGTCGTCGTGCTCCAATGCTATAGATCGCCCTGCATTCCCCTCCCCCCCTCTCCCCCCCTGTTCTTCCCTGGGAGTTTATTTCCATTCCTGCATTATCCTATCTTCATCATCTTATTCACCCCCCATCCCTCCCACCCCGTCCACCGGGACGATAACATATCTGTCTATCTTTCCCAGCGATCACGTTAACCATAGTTGGCTACGCCGTCCCTTGACCCCCCTTGACGAGAGGTTCCTCTGGGCAGAGTGGGTGTGACGTACAGATCGCGGTGAATGCGCAGGCGAGGCGCAGGGTCGCACTGAAAAAATACAGCTTATCAGCGCGCTCGCTGGCTTTGGTCCGTACGGTCCGTTCGGGGCCTGGCGCTGGTCCGCCCCCGCTTCGCTCTTCCCCTCACGCCCTTCCACGCCATTTTCATTCCATCCCATCCCCCTGCCTCAATCAATCGTTCGTCACTCTCGACAACTCTTTCTTCTCATACATCCCCCTCTTTCTATCCTGTCCACTCGTGTCATACACTTGTTCCATCCTACCTGATACATAGATTACCTAGACTACTGACTCTGTACATCGAAGCGCGCCCGAACGCTGACTCATCGAATTTTGTCGCCATCACACAGTTCGTCCACGTTCCCCTCCCGGCCCCGCCAGCCCCGCTTCCCCAGGTTTCCATCGCCATCATCCTCGTTGTATTCGTCGTTTCGTTAATTGATTTTCTTCTGTATCTCCGTGTTCTCCCGTCGTGAGTAACTGCATCCAGATCGCGTCGGTACAGGTCGCTGATAATCACTACCGTTTTCGCCGCTCCATCTACTTCTTATTGCTCGCCCCCCCCCATCCGTCTGTCGCCATTACACCTTACTTGACAACAACCACCCTCCTTTCCCAGAACATCCACCTGTTCTCCACCCCTCACCTGTTGACTCCCCTCATCCGCCCCTCCCACCTCATTGAACGCATCATCAGTCTGCATCGTAGAACTGGAGCGGAGCACCGCCCTGGGAACTGCGCGTTCCACTGTTTTGAATTCCTTACCGACAATTTAAGCGAGCCTTGACGTGACACCTATAAACGTCAACGTCTTCCACCCCTATAACTACCACCATGCCCAACACGCCTCCGCCTACCATGGCGCAGGCTCAAGAAAATCTAGAACCCAAGCCTCTCTCCTCGTATCCTCAGCCAATCCCAGACCCTATAACTGGTCGACTGGATCCCAATGATCCTGCCGTTCGAGCGTTGACTGAGGCCGCGCTGAGTATGGATAAGAGCAAAATTCCTCGGCCTTACAAATGTCCTTTATGTGACCGTGCCTTCTATCGATTAGAACATCAGGTGAGACATGGACCGCCTAGCTGGCAAAGTACTCCAAAACTGACTCATTCTGTACAGACTCGTCACATTCGTACGCACACGGGAGAAAAGCCTCACGCCTGTACGCATCCGGGCTGTGACAAACGTTTCTCTCGATCAGACGAGTTGACTCGTCATGCGAGGATCCACTTGCCGCCCGCCGCAGAGAATGGGATCAATGGGAAGGGCAAGTTGAGAGATGACGATGAGGTGAGTTTCATTGTTCCGGTTGCGGCTGTCATATCCAGTCAACCACAAAGAAATCATATTTCAAAAACTTCTCCTTTTCCATTTTATTCCTAAATGCAGCTCGCTGATTTGCGCAGAGCGATTACGAGGACCATCGCAACCCACACCACCTTCCTCATCTTGGTCCTTCGTATGGCATGGACTTCGATCGGCACGATTATGCCAACGCATATTCTCTCGACCCCACTTTGCAAATGGGCAACACTTCGGGCATGAACGATATATCCGCTCTCGCCGCTGCCGCATCGGATCAGCTGTACGAGCTGGAACGACATGAGGCGTTCAGGAGGGCAGAGTACGAATTGCGCCATCGACAGATTGCTGGGTCTCGTTCGAAATCCAACGGCGGCAGTCCCAGTGGTACTCCAGCAGGATTTAACGCCGCAGCGGGGACAGCCACGGGTGCATATGGGTTTTCAAATGAACGGGATCGATGGGCGTTCCAGGGTACTCCTGCTCCAGGCGGTGGCCAAATTGTGTATCCGATCAGTGCCGCTCAACCCGCCACGCAGACCCACCCTGGTGTTCCGGCTGGTACCCTAGCGGACCCCACATATTTGGTTCCCCCGAACTGCTGTCACGAAGAGTGCCATAAGAGTTATAGGAAGCGTCTGAAGGTCGCCAAACAGACGCAGGCTTGTCCGAATTGCTTGACAATAGTTCATCCAGCTGGAGTTGCTGGCGCTCACGGGAATGGCAACAGCGGGGCTGGTCATGGGGGAAGCGGTGGTGGTGGAGGTGGCGGTGGTAGTGGAGGGAACAGCCACCATTCGAGTAGCTCCAACACGCCCAAGGATCGATCTAACGGTAACTCTGCCGAAGACTTGACTAAGCTCAATGGCCCCGGCAACTCCTATAATCTCCATCACCACAACTTGCATCAGCAACTGGCACGACTGCAGCAGCAGCATCAGAAGTCGCTTCAACGAGCCAGTCAGTCTGCTGTCCACCATATGCCTGGGCGGCACTCTCTGCCGAATCAATACGCTCTGCCGCAACATCATCATGCCATGTCGAATGCTCATTTGCGGCCGTATCCAGTAAACATGCATTCTCACCGAGCATCCTTTGCTCCCTCAGCCGAAGTCTCTCGAGCTCCGTCGCCATCAACATCCGACTCATCCGATGAAGATGACGACTCGATGGCCCAACCCGGTCTTGAATTTTTCCCAGGTACGAGTCCGGTATTGACATCGATGCGAAGCATGTCCCTGTTCCACGGGAAAGCTACAACCGCCCCGACCTCTACTTCAACATCGCCTATTCATTCGCGCAACCCCTCCCGAGCGAATTCACCCGAGTTCGGCCATTCAGCCAATTCTGGCAAACATGGGCATGGGAGTCATACAGCTCGGGACGCGAAACATCGTTCCCACCCTTACACAGGAACTGGAACACACACCCATCTGTCGACGCCGAATTCTCCACACTTCCCTGTGGGGCTTAGCAATGCGAGTCACAAGACACGCATGTCCCCGCCGAAGCTCCACCGCACGTTAAGCAGCGGCAATTCTGGTGCCATTCCGATTCCTAACGCAGGAGTTCCTCGTCAGTCTGTCGAAGACATCCTCAACTCTACTACAATCCCTCCTCCACCTCCTCCATCCGATCGAACGCTGCCTCCACCTAATTCATCGTCTTCGTTCTCGTCGTCCGGGCACACCGTTTCGTACTCTCTGTCCACGCCAAACTCGGCGCATGCCTCGCCAGTAGGTTCGAGGGCGTCGTCGCCTGTCCATTCGACCTCGAATTCTTCGGCCAATCTGCATCATCTCGCTCATTCAGTGAGAGCTGCCTTTGGCATGACGCCCATTTCTGGTAGTACGTCGCCTGCGTCTGGACCTGTGGGGGGGAAACGATCGTCGATAACTGGACAAGCTCAGTCTGGTGGGGACGTGAACAGGCTCCCGCCGCTCGGTGGAGAACAGAACAAAGTTGTGCTGCCGAGTTTCAGCAGGGGGAGTAGTCCGGCTCACTTGATGGGCATGGAAGTGGATGGGCAGGCTTAGGGGTTACATGGGGTGCCGCGGAGTGTTGAGGATTGGTCACGAATTCAGGTTTCATGGTCAAGTTAGGTATTGTGTAGCCCGCCAGGGGTGGGCAGGGGCTTTGCTTGAGCAATGACCTTTGGTAGAAATTTCGATGATGTTTAGGCATCCCTTTCGTTGTTTTTATATTTTGGCGGTTGAATTCCGCTCATAGATGGTGGCCTTATGCAACGAATTCACGAGCAGGTTGGGAGCTACTGCATAGAAGCAGAGCAGGAATGACGAATGACCGGTAAACAGTAGTCCGGAAGCTGGACCGGTTGGGTCGACTTGCGGTTATCTGAGCTCTTCATGAATTGGATACTAGATATACTTTGAATCCATTACATGTCTTCGGTCGTCGCAGCAACGTCAGCAGCAGTGAAATCAGTTTCGAAGCTGCCAACGAAGATGCCATTATTCCTAGCATACTGTCCTGACTACCCGGACAATCTCGCTCAAAGACTAAAGGTCAGACAGACCCATCTCCTTCGAGCAAGCAAAGATAAGACCTCAGGAATCTCAGGTAAGTCTCTTCTTCTGTTCTCTCTTTTTTTCTCACTGCCATTTCGCTGCTTAGTTGATATCTGTCAATCGAAACACCAGAATTCGGCAGAGCCTTCCTGCCCCCACCAACTTCCGCACTCCGCAACTCCCCACTCCTCCCAGAAGGTACTCAACCCATGGCGGGCAGCGTGATGATCTTCCGTCTGCCGACTTTAGAGGACGCTTGGGCTAGGGTCAAGGATGATGTTTATTGGACGGAGGGGGTTTGGGATAAGGAGAAAGTGGTTGTTCATGAGTTTTGTGAGCCGCCCCCTGCGCCGGTTTAAGTCTCTCTTTGGGTTGGGTAGGCAGTAATTACATTGTAGCTGGAATCGGGCAAATATATGTGAGATCTCGTCAGATCGCAGTAAGCATCTCCGTATTGTATGGAATGAGTTGATGAACAGTGCATGCATATGCCATCCTATCGTTGCCTGGTTACCTCACTGGTCTCTGACACCTCCACACCTCCGCCCTCCCCATCCGCATGGACCGCGTTTCGTGTTTGGCGTTTCAAGCGTGGCGCCAGTGGTATGTGGTAGATTCAAATTTGATGGCGAATCATGTCAACAAGCCTCTCTTCGCGTCAACGTCAATATCCACTGGGACCTCCTCTTTCGCACTATGGTCCAAAACATTGACCCATCCTCTGGCGTCGCTTAAGGGAATGCATACATACACGCCGTGGCGGACTACCACGTCCGCAGTCGTCGACAGACGGGGGGTAGGGGGAGATTCGGGATCCCAGTGCCACGTCTGTACCGGGTTGAGTGATTATCTACTGCTATTGATGGTCCTTTGGGTGGATGTCAACAACAACAAACTGATCACTGATATGTCACGCTGCCACTCAAACCGCATTGATCCTTTCCCCCTTCTCTTCCCCCCATCATCCATACCATCCCCTCTCTTACGCCTCTCTACATCTTCACGTCGGTCTCTCTTCTACCTCTCTACTTTGTTATCGACCAACTCACAACTGACGACACTCTCTTCTTGACGTCTTGCTCATCTTCTCCGCACAAGTATCTTGCACCGCATTCACGTTCCGCCTATTCTCTCCTGCGAAGGGTAACATCGGCCAGAGGGGGTTCACGACTGTCCACCTGCAGACGGGTTATGAACATCAGCCAAGTTTCAGTTTGACGACAGGTGAGGACTCTTGCTCCCTACAACGTAAGTTGTGTCCTGTTAGTTGTAAAAATACCGCAAGTGCTGATTCCGATCAGCATCTGCTTCTCCCTAGGATCATCTGCATCTTGCATTACAAAAACCCTGGGAGACTCGACAACCCGTCACTCAACCCCATCTCTCAAGCTCCCCTTCATTCCATCACACTTGAAATCACATTCGGATCAACATGCCCATCTCATCCACCCAGCAGGGTCTCCAAAAGCAAAAATCCAAACTTCGTCTTCGCCTCGGTCTTTCCCCATCCCAACCCAAGCCAGTCCTCCAACCTCTCCGAACTCAGCCTTCCAACGCTACCATCGTCCCCTCCAAAGAGCTGATACGCACTCAGTCCAAATATGACCTGAAGTCCCCATCCCATACGTTGTCAAACGAAACATACACCTCCCCATCAAATGGTCTCACTGCCACAACCACCACCCAATCGTCGTTGATGACTTCCACGGCCACGTCCATTTCTTCTGCCATGACTACCGCGTCTCTCTCTTCTCGAGGCGACTCTCGCGATGCTTTCGCACTCGATACATCACCTCAATATCGGTCTCCACGAAGTCCACCGTTCGACGACGCTATCAGCTACGCCTCCAAGTCTCCTGCATCCGTCGCCCTCTCCCCGTCAGAAGCTTTCTACCACCTTGATGACGGGAAAAGTCCCACCACACAAACTTATAGGGATCGGCATGATCGCAAGGAGATTGATTATCGAGCTGGACACGACAAATTGTGGCACGGTCATCAAGACAATCTCACGTCCACAGACACTTCACCGTCCATCCAGATTTACCATCCAAGTGACGATTATTCTCAACACGAAGGGGAGGAGGAAGAAACGTATCATCCAATGATTCAGGCTGCTACCGCTCAATCAGACGATACCTTCTCTCTGACTGATCAACAGCTGTCGGACAGGTTTACATTCATCAAGGAGATTGGGTACGGAAACTGGGGGAGTGTATGGTTATGTAAACCGAAACACGTCAGGTCATCTGCGCAAGGAAAGCTTGGACCCAATGGGGTGATCGGCAGACTTGGACGAGCTGCTGCTGCTTCAGGAGGAAGTGGTGCTGGTGGGAAAGTTGCGGTCAAGTTGGTCCATAGATCGAAAAGCAGTGTAAGTGGCAGTGGACTGACTGCCACATGTCTTCAGGTCGGAGCGACTGCTGACTGTTTTGTTTACAGACCACAACTGCGCGAGTTCGAGCCCTCTGGGGTGAGATGAAAGTTATCCGCGCTCTGAGATATGAGCCTCACCCCAGTATCATCCAGTTGGAGGCCTTTGTCATTACCCCTAGCTATGCTTTGTAAGTAACGTCATCTCCTCATACATCCACGGAGCTGACTGACACTGCCACTGCCTGCAGAGTGATAATGCCACATCTCCCTCGTCTCATTCCGTTACAGCTACCCACACACATCGCGACCCCTTACTTTCGCCAGCTAGCTTCAGCAATAGGCTATCTTCACGAGAGAGGAATCACCCATAATGACATCAAGCCTGCTAACGTACTGCTGAGTCATAACGATATCCCAGTGCTGGTGGATTTCGGATTTGCCAATCAGTGGGATATGTCTGGACGAGGTAGCTTTTTGAGTAGTATCAATTGGGGAACTCCAGAGGTGGGCATCTCTCCTTTCACATTTCGCACAGGCACGCTGACGATGGGCCCTAGTATCTGGATCCTCAGAGGGCTATGGGGATGCCTCATGATGAACGTGCTTCTGATGTTTGGTCCCTTGGGGTGAGTCTCGGCATCTAGTACAGTACTTTCACAAACTCACGGGTAACTTCCCAGATCACCATGTTCGAGATCCTTATTGGTCGGACGCCGTTCGAGATCAGTGAGGACGAGGAGCTTGCGACTACGGAACAATATATGGAATATTACGAACGTACAAAGCGAGGCGCGTGGCTTGGTGACTGGGATATGCCAAGTGGTAAGCGGTCTCATTATCTTGTACTACTTTTCAGATTCGATATTGATGACATGTCTCATTAGACATGGAGCACCTGCTACGCTCCATGATCAACCCCGATCCCGCCTATCGCCTCTCAGCAATGCAAGCATACCACCATCCGGCTCTTCAGCCGGTCGCCCCTAGCGTGATCATCACTCCTCACTTCGTTAGAGCCGCCACAAGCTACGAGGCTGAGGACGAACAGGTCCCCTCTGTTCCTCCTGTCCAAGCCACAAAGGCGCATCACACCCATCACAGAACCGAAGCTGCGATTGCAATGAAAGGTCCACATCCTGAACATAAGGTTGACCTTCAATACGACACGGCCACTACCACTGCCAAGCAAGTGGTGAAACCGGACGTGGAAATCAAACGCAAGAAGCGAAAGGAGATAGCGAAGGAGCCTTCGGCTCAGCGAGCTACAACCCCCGCGCTGGGCGAGTCTATCAAACAACACACTAGCGTTTCAAGATCTCAGAACGCCGCGGCTCCTATTGGGAATGATAAGGGCGCAGCCGGTATTCGTGGAATCGAAGTCCAGTCTGCAGGGTTGGAGATGGCGGAGAAGATGGAGAAGCTCGTCATTCGAAAGAATCGTGAGGAGTCACTACACGTTAGGAGGAATAGCAATGATGAGGAGGAGGATCCAACTCGTGAGACATTTTTGAGTCGCAGTGGAGAGAGCCATTCGTGAGCTTAACTAACATGAGATATTGTAGCCACCAAGGTCACAAAAGCTGCGCAGCCCTTACGAGTCAAGGAACTCACGGGTAGGTTTAGTTTGAGTTTGATGGCTTTCATCTCATAATCTGTATACTGGGTTGAGACTCAAACAGAACCGAACGCTAATGACCCTCTCTCCCAAAACCAGTGGATAATAAGGCCAATCTCAGGACATCAAAATTGCAACTCACTAATCTCTCTCGTCCGACCTCTTCCACGGAACTGAGGCCAACCAAAACTGCAAGCGACTCATCCCGCGAAAAAATCAACTCAGATCCTATATCGTCGACAGGCACCGTCGGTCACAGAGTATCAGCCCTTTCCACCACTTCAACAATCCCAAAGACCAAAGAAGAAGCCGTACAAAAAGCTATGCGGCAGCTGGAGGGCGGAACGATCAAACGGCGACATCATCAAGAGCGAGACGTTCTTGCAGCCATAAAACGCCCTGCTCCACCTGCTCCTACATGCCCCCCCGAAGGGGCTGAGGGCGCGCGACCTAAAAGTTTAGATTCGGCGAAGACTGAGAATGTCAAAGGGAGGGTTGAGGATGTGAGGAGGAGCTTGGGACTGGAGAAGAGGATTTTAGTGGGTGTTCGAGAAGAGGAGACCACGATTGAGGGGCAGACGAAGGACGGTATGTTTTGGGCGACAGTCTCGTTGAGGTGACTAACACTTGAGGTTGCCAATAGCTACCTTGACCCCTGCGACAGCTCTTCCGCCGATGTCAGCGTCTACCCGCCGACGAACCGTCATCGAAACCGCCATTCCCTCGCCTACAGGTTCGTAGCACTCTTCGAGTACCAGAAACAAAGATCAAGAGTGCTAACATCATTCATTATAGTTCATGTTGACATCCAGATAAATGCTAGCATTGACTCACAGCCTGGAGTGGACGATGGGCTCAGCAGTAAAGACACTAGCATGGAGAAGCAAGCAGATGGAAATCTGAAGGTAGCCTTCCCCTCGGGCGACGCAGCCAGTCCTCTCGCAGAGCTCCGTGAGAGAATCATCAACGCGGATCGTGAGCCTCTTCTCACTACTTCTATCTGCAATCCGGAGCAACTAAGGCAAGAGAGTGTCTGACAATTGCCGCAGGCGAGAACATCACCAGACTCAGGACGACTTCGGGCGACTTGTTACCAAGTCCCCGGGCTTCTATTGAAGAGACGCGAAAAGGTGAGCTGCCATTCAGTGGTCGCTTTGATTTCCTGCTGACCTGGACTAACAGGGAGAAACTCAATGCCTGCTGATGCAGCTCCTGAGATATCGGCCGATACTTTGGCGATGGATAGTCGGCTCGATAAAATTGCTGTCTGTAAGTCATATCCAGCATCTGACCTAAAATACCGCTAACGTATACACATTCTCTTCGCAGGGGTTAAAAGTGTAGAACGTGAGCCCTCTTTCGCTTTAAATACTGTGAATGATTGAGGTTAACGACTAAGTTCTACCCGATCAGGTATTGTTGAAGAAGCCCGTCAAGCCTTGGCGGAAGGCCGCGAGCCTCCGCTACCACCTCTGCCTCTCCCAAGCGATCTCCTCACCAGCCTGCCTCATGGGGCAGCCTTGTCCTCCGAAAGGTCACCTGAACACCGTTTCGGTCTTACACCGTCCAACAAACCGAGTATTCCCGCCCATCTTCGAACTTCGTCCACCCAGGTGGAACCTGCCACTCCGCCCAAGTGGATGACGTATGCGGAGGCGGTGGATAAGGTCATAAAAGCTAATGAAGGATTCCAGAACTCTGGGGAGGCGTCAGAGGGTAAGAAGAGGGTTGTACGTGAGAAGAAGGAACGACCTAGTGGTGCGTCTTGTTATACTTCGGGGGGTACGACTGACCACCAACTCGGACAGTGGCTCACGTTCTCAAGCTCTTTGGAGCTGGTGACAAAGATAAGGACAAAGCTGGCAGTCGATCAGCTACACGTGAGTACTTCGTTCGCAGATCCAAGCGATATCCAGGCAGTTGTTGATCATTCGAATCCTCAGCCGAGGTTTCTCACAAGGTCCTCCTGAAGAACCAGCAACTCCGAGGCGCACCCTCGACACCCGCCCTTCGGTCAGCCACTACCACCCATCGCGTACCGGCACGAAAGTCGGAATCCAATCTCCGACATTTCAATACGCTACCCACCATTCCCTCTCCAGTGGCTCTTGAAGATTTCACCCAAGCACAGGGAATCTCTAGGGAGTACTTCACGCTCTATCCAGATCCTTACACTGGCGAAGATGAGGGCGAGTATGATCCCTCACCTAGACGAGAGGTATACGAACAGCTCCTTGAGACAACGCCAGGCGTTTCACGAGACGGGCAGGGATGGACGAGTCGACTTGCTCCTCCTCAAATGGCCAGCGTACCTACGCAAAAGATGGGAAAACCGAGCTCAATGGCTTCCTTAAGGGAACGAGCTAAAGCCTGGATTCGGGACGATCGTACCGACACTCATCAAAACGCTCAACACCAGCTGACTGGCTCAGGAAGGAATGGGAGGAACATTGTTGACCTTTCCCAAGAGATTGCGAACCTCGAGAACGAGGCTGGCGAGAGTAGTACAAGATTAATCAGTACTTTCTCTACTTCCACGATCGGCGCTACACCCTCCAATGCTGGAGGTCGTCCGGCAACTCCTGCTGTAACCCTGGGAAGCGGGTTTAAAGACGCGAATGCCGAGGGAGGAAAGATTCGAGGGTTCTTCCGGGGATTTCGAAATGCTGTTGGGCGTGGTTAAGGTTTATGTGTAGTCACGAATATGTTCATTTCTGTGCATTGCTGATGTCTATCTTTGGCCCACCTTACCTTATCTTGATTTTTGATCTTCCTAGCGTTTGGGCATCTTTCCTGTCTCGATTTTCGGTTGCTGTTTCATATTTACTCGATATCTCATCATCAGATCCTTGCTTGTAGTGTGTCATTTCATATCTTTCGGTCTCGTTTATCCTTCACTACGCTATTAACCTTACATGATCATCGCTTCCCATCTATGATTATACCCTCAATTTGGCGGCTGAGCTCGCCTTCTCTGAAGAAATATGAAGATGCTTTTGATGATGTCGCTGCCCGCTGCCACTCTGAAACACGCCACATTCGGGGACCCCATTGTTTTGCTGTGCTGCACAGCGGATATGGGCTTCTACTTAACTCAACTTATCAACCATCCCCTTTGCTACATGCTATACTCTGACATCTTAGCTGCTTCAACACCAGCGTTCTAAGATCACTGACTCATTACAACCCTACACCTCCAAGTCAGACAAAGGCTTGATTGACGGTTTACATTCTCCGTCCGTCCAAGAGTACCCCTTTGATTCGCATTGTTCTGAACGTTTCAGAACTCTCCGGGCCATAGCAACAGGAACTTGGCGGCAACGACGACGACGACGACGACGAGAGTACGACAGAACCAGTAGGCCTGCATCTATGTACCTCATCTGGACAGCTCGCTCACTTGTCCGCCACCCTGTCCAGGTCTTGACCGCTCGCCGAACCAAACGACACTTAAAGCCACATCTCCGATATCCCCATCACTCTTGCATCTAGCTCACAATGGATTCGTCTCGATTACCAATCTCTCATCCTTATCCACCATCCTACCGAAGCCAAGCTTCTCCATCCGTGTCCCCGTCACCATCATCCCTCATGCTGAACGCACCTCTACCATCCTCCTCCTCAGGACTAGGCCCATCAAACCCACCGACCTACGGCTATTCACCCAACACCTTCGTCCCACTAAACCCCTACAACCGAGAATACCCTCCCTCTGGTATCGGGAACCCAGGGAGACTGAGATCTCCGTCTGAGTCATCACTCCACCCCGTGCTTTCCTCGTCGACTGTAGAACTGGGAAGACTGGGCGGGGAGGAATACCCGGAAGGATGGACTAAGGAGGACGAAGAGGCTGAGCGAGAGTTTCTGGAGAAGGGTATGGTTGATTGGCAGGAGATGAGGAGTTGGAGATTCTGGATCCGGAAAGAGTGGATTGGTGAGCCGTGCTGTCATTTCAACTCATGCATTGTATGGTATAGGAGAGTGCGCTAAGATACTTCGACAGGATACTACATACTGCTGGCTGTTATTGGCACATTGGTTATCCTCCTCTCGGTATATCATGACCAAGTAGGTTATCCATCTTTAATCTGTCTTCAAATGTAATTTGAGTACTATCTTGCGTCGCCTGACTAGATCGTCGACTGGTTAACTCCTGTCGCTAATTGGATGAAGAAGTGAGTACTTTGGCGGTCGTTTATACTCGGTGCTATTCCTCGAGAATGTCTCTTTTCTTCAGCGGGCTGACGAGCATCCCGCCTTCACAGACTACCAGCGGGCTGGACCATTCCTATAGGTATATCATAGAACGTAATTCACCTTGGCAATAT
Source organism: Phaeotremella skinneri (assembly GCA_001599695.1). Lineage (NCBI taxonomy): Eukaryota > Fungi > Basidiomycota > Tremellomycetes > Tremellales > Phaeotremellaceae > Phaeotremella > Phaeotremella skinneri. The sequence goes on along the minus strand of BCHT01000013.1, from coordinate 255,594 downwards.
ACCAACACTAATCGACCACAGCTGTTCTGTTTGTCCTTTCCTTCCCTCCACTCTTTGGTCACGAGGTGAGTGTCGCGATGCATTCTCGTCGCCTGTCTTTATTCGCAAAGGGCGTGGATTGGAGCACGCGGTATCATTGGATTCATGGCTCATCTGAGCAATTCCAGATCGTTGCTATCATTTGCGGCGTGGTCTGGGGCCTCTGGATCGGGTTTGGGATAGTTGCAGCGGGTATGTGTCGATCGAGTACTTGAATCACCTCCCCCGTAAGGAGTCTGGAACTGACTATTTTTTTTGGTTCAGGCACTTTCCTGGGCGAGGTATGTCAATGTCCTACCGCAGTCTGCACACGGTATTCCAGATTCTTCTGGTAACTCATTTCTGAATACCACCTGACTTCGTGCGTTATTCCTGGCTTTGCAGCTTGGCAATTTCTACGCATTCAAATACTGCTGCAGAGGTCGGGCGGCGAAATATGAACGGGACAATATGAATTACGCATGTATGGCACATGTTGTGAGGGAAGGCGGTTTCTTCATCATATTCATGGCAAGGCTGAGCGCCATTCCTGGGTGAGCTCTCCTGGAACTCTACGGCAGGTGTCGTCAATATCCACTGACAAAGTCCAATCTAGCCATTTCACGAGTAAGGACTCCTTATCGACGAAGATCACCGTGTCGACGTCATACTGACCGCTTATTCCCTCCCAGCTGCTGTATTCGCAACTTGCGGGATGAATGTCTTTGTGTTCATGCTCGCCGCCGCCTTGACAACACCAAAACAGGTATGCACTGAGTCGATCCAAACTGCAAGGCTTGCAGGCCGAGCTTAACCTGACTGACGCCCGACAAATCAGCTCATAACAGTCTACCTCGGTGTCATTCTGGAGCAAAAGGACACAAGCTCGAAGAACAAGATCATTTCAGATACCGTTCTAGTGATCAGTTTTGGTAAGCAACGATTGACTGGTTCTGCGAGGTCAGCACGGCTACTGATACTCCATGATTGTGCCGACAGTGGTGACAGTACTAGCCGCTTGGTATATCTATCGACACATGCACAAGGCTCGGATTGTCGTCTGGCGGAGGCAGCGGTAAGCTTTGTTTACTGTGACAACTCAAGCCTCATTCAATCATATCCTCGCAGGCAAAGTCAATCTAGCTGATGTTGATCCATTTAGACTGGCCCTAGCCGCTAAAGGACTTGGATTGAACTCTGTCGGGAAGACAAACAGCGCTATTAGTAGCTCTGGGTCAATCTCCCGGATGGGTCTACGGGAGAGTTATATGGAGCCTCGAGCCGGCGGGATGGACGACGATGATGCCAGAAGTCCTATCCTGCAACGAGGATCTGGCTATCAGAATCCTTACGACATTAGGTGAGGTCTGTGGCGCTACCGCGAATCAGCTGTCATGCTGACATTGCATGTAAGATATAACCAAGGAGACGACATGTCAATATACCACGTAATGGATCGGACTTATCCAGAAGAAGATATCACATCTCAACCTTACTCCACCACACGGAACGACCAACCTCTACCTGCATCACAAGCTTTCCCGGAACCACGGCCAGCATCGGGGACGAACGTCAATCGATCCAAATCTGCAGCGACAACGATATTTTCGCGAGACGAGGGGGAATTTATCGCGGATCACCAGGAGTTCCCGGTCCCGTCTCCTGCTGGCTATCGGTCTCCGGTAAGGGAGGGAGCGAGAGCCCAATAGTCAACGAGAGGTCATGAGGACGGGATAGCTCAGCTGAAAACTACCTCTAGGGCGGTGTGATGGCGGGAGCGGAGGAAACGGGAATGATCTGTAGCGTAGATGAAACGCCTGGGAGCCGGTTGGAATGGATCTTCTGTGCCATTACCGTACTCCCTAGTATGTAGACAATAGAAAGCGCTTTCGTCCCTTGATTGCCTTTCCTTTGAAGATATTCTTTCGGGTCAAAAAGAGATCGAACTCGAATGTGGCGGAGGCTTCCACACGCGGAAATGGATATTGGACGACGTGAATGGATCTTTGCATTGCTAGATCTCTTGTCATTGGAGGCGGCGCAGAGGAAATCCAATGCAGGTTTGAACGTCACGCTCTCCTTTTACCAGTCTAGTGTCTCTTATAATGGGTTTCACATTCAGGAAAGGCTCCGTTTTAATGACATTAAAACCGAGAAAGGGTCTTGCCTTCTACAGTCCAGATATATTGAGCAGCTCATTAGCAAGCGACCTTACCGGAATTCACACTCGCTATTGACAACAATCCAGCTATCTTTCTTGCGCTCACGAATCGTTACTACCTGTCATAGTTGTTGTAGGGATCAGCATGTCCACATCGACCCTCCCATGTTACACTTTTGAACTCAAGTTTTCCCTAGATAGCTCGGAACAATATACCGTCTCCTCAGGACGGCGTGCTGCATTCGCCGCTTTGCTGACCAATGAAGAGTGGAAAGAAATATCGCAATGGCAAAGTTCGTGGTCCGTTGAAGAAGGGTTCAAGAACTTTATCCAGTAAGCCTGAACTTGAAATCAACATACATACTGACAGCGCGATTTGGGTAGGACCAAGTTCGAGAAGCGCGTATCTTTCGGAGAAGATACGCCGTTTGGTTCAAGGCTTCTAGGTTTCATCATTAGTGATGCCAGAGATTCAGTGAAAAGGTTTCTTTTAGATATGGTGGCCAAGGAGCAAGCGGAGAAGGAAGCCCGGGCACTATCTTCTGCGAGCGGACAACCGGCACAGGAAGGGTGGTCGTCGCTGGGGTCATGATTGACCCTTTACACCTGATGTCTCTGCTTTGTGGTCTGCATAGGTGTAGAAGACTCGGTCAAGGTGGAGAAGTTATCAGTGCATTGGAGAAGTTATCAGTGCATTGGAGGGAGTTGTTGGTAGTGGATAGTGCTATGCAGAAGTCAACGAGCTCAGCTTCCCGTATCTGGGTACCAATGCCTGTTCTGACTCAACAAAGACAACTGCAGGCAAGATCGATTTCTAGTTTCCCGGTCACCCTCTAACAATCATCAGTCCCCGTCGGAGTGGCGAGTATTGGGCAGAATTATTCTGCCCGTTTCTTTTCAATATCATTGTCCATACAGTCAGTCCTTTTCACAGCCTATCGTACTGACGTTTCGAGTTGTCCTGAACGAGCCTGACACGCGCCTTTGTCGTGTCTGTGAGACTACAGTGTTATACCGATTCCTCAGTTGTTTTCCACCTTCCGGTATTGTTAGTAAAGTTGAAAGTCAGACGGCTCTGACGTGCTACGACACTCCCATTGATCTCCTTGCCTCCCTATACATTTTCCTTTGGATACTTTCTGGGAACTCACGGGCCCAAAATGACCCGAGTTAGATTTGAGCTCGAGTGAACGATGAAAAGACAAAGACCAGCGTTCAAAAAGGCATCTCGATTGCAAATCCACTCAGCCAGTCCATGCTCTGTCCGGGTTACAATCGGGAGTCTGCCTTCCGCATTTGTGTGCCAACTTTTGTAAGGCCTGAACGATCGTCACCTCTCCCGCGAAAGGATTGCGACCGAGGGAATCAAATGGTGGTGTATATAGCAATACATTTCGTGCTTCCGGGCGAAAGCATTCTCGGACTTCGACCACGGAAAGCTTTCAGTAACGTTGGTTCAGGCTGTCGACTCCCACTCCACGCCTACCCATTCTTCACACAGACCAACACAGTCACCCTTGCAACCAAAGACCATAATGGTACCCCACTCCATTTCTCCTTCCACATCATCCTTCTTGTCCTTTCCCTCCAACTCAGCCTCCGCTTCACCAGCTAAGGCGGCCGCGATCCTCGCCAGTTCCTTCTTTCTCTCCTCTTCAGTCTGGCCTTTATGTGCCTTCCCCAGAGGCTGACCAGTGGTGCTTATTGTGGCAGGTTTCAGCAAGCTGATGAGAGTCGGCACAAGTTGAAGTTCGAACACTCTTTCCGACGAGCAACGAGGGCAGCAGGGTATTGACGAAATATCGTAGAACTCATTTAAGGGCTCGTCATCTGCGTCCGGATCCGAGGAGGGCTTGGTTGTCGCAGAGAAAGCGTACGTAGAGAAGAGACGCTTGAATAGCGGTGATTGGGCAGAATAGGGGAGCGGAACGGCATCAAAGTCATATCTTGCAGCCAAAAATCAGTGATGATCCGTACCCCACCGACGATAGTATGGACGATTTGCTGGTATCATGGAGAACTCACCTTAATACCTGCTGCGCACCACCTTCAGCGTTCTCCAGCCGTCTGGCAAAGCCCTCAAAAATTTCGTCAACTCCTTTTGGCAGGATCTTTTCCCATTTCTCGTCTTTCCACTGAGCTTTATCCTCGGGACTCTCTGCATCGTCATCCCCGTCCTCGTCGTCATCATCGGAGTCGCTGTCAGCCGGTGGTACATATTCATCGATCGTCGTCAGGTATTGGGGAGGTTGAAAGGCTGGTAATGGAGGTTTGAGAGTTGTAGACTGAGCGGGAGGCTTAGGCTCGAGAGACAGTGACGATAGATCCGGTGTATGAACGGCACGAGACTCGTCCTGCACAGGTGTTTCCGCTGAGAAAGGATTTGAAGAGGAGGTGGTGGAAGCAAAAGGGTTAGGAGACGACGCAGAGGATGCTCCGAACAGGGGACCACTTCCTCCAAACAAACTTGACCCCGGAAGATCTGCTGGGTTCGACATCTTTGAAAATGCGTCAGCTCCACTTAGATTTTCAGGAAGCGTCACGAGCTATGACTTACCTTGAAAGGATTAATTTTTGCTCTTGCCTTCTCTTCTGCAGCTGTTTTTTCTGCCAAAACTCTTTTCGCCTCCACGTCCCTTACATACTCCTCATTTCTTGCTGAAGCTCGGAAGGCTCGGACACTGTCATCGTGAATCAAGATGCGAAGAGAACCAAAAGATATGAGCTGCATTTCGATGAAATTATGGTACAAAACAATAATGAATGTCCTTCAACGCACCTCCCTTCCCGTCGCTGGCATCCAGGCCGCCAACAACCCCAAACATACACCGTGCGGTCATTCTCCCCACCCTCAAGAGGACAGTATACCTGGGCCAAAAGGGGGATCGGGTGATGACAGACCCCACAGTTTATCTCGGTAGGAACAGAGGACGGTAAAGGAGGAAACGTAGGATAACCACCAATGAAAGATGTGCAGTGCGATCTGAGGTCTGGATGGTCCAAAGGGATAGGACCATCAGGCAAAGCTAGAAGGGTCGAGTTAGGGTCGTAGGATGACAAGGAAGATGAAGAGCCTGCTGGAGACGAGGGTGACATGTTTGAGCAAAGTTTAATCTATGAGGAAAGGAGAAAGGATGCTACTATCGATGCTGATAGAACTCGTCAGCTTTCAAGATCATAATTTGATCGTGTGAGTAACAGAAGCCCAGGCAATTTCAGAGAATAAAGTCGCCAAACTAGTAAATAACTTCGGCATCCCCCCCAGGTCCAGTCTCCCAAGAGAAGTTCATACCATGACTCCCCATCCGCGCGAGGACACCATACTTCGTCCCCCAGAACGGGGAACGACGTACAGGTCGGGATGAGGTGGTATGAGCGCCTCTAAGGAAGCCGGGTGAGGAGTACGTCCTCGTCATCGGTTCTCATCATGAAAAGCCTGGATTTAAAGCTGATATCGCGTATCCATGGATAAGGAATACGACACTCACTGATGATATCGCTCTATGGACCCTTGACCTCAGTGGAGCGGATGAAAGAGCAAGTGGTGATGGTGTCAAGGCAGTCTGAAATTTCAATACTCTAGGGCGGCTGATAAGAATCAAAGACACGTCATTGATGGATCTTCGCACATGTACCGTTTTGAAATCTGCTCCCGCCCGCCTGCAGCGGCCTTCTTATGTAATATCCTTCTACAGTGAAATCATACATCCGGCTGTGCGGCGTCTTACCTTTCGCCTCGGAATGGGATTTGCTCTTTCTATGTCAATCCAACTTGATTGTTCTCAGATGGTCACGTTCGCCTTGATTAAGCCTTTAATTTTGAGCTACAAATTCACCCTTAATGGTCTCAATGTTCAGTTTGCTCACCCCACGTGCGGGTGCTAAAGTGTCTGTTTCCAGCAGCAGCTTCGAGGATTCCGGTGCCTTGCTTGACCACCTTACGCACGTTCTCGAGCAGCATCTTGGAAAGCCCAATCAGACTGACACTATTCGTCACAAGTAGTCCATTACCCTGGAACGACCATCAGCCACTTCACCGCTGACAATAGAGCTCGGGCTTGATACGCTGAAACTCCTCCTAATTGGCCCTGCCATGCCGAGATTTACAGTGTCCTCCAATCCATTTATCCTGAGAGGCCCCGCCGAGAAGAATAGATTGTCCGCTTTTCCGTTCAGGTGCTGGACTGTTCAGTCCATTTCGAGGGTCCCTCGAGACTGGTACCGATGCTGGATATATAATTACGACCAGATATGCATTCACCTCCCCTCACGGATCTCTCTCCTCTCTAGATTAAAGAGCGTCGTTAAGTTGTCTCGAACGAGAGCTTCTCGACTGTCATTTCAAAATGCTCGCTCTCAGTGCTGTCGCCTTGCTCGCCTGCTCCCAACTGGTAGCTGGTGTGGTAAGTCACTCGCAGCAATACTCTCTGCGCGGAAGACACTGAAAGTGACGCTGAACCGACTCTTTGATCCGCAGCCGCTGAAAAATGAGACCTACCCTCTCACCACGGTGCCCGGTACTGCCCCGGCTAACAGCGTTGAGCCACTGCAACAGCGAGTAGCTTTCGTCAATTCAACGGCAATGGCCGTCTCTTGGAACACGTGCGTTATCTTTTATCTTTGGTGGCACTTTAATCTGTACGACAGAATGACTGAATGTTCATTAATGGCAGCTACTCACCATTGAACGACTCGGAAGCTATTGTCTACTACGGAAAGGACCCACTGTCGCTCACCAACAAAGTATACGCCTACCAGACAACCTTCCTGACCTCAAGGACATACTCGCATCATGCCGTTCTGACGGGTCTCAAGCCCAAAACCGAATACCACTACAGAGTTGCCCACACAAACTGCTTCGAATGCTCTACCATGTGAATAGCCATTTCTCGAGGCATAGCTGGGAATATGAAAGTTACGAGCGCCTGGCTGACAATTGTGATAACAGACCCACATACACTTTTAGCACCCCACGTGAGGCAGGTGATTGCGAACCATATGTGAGTTTCCGATCGTCGCTGCATTCGGAGATCAGGGGTTGACATCTTTCAGTCGGTTGCAGTTGTTGCCGACATGGGTCTAATGGGCCCCGACGGCCTGACCGACGTGACTGGCAAAGGTGCTGGTGGAGCCCTCGCGCCTGGAGATGTGTGAGTTATTTCTTGCTTACTCAGTTAGCTGAATGCCATTAACGCGGAATCGTAGCAACTCCATCCAGTCCTTGACCCAAAACTTGGATGCTTACGACCACATCAGTATGTCTTCAGCCATTATTTCACTGACTCCACGCCTGTCGAGCTAATGACCAACCCCAGTCCACGTCGGTGATCTCGCTTACGCCGACTACTTCATCAAGGAGTCCGTTCAAGGGTTTTTCGGCAATGCATCAATCCTCCTTAACAAGACTTCGGTTGTTGAGCATTACGAAAGCCAAAACGAAGCGTTCTACGATGAGATTACCCCTTTGACGTCGACAAAGGCTTACATGGTGGCTGTTGGAAACCACGAATCTGTAAGCATAGTCGTTTCAACTTGAGATGACAGGATGATATTCTGATTTCCTGCTGTGCAGAACTGCGACAATGGTGGTGCCACTGACTCAATGTGAGTTGCTTTGTCAAACGAGTGAAACCTCTCTTACCCATCTCAGAAACAACATCACGTACACGGCTTCTTATTGCATGTAAGTTGGAGGCAATCGTTACTCGTTCTGCTTCTTCAGAGCTGACATGACTTGTGTTTATAGGCCCGGTCAGACCAATTTCACAGCCTACGCGTGAGCCTGATTCATTCTGCACTATCGACATGTCGTCCAGAATTTCCCATCTAACTCTTCACAGCGAGCACTGGAACATGCCCGGAACTCCCGGACCTGCCAAGAACTTTTGGTACTCCTACGTAAGTTTATCTCTCCCTAATGGCATGCCCCCCTGATCTCGATGAGTGCACAGGACAACGGAATGGTGCACTACGTAATCTTGGACTTTGAGACCGACTTTGGCGCTGGTCTGTACGGTGCTGACGAGGTTGTGAGTCAACATCTGTTGTATCTAGGGCTGGATTTGCGGATCAGCTGACATTTTATGGCAGGGAGGTACTGGAAAGCAGATGTCTCCCCCTCGTGGCTATGTCAACCAGCAGATCGAGTAAGTTGTCGGAGCTGGGACAAAGATCGGAGTCCAACCCTTGTATATGAGCTCACATGTTTTCTATCGCAATATAGCTGGCTCAAGCAAGATCTTGCTTCCGTAGATCGGGAGAAGACCCCATGGGTTCTCGCTTTCGGCCACAGACCGTGGTACGTCGGCATGGTCGGTGAGTAGCTCTATGATCCTGCTGTTGATGGACAAGGACTAAAGTAGCCGTTTATCAGATGCTTCTTGCGCTTCTTGCCAACAAGCCTTTGAGCAGATTCTCTACGACGGTAACGTGGACCTCGTAATGACCGGCCATGGTACGTCTTGCGGTCCCCAGTCACGCATTCCTCACAATACACCTGTACATTCTGACGCTTCCCGATCTCAGACCACGTCTACTCGAGGTCGACCCCAGTCTTCAACAGTAAGTCATCCTCCTTCCTTTCCCGTCTTGTGTCCAGAGTTCAGAAGTAGGTTGGGTTAACCGTCCACAAAAACGCAGACACAGCCGACCCTGCAGGCTACAATAACCCCCGAGCGCCAACCTACATCGTCAACGGTGTTGGCGGCCACTACGACGGATTCGATCCCCTTGCCAGCCCGCTACCTAATAACATCGTTGCCGGCATCGGAAATGTCTACGGATGGTCCCACTTGACGTTTGAGAACAGGACGCATATGAGGCACGATTTCATTGCTTCCAGGAACAGCTCGGTGCTAGATACTTTCTATCTTTATAGGGAACATTAGATGGCCCTGAGGAAAGGTGGATGAAGAATGCTCATTTGGGAATGAGTGAAGAAAAAAAGGATTGTTTTGCTGGATCTCGACTTATAATTGCTCTCTTTTCTCTCATATGGAGCATTCTTCTCATATCAACGTCCTTTAAAAATGTTACATGCCTTATATATTTCGAGGACAACACGTCCCACTACCTCTTATGTGCTTAGTCGAAAAGTCAGATGCAGCAAGCGGACGAGGTCTCTTTGTCGGGCTTGGCACGAGAGCAAATCGGCTACTCAACGGCAGCGCAGTCGATGATAATATTAAAATGTCGATATGACATGTTGGTATCGGTTTAATGCACTACATCTCGTCAACCCACCACTGATTACCGCCACCTTCCCTCCTTCAGCTCTTGAACATACGCAGACTCCATCTGACAGGACGCCCCCAGCGTTTTCAAGCCCCGATGGCATCGCTTTGACCGGATCAACAGTTACCCAAGCGGAGAAGGAGCAGGTTCGCGCTATGGAAGCTATATGGAGGCAATAGATCAGTAAGTTTGGGGATGAGATCCAGGCTATGGAATAATCTGAAAACTTGCTTGTATTCTGCCATCATTATGCTGTCAGTGACAATACTTTCCGCCAAGAATTGTCTTCAGTCACTCACTGGTCCTCAGGCGAGCCACGCTTTCTGGGTCATTATGTAGTCTGTGTTTCGGAGAGAGCTCAACAACGGCTCCGTTTTTGGGGACAAGTCCCTCACCGGTATCTGAACTTACCCGTCAAAATATGTCTGTCCTAGTAACGCATCCGACTTTCGATAGCCCTCCATGAGATCGAAAAATCCCATTCGCCGCTTCTCGAAGCTGTTCAGGCTCGGTTAGGTTGAATTGCTCTTGGAGACGGAAGCCTTACTATTGTTGTTCCACTGCAAACCCAGGTCTCGATCTTCAGCAACGATTGATATTTAGTGCAAAACAAACTCACTTCTGCATGGAGATCACCCAGAGTATAGGGCTGCGTTAGTGTGCAGAAGAGTTCCCTTCATCGCTTACTTACATCCTTACGGCCCTCGGATCTAGAAGTGGATGTTAGCTCGAAACTGAAGTATTACTGTGAAAGACGTACGCATTTCACCCAGTTCGTCGACCTGAAATCGTTTTGAGTATTCTCATATGAGCTCCTATATAAAGCAAAACATAATGAGATGGCTCACATAGACTTGTGAGGTTGTCAGCTTGACCGTTTCCGATACCTACCAATGATGTCAACTTACGCGGTGAGGCAAAGAAGTCGTATATCGCGAACAGGACATCTTCGCTGTTTCAGACTGTTTAGCGAGACGTCCGGCGGAGAGTCCACAGGATTCTGACTAACCAAGTGATTCCCTACGGAACTCAGTCAGACCCATTGACAGGCAACGACAGTGCTTTGAAGCAGCTCACCATTCTATTTCTGACCCTAACCGCCCACCCTGTGGAATATAGCCAAAGGCCAGATAAGTTGAATAGATCGAAGAACATTCTTATTTCCAGTGTTGGGTCATGTGAACATACCTGTCTCCACATGTCCCAAGTTCAGCTCTTCTACTATAGGGGACGTGGCCGGTTGACCCCTCTCCTTGATCCCTGTCGTGCGGTCAGGTTGATATCTCTCCAAGCCTTCGTGTAGACATACATTCCTATAAAATGAATGCGATGAGCCTCGCGAGTTCATCGAGGTGGGGAAATCAAATACATACCGTTTCAGTATCGTCGTAATCGACCCAAATAGCTGCAAACATGGGGTGCTGAGTATTGACTGCGTCAGTTCCGACGGTACGTCCTTGGGCCCAAGCAGAATTCGGCGATATGATCGTGAGGAAGGATGCTTCCCCGTACCTCAATGCAGTTCCAAGCCAGGTATTTGCCATAGGGTTTCGGGTCCCATGTTCTGATATTCAGTAAAGGATGAATTCGCAGAGGGGTATCAAGCTGCGCAGCTTGCAGGTAGGAGAGAACCTTCAGTCGCGATGAGAGAGTCAGACGTCAGAAACCTATCCCATATTAACGGATCATATAATGCTGAGTGTCCTACCGGGCCATAACCTGGACGTCTGGTAGGCGGCGCGCAGAGTCAGCTCCTCTAGAAAGACAGCGAATGCTCAGCTAACTGAGAAGAAGCTCACGAGGGTTTGAAAGGACCGATATTAATCGCGGCATCTCTCAAGGCTCCCGCAGGAATGAGAGCCATGGCGGCGGCACTTGTTGTGGTTTTGAGCTGAAGTATGGGAATGAACGGAAGGACTGCTCGGAGAAATGAGAAATGAGAGATGCGAAAACGATGGGATGCTGAGAGCTGAGCTGGGCGTTATAGCGATGTTGATGCCTACGTGAGTATGGTGTAGATGCGCATAGAATAGTGTGGAGCTTGAGAGATGGAAGGAGGATGGAAAGATGTGGAAGGACGGGGATGTTGTGAAAAGGTGGTCGGTGAAATAGACGTCAAAAGTAGAAGATGCTTCAACCCGACGGCTGTCGGACTGCTGTTAGCAATTTCTGTGTGGAGAACAAAGGCAGCTCGTACATGATCGTGTATTCATGAGTCGGTATCATTCGCCGGTTGAGGTGATTCTCGACCTTCTACATTGAATAAACAATTAGATGACCGAAGACATCACCAAGAAAGGGGCCAACACAGAACTAAATCAGCATCACAGGCGCCTTCATCAACGGGGGCTTCCGTCGCCATAAGATTCAAGGTTTTCCAGAGGATTCATTCGACTTTCGTAAGAGCCATTAGTGCCAGGAATCCCATTGTGAGTACCAGTTCCGCATAGGTGTCAAGTTGCTCATAAAAGAGATGAGAAACGTCCAGCTACGATGCTAACTTAGCTTATATCATCGGTCATGATCACGTGATATCGGCGGCAGCGGGCCGAGGATCCAAAGATGTCCCGTGGCCATCCATGACTCCCCTTCTCTTCCAAGGTCTCCCAACATCGACAACCATTCGCCTCTTGATCCCCATCCAAAATGGAGCTCTATATTCCTCCTCCAGTGCACTACTTTCCCAAACCTCCACCACCTCGACCGCAGCTCCCGCTCCTCCCCGTCATCCCACCACCTGAACTCCCCGAAGTCCTCCACGCCCCCGAAGGGGCTTACAATCTGACATCGAGCCTCTTCCCCTCCATTGGAACCCCATCAGCCGCTTTCGCACATGATCTCCGGCCGGCGAATGTCGCAATGTCATCCTTTATCGGTGGAGCTGGCGGCTTTATCGTTGCTCCTCCACCAGCTAATGGGGTAGGGGGAGTTCAGGCTAGTCAGGCCGCGCTGAGTTACGGGAGTACTGTCGTCAACGGCCAGGCTCAACCTGCTCATCCCGTCAAAATCTCCTGGGCAACTGTTTACTTCCCTCCGAAAATAGGAGAAAAAGGGTTTGGGGGGCTGCTGGGAATGGGTGGAAAGGGGGATGCGACAGTGACTCCTGGAGCTTACGAAGCAACAGTATCTGACGACTCTTCCACACCCCCATCATCGGACAACCCCATACAACCACCCCCTATGGAAGTTCCCGCATCTGCATTACCACAGCCGGGAAAACGTATGCCATTTTCGAAATCAGCTCCCGCGAATTCGCTACCTAGGCCGAAGAACAATCTTAGATCCTCCAACTCAACTTTCGTAACACGTCTCCAAGTTCTGGAAGGCCTTCCCAAGGTCATGGCGGAGAAGGGTAGAGTAGGAGGAGAGACCGTTAGATGGGGTTTTTGGAACTTAGGACGAACTTTTGGTTGGGCAGAAGAAGGTGGAAAAGTTAAAGTGAGTAATGCACCGGACTTAGACCCTTGTTGGCCTGCCTTGCTTAGAAATGCTTTGAATATCTGATCAATGTTACTTGATCTCCCCAGGATCCCCTCGCTCGTGTAACCTTCTCTCAAGTACCCACATGCCATGCCGTCTCCCACCTGACAGCGAGTCCCGACCGGCTAGATATCATCGTAGGCTTCGCGTCGGGTGACCTGATCTGGCTGGATTTCATTGCGGGCAAATACACCCGGTTGAATAAGGGGGTTAGTCTAGTTCTTTTATCTTATAAACAAAAGCTGACCCTCTCGTAGGGTCTCCTGAATTCGACAGCGGTCACTGGAGTGCACTTTGATCCTCGCCAACCCCAGAATTTCATCGCCTCATTTGCTGACTCAAATATCCTTCAATTCAACATTTTCGCCGACGACCCGGCAACGACGGTAGTCAACACAACTCTTCCATGGATAAACTACTTTAGCAGCCAGACTTCGGTCTCGTTCCCTCCGGAAACCACCGCTTTGGCATCCTCCCCTAGGGAGAGTCAAGGAGAGTTTGGGATGGGCGAGGAGAAGGGCGAGGAGAAGGGCCCGGAGATTTTCGAAGATCAGTTGCTGATCTGGAAGAATGAGGAAGGAGGAAATTTGGCACCTGCAGAAGCAAAGGGGAAGGATAGAAGTCCGTGGGCAGGTAAAAACCCTACGGCTGCCTTCAGACTGGGGCGGAAAGGTGTTTCTGGTGAGTTGGAAGTCTGTTTGCGAGGATAATCATTGCTTAGTATTTGGGCGTAGCTTTGGCGTATTCACCTGATGGTCGGAGTCTCGCTGCGGTTTCGGACGACGGCATGCTACGACTTGTGGACGTCCAAGACGAGAGGTTAGCAAGGGCGAAAGCCCTACACTAAATCTTAGTCATCTTGTGAGGTCTTGCTGACTTGGTTCCCAGACTGACAGATACTTTTGCCGGCTACTTCGGCGCCTTGACATGTGTTGCATGGTCTCCTGACTCCCGCTTCGTAGCGGTCGGTGGGCAAGACGATCTGATAACGATCTTCTCCCCCAGAGAGGCAAGAGTCGTCGCGAGATGTCAAGGGCATTCAGCATTTGTCACCTGTATCGCCTTTGACGGTACAATTCGGGGCGATCGAGGGTACCGTTTCGGGAGTGTTGGAGAAGATGGCAAGTTGATCCTGGTAAGTTCAGGTTTGAACAGTAACATTTTCTGCATCGTGGATTGCCCCTACAGGGTGAAGGGGAGGAGCTGAGACTTGACTTCAAATAGTGGGATTTCTCGGCTGCGTCCCTCCAAAGACCGAGACATCATCACCCAAACCCCTCAAATGCTTCACACCACCGAATTCCAATAGGCTCAACAGTCTCCTTGGCAGGTCTCTCCAGATCTCATCTTCCCCTCGCTGTCACTAGCAAAGGAGGGAAATTTCMCCCCGCCCCGCCCCGAAGCGAAGTGGCGATGTTACAGCCTGTTCTTGTAAGTCTGAGGCCTTCCTATTACTGTCCTGTCTACGTTACCTTCCCCCGGAATGCTCCGAGTGAAACTTATTGCTGACCTCCCGATTAGGCACGTATCGTTGAAGGCAATTTGGTGACAGCCATCCACATGACGCCATCGGCGATTATCACAGTCTCCCGGGCTGCCGTTGTGAAGTTTTGGGCAAGACCTCCGAGACAGAATCTGGTGGGCCATCATCGACGCCTGGCGGCAGCTGGGGCTGTGAAAGAGCGTCAGGGACGAGAGCGAGAGCGGGAGAGGGACAGTGTATTGGTGTCGTAGCACCACCTTGTGAGGGACGCCGCAGTCGGGCAAGGGGATTGATACGGACCGCCGACGGGTAGAGTTGTATTTTTACTTAAAAAAGGAATCGCTGTACGTTTTCACTCGGACAAGTTGTTTGACAGATGAATAATATCACATTCGCTACTACTTGTACACATTCTCTGACTTCTCATTGTTATCTTGACAAAATCTCAAGCAGAGATCCGGCTCCTAGTACTGTCTCTGAGGTAGGCCACCTTGACCGGCTTCGTTTCCGACTTCAGGTCCGACAAGCCCTCCATCAACACCATGGTGGTGATGATGATGCCCATAACGCTCGTCCCCACCTCCGATTTCTCTGATCCCAGGGCCACTACCTCTCAAGCCTCCGGCACCTCCAGCTCCGGGACCAGTCTCATGGACGCCTCTTCCGTAGCCCTCGGCCCCTCCGAGTCCGCTTCCAACTGCCTCCGCCTGGTGGTGATCGTGCCCAGTAACACCAAGAGGACGAGAAGCAAACCCCCCAGGCCCACCTAGCCCATGGCCAGTGACTTCACCATATCTCGGCCCTTTTTGATCAAACCCCCCGACTGGGCCAGGATTAGTGGCAGTCTCACTATGATATCCGCCACCGCCTTCCCCTGGGTAATCAGCGTTTCCAGCACCAGACTGAATCGTCCCTCGACCATATCCTGTCTTTCGATCCCCTAGCCCTCCGTCAAATGTCGGTTCGTTCTGGTGGGAGCCCAATTCAGTCCCAGCACCACCCGTATGGTGCACATCATCGACCTGATGGTGATAGCCACCGCCGTCCTTCTTGTATTGACCTTCGGCGATCTTTGCGTCGTTCTTGGTAATCTTCCCAACTGGGGTTACCATCAAAATTAATTTCAGCTCAATGCATGAGAGAATGGTATTATAGAGGATAGAGGAAGGAACGTAACATATGTAATGACGAGAAGGGAAGGTAGGACATAGCAGGAAGACAAGTATCAGAGCACCCACTTAGGACTTCGACAGTTCCTGTTACTTTCTCCCCCACCGTAGGCTTGGGGCCTCCGGCTACGTATCTGATATGATGAAGTTAGTCTGCCGTAGATGGGTTACTCATAGCCGAAAGACACCCGGGACTGAAAGGGAATATGATAGAGAACCAAGGGAGAACGAAGAAATAGAATAGCGTACTGGTCTTGGTTGTAGCTCATGTTCGAGGTATCGTTGTGAATAATGTTCTTTGATCTCGAGAGAGAAATGGGAGGATAATCAGGGCAAGTAGATAACTTATATACCTTCTACGCTGCCCTGCTGAGCTCGTCATCCCCATCACCGATACACAAGGTGCGTCACAGTCACGTCATAAGTCCAAAGGAATCACTCCACGGTCCGTCTCTGCCATCGTCAGTATCGTCATGACCTCCTTCCAGCTACTGTTCGAGGGTCGTCACCGCCTTCTATCCCCGGAAACGGTGCTAAGTGGCCGGTTTCATCCTGCAAGTCGAGATTTACTATCAGAATCGCTTGATGGCGGAGATTGCACAATGGAATAAGTATATAACATAGTAACAATTTTGGGCAGTTGAAAGGCTGTTTGGCCGAGCGGTCTATGGCGTTGGTTTCAAGTGTAACTACTTACGTAATTATACGTGTTTCCTCCAATCCTTCGGGGCATGTGTTCGAATCACATAGCAGTCAATTATTGTTTTTATCTTTTTCATTTCATGTGTTTTTGTCGTTACCTTCATTTCTGAACACAACGTTGCATCTTACATCCTGGAAAATTAGTGCTGCTGTAAGCTTGCGGGGCTACGGTGCAGGTACCTATGCGAATGACCATAGGCGGCGCACCTTGTCTGCTTCCGTTGTAGAAGCCGTCGTATTTGGCCGACTGTTTGATCTTCTGGACATATCACTGATCTAAGTACGACCCTCTTCCTCGCGACCGAAACTTCTGTCCGTGTCACCGCTTTTGGGCCCCTCCTCAACCGGGAACAATGGACCATCTCCCCGGGGACGATGCCGAGATTGTAACTTTACTGTGCTAAATGTGGGAGTGGGGGCAAAACGAGGGGCAGCCATCAAAAATTGATGGTCGCTGTCGTATTTCGCCGCAGCGGATCACGGGGCTGACAATGGGGATGCTCATGTTCTGGACGGAGCTAAGACTGATGGCGAAAAATAGCGAGGTGATCCTGGCCTGATCTCGGCTGTTGTTCGCTGTTCGCCAACGCCCCCAGGGGTATGAGATATTTGGGAGTCATCGTCGTCCTGTGCTGGATGTTTCGTATTCATCGGATACACCGGTGCTTCTCCCGATAACGTTGCTGAGAAGACACAGCTGCCTTTGGATACCCCACCCAACACAAGTCACTACTGGCAAACTCTGAATCCCGGGACAAACGCTGACATCCATCACCCATCACTCATCAGGGCGCTACCCGCAAAGCCCGCTGGACCGCGATCAGCTACACCAGTCCCGTTGTGTCTGTCGACGGCCGATCAAGGAGGATAGCATTCAGCAGCCAGGAGCCAGCCAGCAGCCAGCCAGGTGGAGGCAAAGGGAGGTTCGGAGCTTGATCGTTGACCACCATCTTTTTTGGATTCGCTCGTTCCCATCACTTTGGGAATGTTTTCCCGCTCGAGTAACTTTGGCCAGCGAACACCACGCACACGAATAGGGGACAAAGCGGGGTGGGGGAGGCGAATGTGATGGATTCGTAGACGACTCTCGACAGCGGACTATCTCGCAACGCAAAGGAAAGGATATAAGGCGATGGGTGGGCTGGGCCCTCTTATTGTTTCTCCCTCTCCCCCGCTCCCGACCAGGATATCAGCATCTGAGATGTCTATCTCTATAACGTGGGTCATCGAGCAGGCTACATACAACGAAGCATTAACCTCATTCCACGCTGCAGCGCTTATCACGACCCTATCGCTATTGTTAATATACCCGTCTCACTCTCCCACGACTATACCACCAAAATATACTGGACCATCGACAAAGTTCAGTCGGAAGCAACAGAGTTCTTCAACATCACATCCAATAGGATCGAGGTGGGTCTGCTATCGATATCTGCGAACATCGCACTGACCCATGCATAGACTGCGATCTTCGCATCCATCGATCTCGTCTCCGTAGAGTGGTTGTCCGATCTGGACCCAGCGATCCAGATCAACTTTCACTGGCGGGTTTTCGAAATTACATCAGGGGATAACAGCGTCGAGAATAACTACGGTATGTGATCATTCTTGATGCATCAAAAAGCCTGCTAAGTTCCCTCAGACTCTCCACACCTTCGTCGAGTATCCGAACCCCTCGCTGAAGCCAAGATATCCATCCTCTACCATCCTAGTTATTTTACCGATTTCTTGCTGGTCAAGGAGACCGACTTTGAAAGGGCTTCTTTGATCTTCGAACAGCATGGATGTAAGTAGATGTGGTTTGCTATCTGCTTGCCGTCTACCTATCCTCTACACTTTGAACCTATTCCTCTTGTTCTCATAGTGTTCCCTTCGGGTGTCGTCACGAAGTATTTGATCTGCTGTAAATCACATCCCCCGCTGACCGCGCTCCCCTCAGGGCGAATCAATCCAACTTCTTCCTGTTCCGCACCTCGGCGCCGCTCCCAGCTCATCGCACCTAATACACCCTATGTCCCATCGACAGGCAGCATCTCGCCCACGCCACCACCTCCGACTCCGGAGATCACTGTCCTCCCTGCCCCACTCGCTTGTGTCGGGCTGGACCGAACCGCTGAGCGTCGGTCCGGGGAACGGATCCGCAAATTTATCGTCTGGCCACAGAGGACGATTGATCAATTCGCCGAGAAAGAGGCGAGTGACAATCAAGACACCGACGAAACGAGGGAGACGAGCATGACCAGATCAGAAAGCGATGCCTCTACTTCCGTCGATGCTGCAGCTATGTCCGACTGTGAACATCCACTTGGCGAGACAGCAGCATCACATGCCACAACCGCGGAGCGTCCCTTCATATCGTACACTCGAACGCAAGATGGGGCTTCCCTTCTAACGGAGATTCGAGTTTTGAAGGAATTGTTTCCCAAGGATGGCGAAGATGCAGTCGAACTCCATAGTGGCGGGGAGCTGGGTTGGGATAGTGAATCCGCAGAATCAGAGGACGACGGATGGGAACTCAGTGATGATGACCGTGAGGATCATGAGGATGATAACGGTGATGGCGATATCTCCCTGGCCGATACTGAAGATTCCCAGAGATCTCAGCTAGAATCGCCCACCTTCTCGCAAGAATTGGAGACCAATGACTTGCTCTCCTTGAATGACCGGAACTCTGATATTCTGGATTTCCTCGCTAATCGACGGCCTCGTCAATTCGTCAGGGACGACCCATTACTAGACCGCCAATGTTCCGACTCGGATCTGACTTTCGAGCAAGAGACTGACCTGCTCACTCCATGGCCAACTCCCGTGCCCACACCCAAATTTCGACGCCCGATATCCCTCCCTGCCCGTTTAGGCCATCCACAAAGTCCAGTCATCCCAATCAAATGGCCGACTAGGATTCCGAGACCTGTCTTCTCGCGAACCAATTCTCAGAAAACAGTGGATATGACGCCGTCCCCACCAATGCTTAGTGGGTTTTTTACTAGTGATGGGGGTTTGAGACCTTCAGCCAATGGGGCGGGTTCAAGGGACAGAAAACGAAGGGGGAAGGGGACGAAGAGGTGTTTGCAACTTGATCTCAGAGGGCTGGGGGAGGATGACGGGGAGCCTGAAGAGGACGGCAAAACGACAGGAGCTTATCATTTGGGTGTGTTTTTCGTTTGATTGCCGGTTCTTCCTCATCCTGAGCTACGTGTTTGTGCATCATACTAATAACAATGACAGACAAATCGGGCCTGGTCACTCGATTCTCAGACCTCCTGGATTCAGGCAATATCAAAATGCTGTACTCGTCAACGTATCACACTGCCAACATCCTCGTCGACGAAGGAGACGTGAAGAGGGCGAAGAGGTTATTGGAAAGGGAAAGAAGGAGTGAGGAGTGGGCTGCTACTTCTGGTGGTCTCACTGCGGGTGTTGGTGTTGAAGCGGGCGAGGAGAGGGATGACGCCGATGCTAGCAGTCAACCAGCGATGGAGTCGATCGGCTGAGTGCGAGAGTTCTTGTGTTTTCGTTTGGGATTATGTCTTATGTTTTCAGAAGTTGTGGCATGCTGTGCAACGTTTATTAGTTCGTGACGCGAGCTTGAAGCTTTTGGGGGTCGTTTGAGGGAATGTTGTGAAGCAGGAACGAGTGAGAGTTGAAGGAGGATGGTAATGTGAATCTTCAAATCTGTTACGCACCGTTACGTCTTTAACGTCGTTACTCTTACTCTACGATATTACGAAGAGAATGTCAAGATGTTCCACTCATTTCACCTGATTTCACTGTACTCTGCAGCGCGAGCCTTATCCCTTCCATGCGCACAAGGTGATGCACTCGCTCCTACGCTGCATAACATCCACCTCAGCAGCAAAGACACACTGATACATCATGCATAAGTCAGGCCAAGACCCAACCTCCCACAATCCATGCAAGTCCCACTCGACGCCAGGTCGACTGATCCGGACCGACAAGTGACTTATTGTGTCTACGTCTACGTTTACAATGATGACTATTGGAATAATTCTTCCGCCCCCTCACGTCTTCTCCAGAGAGCAAGGAATCTAGAGACCGTCAAGATCTAGAGTGAAATCAAGTTGAAGTAAACAGGCGTACGACGGATGAGAGGTGACGACGCCGGCGCGATCAAAATAACTAGGGTACGATTACAATCGTGAGAAAGATGTTGAGGTGTACAAAGTTAAATGGGGAATGTGTACAAGAGGGAGATAAGTGTTGATCTTTGGTATCAGGAACCAAGAAAGACGGGTAAAGTTGACAACGAAAGAATAGCAATAACAAGTGGGAAGTGTGGTATAGACAACGGATATCCAGCAAGACTGATCCCCTCACCACCTCCTACCCTGGAACCCCTCAGCCTCAAGGAAGACCGGCAGATAGCCTCGTTGCTCATGCCCATGAGCTGTCGAGGTATCATCCCCATCGCCATCTTCCATATCCATGGATACGTCCCCATCGCCATCTGTATCACCTTCATCATCCCCACTGCCCAGTAGAACGCCAAGTCTCAAGCCAGAATGCGGGGCAGAGATGATACCAGATCCCGGACCTGGGGGACTACTTCGGCCTCGGCGACTGGCGACGGCTGAGATGAATTCGGGCGTGCCAGTCGCTGGGGACATGGGGAAGAGCGAGGGGGCGAGATTAGGGGGTGGGGGTGGTGGCCATAAGAGGTGAGGCTCGATGTCGCTGCCCCCCATTCTTCGAGTTGTGGGCGCGAATTGAGACGGATGAGGACGGTTGGTAGGTGTCACGAAACTCTCTGTGGGATTGGACGCAGCTGGCAAAGCGGGAGATGGGAATCTCCAATGATCCATGGTCGGGTGATGAGCTGTTGGGGAGATGTTGGGCCGTCTCCTTGAAGGTGTCATGTTACTGGATGAGATCGACAGGGACGGTGAATCGAGGGCACCGCCAAATGGGATCTGCGGTTGGGCGGCCAAAGGGAGACCTTGGCGGAGGATCGACGGTCCAGCGGAAGTCGGGGTGAAGGTCATACTTCGTCTCTGTTCTAGGGCGGGTGAAGCTGATCGTCGACTGGGAGCGACGGGTGATGCTGTAGCTAGATACAAAGCGGTGTGAGACTCTGAGAGAGACGACTGGTGGAGGCCCATCAGGGAGGGGGGTCGTTGGGATGAGTTAGACGATGATGAGATTTGTCGCGTTCGAGTGACCTCTGGAGATCCCATGAGAAGAGGTTGAGAGAGCGTCTTTCGATGTCCGCGATTGGGCGCACCAGGCGCTCCTGGGACAATTGACATTCGTCGTTCACTCGCCACCGGACTGGGAGTTCTCGGCGGTCGATCAAAAGTAGCTGTGAACAGACCTGTGAGATTAGGCACCGCCGAGCCTGAACCATGCTCCATTGAATCCTCGTCATCCACCACGAACCCCTTTTCCATCATGATGATCTCCTCGAGCACATCACGCATATCCTTGCCCATTCCAAATGGTTCAAGCTTCTTCCGCCCTCTTGTAAAGCTTCCACCTCGCTTCCTCTCCTTCTTTACCGGTGGGATGTAGGCTTGATGCGCTTCTCCACCAGGTCCAGAAAGCCATTCCTCCTCATCGTCGTCCTCCATGATGACAGCGTCGACATTGACTCCGTTGCCGTACCCGCGACGTGAAGACGAGGCCGAGGACGCCGAACTGGGATTCCGAGAGAGTCCTCCAATCGACGACCAGGTCGATGAGGAGAGACTTGTCCGAGAAGACGCTGTAGAAAGGTTTCGACTGTGACCAGCACCGCCGATTAGATCTGGAACACCACCACGAGAGCCCAGAGAGGACGCAACAGAGGACGAAGACGACATCATGGTTCCCCGGGAACTTGATGCGGCTGATGAAGCAATGCTCCCCTCCGCCCTGCGGCGACGACGCTCTTCGCGTCGTTCCTCTCGTCGCATGTCAGCTCGCGCTAGACGCCGGTAATGCGACGCCGTCCATTCTCCGTCGGTGGCAACGGATGTGTTGGACAGCGTTGTAGAAACGGACGAGATGGATGGATTGCGTCCGAGCGATGAAGCTGATGAGGCGACGGAAGAAGCGACAGAAGGCTGTTGCCGGGTGTGACCTGATGGAAAGGTGGTTTGGGAAGTTGCAGTTGGTTTATAGCACAGGGAAGAGAACGCGTCGGATCGTGCACAGGCTATGAGGAAGGGCGAACAATCAGTAAATGGAACGTACAGCGACACTGCACAGATCACAGATAAGGACATGAAACGTCGTTGTTTACCTCGACGACGAGGGAGGGGGTGGGGAGAGGGGGAGGGGGTGGAAGTATACTCACCGACACTGCAGTAGATCCCACCTTCCCCTTCTCCTTCACCGCTCTCCACCATTCTCCCACAGAAACATCGTCGCTTGGTAGACGGGCTGGGACTAGCGCTCGATAGCTCAGAGTCACTGACCCCATTCTCCTCGCCGCCAAAAAGCAGAGCTACGGGTGGTTTAGCAAACATCCCGCCTGGGACGCCGCTTTCGTTGGTGGGAGACCGTCGACGGGGAATGTTTGGATGAGCCGCAGCGAGAGGTTGGAAGTTTGGACGATTATGTGGATGATCAGGATGGAAGGGTGGTGGATGGGGATGATGCTGGTGAGGGTGTAAAAATTGGTTTTGATTGAAATGATGTTGCCGAAGTGATGACATTTGATCAACTAGCCTATAACCGGTCGTGGCCAAATCGTCGTCGTTCTTCCTTCTTCTTCGTGACAGCTCAGCGCGGAGGCTTTGGAGTGTTTCGTCGCGTGTCCAGCAGAGACGATCACCCGATCGGCGAGGGGGAGAAGGTGGGTGAGGATCGCAGTCGTCGACCACCGCCTGATGGCCTGTGAGCGAGTAGGAGAGTCGAGACGAATGATGTCGATCCGATCTTCGAGGGAGAGTGAGACAGGTGAGGGAGGTGGTTGGTGGGTGGCAACGGTCGTTCTTTTGATGTTGTCTTTCACCACCAACGAGACGTAAGAGGGTGAGGGTGAGAATGAGGGTGAGGGTGAGGGTAGGGGATAAGTGTCAACAAATGGTGATTTGAGTCTTAGTGCAGGATATGGATGTATACCCTCGAGCCTATCTCCGACCACCCACTACACACTGTGCAGGTGCAATGCATATGCTGCTGCTCATTGCTGCCCTCGTTGCCGTCGTCACTGCCCTGAAATTATCGACGCGTCTCTCCATTTGCCGCCCACACACACACCGACGCGAGTTCCCTCCTCCCTCCTCCCTCCTCCCTCACGCGTTTCCTTTCCTTTCCTTTCCTGGATCTATCCCTGCATATATCTACATGTCCTCCCTCACCCTATAGCCTACAGCCCCGCAGCCGACACATGCTCCCTGTAACATGCTGTAAGTTTACCAGCAGCTGCAGCGGGAGCCGAAACCCGTCGATCCGGCCACATCATCGACGCGGGCGGAACGTAAAGCGTCGCGCGTCGAACGCGTCTGGAATCTGGAAATGCCGTTTGTATTCCCTGTGCCGCGCCACACTCTAATTAGTATATTCCCCTTCCCCCCTAAGTCTGCCCTCGCTCTACCCCCGCAGGAACCTGTCATGGAGAGCTTAGCTGGAAGCGATGGAGCCTCATGGCCTCATACATACAAACGTACATACAGTACATGTCATATCCAAGTATGTCAAGTCCCAAGAATTCTTGGAGTGGGAAGGGGTAGATGGGAATCTAAGTGGAGCGTCGCAGGAATCACTGGAGGATATGCAGCGCTCGGATCGTCGATCTGAGCCTCTCAGTGGTATCCAAGAGACAGATGTCAATGGATCGTAGCCAAGTTGGGCTGAATGGCTTGGTATCGAAAGTATGCTGTTATCCTCCATCGTTGGCACACCCCGATTAACAAGAGGCACGAGTAATGACATCCTCTCCGATCTTACTGGCCTCTTCCGACGAGTCCAGCAGAGGAGCTAGGAGATACGTTCAGAGTAAGAGCTGAACGTGTCAGAAGGCTCTCATCAGGTAGGAATCGCAGCCAATCCCATGGCGCCCGAGTGGCGCGTTGATAACATGGGAGAAGTCGTTTTGTGACAAGGTGGAGGCGAACGTTTCCCAGGAATGACCTGACTTGCTGCGATCTTCTTCGGCAGCTTGCGGTTCCGCAATGAACGTGTTTGCAAGGGTAGCAGACCGATGTATATCCTTCTCCTCTATACTTAGGCTACTCGATCTATTTAGATGCCATGAACAGCTGCGGTAGAGACGCGTCGACATCGACGCGTTTCGCCACTCTTTCGGCTGACTGTTGCCCCGATCAGTCCTATCTTCCTAACCCCCAATTCAACAACAAATTATAATTACACCACCAACTCCTATCAAACGGATACGCAAAGCACCCTACCACCCTCGCCCAACTTCCATTCCACCCCACTACTACATACCCACTAACTCTGTCTCAAGAAAACTGGAAGTCATGGCAACAGCCTACGCATCCTCCTCCCGCCCTTTACCCCGAGAATCGATCTACCCCCAACCCCCTCCCCCCGACTTCCTGAACCACCTCGAAGACTGTGTCCAAGCTACTGAGAGATGTGTCCTGACGCTTGAGGGTGGATTGGAGAATCTCAAGCCTGGAACTGAAGATTTGCCGAGGTTGACCAAGGTTTTGCGGAATCGACATGTTAGTGTCGTTTGTCATTTTGTCTCTTGCTTTATGATTGGGTGGGAAGCGGAACATTTGTTAGGTATGGGGAAGGGAGAAGATGGCAGATTAGGGTACTTGGAGACTGGAACATGGGGATGTGCGAGCTGATAGATCACAAATCTACGCATGGGAGGGTAACCGTGGCCACCGACCTCGCAGTCATTACCCAACTCAATCTCTCATCTATTTGTCCAAAATCCAGCTACTCTCTTCCTAATGCAAAGAAAGACCCAACTGACACACATGACAGCACTATCTCCTCCTCCCTCATCCCACCATCGTAGCCCACAAAACCGTCCTCGCGTCCTCGCTTGCACCACAAATCGACCAGCTCATCTCAAAAGCTGAGAAATTGTTAGAAGCTCAGGGTGGGAAGGAGGCTAGGCTTGAAGAGCGGGTGAGTTGGTTTTTCTTACAGACGAGACTCGTCGGAGGTGTGGTCTCTTGTGCTGCTATCACCCCTCCGGCCCTGGCAACTCCGGAGAGAGCCGTCTTTTATTGGAAAGATACTTGGTGTTAGGGAGCAGGACGTGGACAGGGCCACGCTGGATCATCCAGCTCATGAAAATCCGCTGCAGACATTGTCCACTGAGCGATGTTAACCCCTAAATGTCCGAAATAGACTGACAAAAGCTCATTCTACCCAGATCCAAATCCTCCAATCAGCCCGTCTCCCGTCCCTCCCCCAAACCACCCTCTCACACCCCCAGACATTCAAAGACATCGACAAAGATTCAGACCCGTCTGTAGCTTCGGCGATCGCGAATCTCGATATGAGGGAGATGAGTATCGTGCAGAGACGGAAGGTCATGGCGTTGAAGGCTAAGCGGGAGCGGCTTGAGAAGGAAAAGGTTCGGCTGGGGTTATAGGCGTAGGGCGGAGATGCTGATCCTGGAGGTTTGGTGGGCTGGGCCTGTGCTTTTGATTGTATGGAAGAAGGGTGTAGGGCTTGATTGGATTTGGTTCGATGGAGCAATACGATGGTGTTATAAAGGGCTTGAGCCGGATTAGCACAGCAAGCTCAGAGAGGATTGCGGTGGATTCATTTGTACATTTACACCAAGACGATGAAGCACTACGTTGCCCCGTCCGTCTGGTTTGTAGTCCATAAGAGCATGACACAAGCATATCACGCCTGGAACGCTGAATTGCACTCAATCTGGCCGGGGATGTGCTGGAGAATGACTGAGAGGACAGCTTGTTCGGCGAACGTGGTAGCTTAAAATATCGTTTACGTGGTATCGCCTCACCTATTCCGACCAGCATACACACCCAGCTACATACAACCCCATAACCACCCCCTATATGACCTTTGAGAACTGAGAAAGCCTCCTTCCAAACAAGCGAACAAGCAATTCAACACTCAGCAAACGTTCCGCCACGAGTCTGGTTGACGTCACCCGCTTCCATTCATTACCCCGCCACCACAACTGCTCCTACATCTTCCATCTCATCTCTTTCTAACCCATCTCAGCCAGTCCAGTCCCTTTCGTTACTCAACTCCACCATACAAAACTCATCGCGACCTCACAGCAAGATGTCAAACTTTGGCTCCCTGCTTGGGAAAGTCAAAGATAGGGCGACAGCCGCGTCGGCCCAAGCGTCCGGGATGTTGAAGGTGTGTCCGTCCGTCCGTCTGTCATCCTCCATCTGTCCCGTACAACACAAAGTCTTTCTGGGAATATGATTTCTACTTCACTATTGAGATGATCTGGGCTGATATGTTTGGTGGACTAGGACTCTGGAGCAAGAGCGTCTGCTGGTGGATCAACTTTGATGCAGGGATTCTCTTTACCTGGAGAAGCTCAGAAAGCTGCCAAGATTCTTGCGAGTTTCCTTGGTATGTTACCTTTCTATACTTTGTTGGCCTATTTGCCACGGCGATATATACGAGGTTGTCCATGTACTCGAAGCTAACTCTTTGTCGGACGCTAGCCGACCCCTCGCAACCCCATTCTGCACTGAATGCCATTCCCAAAGCTGTCCTCTTGAGAGCTAAAGGTACGTTACGTCCCTTGCTTTATCCCTTTCTCTGTATCCCTCTATCCATACCCTTCCTGCTTCACACAAGTTGTCACCGTTTCCTCTTACTCTTTTGGTATACTCTTGTCTACGTGGCTACTCGCTATGGATCGGATCGCTAACACGACCCCACAGGCATCGCAGTGTTCACCATCCTCAAAGCTGGGTTCGTCTTCTCGGGCAAGGCTGGATCAGGATTGGTCATTGCGCGTTTACCGGATGGGAGCTGGAGTGCTCCTAGCTGTATTGCTACGGCTGGTGTCGGATGGGGGTTACAGATCGGTGCGGGTGAGTGTCGCGGTATTGGCATATTGTTTCGTTCCCCTTCATGCCTTGTTGCTATTCAAACCAAATATCTTCTTCTTTCGTCATCCCAATCAATGCCTATGTTCCGCTAGCAGCGATGTAGTCGACCCTTCATATCTCTCCAACTTCTCCATTTTCCAATACCAGCGCAGCTAACCGCCCACAGACATCACCGAAGTAGTCATAATCCTCAACTCGGACGAAGCCGTCAAAGCCTTCTCTCGAGGCGGGAACGTGACCGTTGGCGGAGGAATCTCAGCAGCTGCAGGTCCCATCGGTACCGGTGGCCAAGTGTCGGCCTCCCTCGCAAACCCAGCTCCCATGTTCAGCTACTCCCGCTCCAAAGGTCTCTTCGCCGGACTGACGCTGGACGGCACGATTCTGGTCGAAAGGAAGGATGCCAATAGAGACTTTTACGGGAGCAGTATCTCGGCCGTCGATATTCTCGGGTACGTCCTTGCTCACACTTCCTACTTAGCTTCATATGTGCTCCAGCTGTATCGGGGTATGCGCAGAGCTGATGTTCGGTCGGATATTTATAGTGGTCGAGTACCGGCCCCGGAAATTGCGTCGCCAATGTACGATATCATAGAAGCCGCTGAGGGCCTGGACGAGTCGAACCTGCCAGACGAAGCTTACGTCCCAACAGCTTCGGGGGAACATGTCCCGATCCCTCAGCAGGGCTACACGACAGGTGTACATGGTGGAGCTGGACAGACGGTCTTTGATGCGGGTGACAAGTAGGCCTCTGGATGATCTGTAGCCGGGTGTGGAGGTCTGATTGACGGAGGTCGGGATGGTTTGTCGGGCGGTCGGATCAGGTATCTTACTGTGACATGAAGTATTTATGTGCATTGGTTCTACTGGACCTTGAGGGGGCCGATGAGTGGTGCAAGCTCATACAGGGTCCCACACCACTTAGCCACTAGAAGTAGCTCAGGCAAGTGAATAAATGTAATACGAAGGCTGCATCCTAGTTTCATAATAGCGTCTGGCACCTCCCAAAAATCCTCCGGCACGACACATCAGGATGATATTGATAAGTCCACATCATCGTCACCCATCCTCTTTCTCTCTCCCTTCTAGCATGCACACTCCTCCATATGTCTCCGCCCTTGATCTGACACCGCTGACAACAGCTTAAGCACCCTCACAATGAGCCTTATAAGCCGCATCATCTAAGAGGTCCTCAAACTCTTCAGGACTCGACAGCTTGATCTTAGCGAGCCAGCCTGGGGTGTATCAGCATCAGCGATGATTCTTCGCACAACAAGGCGACGGAATGAATCAGGTGGCAGGGGATTGGAGTTCAAGTAAAGTGACGAGCTGAGATATTGGCTTTTGACAAGAGTAGAGCAATAGAGTAACCGCTGCAGACCCAGCACGACAAGTCCTAAAACTCACCGTCATCTTGGGGCGACTTGTTCAGAAGTCCCGGTTGTTCCGAGAGCGTCTCGTTGATCTCCTCCACCACACCTGAGATGGGGGCATAGATATCTGAGGCGGCTTTGACGGATTCCACAGCTCCGATTGCGTCTAGGTTATATATCAGCACCAACCAATCACCAACGTAGCCCGTCCCAAGAGTACTTCAAACTATAGTACCCCTCCACCACCATCTCGCGCGTACCACTAAGATATGCAGCAAGTCAAACATCACGATCACTCACCACCCTGGGCAACCTCGCTCCCTTGCGCCGGGAGCTCGACGAAGACGACGTCACCGAGAGCTTTTTGTGCGTAATCTGTGATCCCGACTGTGCCGATTTTGGTCGAGGGGTCGAACTTGACCCATTCGTGGTCAGTTGTGAAGCGGGCTTTGGGCAGATCAAAGTGTCAGCTACAGTAATGATGGGACGGAGAGCTACGAAGGACGTTGAATTAAAGCGAAATCACAAGCTCGGAAACCATTCAGGACCCTACCGAGGTTTACATATGAGGAAATAAAACTTACTGGAGATGAAGCGGAGGGCTGAGAATTGGAGGGTGGATTTGGGCGAGACCTGAGCTCGGAGGAGGGAGACGGAAGGACGGATGAGGGGACGAAGAGTAGCCAGCATGTTTGGGCGGAAGAGTGGAATCAACGAGGAGAGGTAGAGTACTGTCGCGGGGGTGGGTGGTAGTAGGGATGAGGGGATTGGGGGATGAAATATCTTTGCTGTTGAGCGAGGACGAATAGAGCGTCTCGAGTGAGAGTGAATTCCAATTTCATGTCCTCTCACCGTCGTCCTTTTCCAATCCCATCCCACCAGTCGCGTGGTCAACTCCGGCGGCCAAAGCCAATAAGCCGACGGGGGAGGATCAAATAAATAACAGGGACTGATAGATAAGACCTAGGGCAGTAGCGGGCGCCACACTGGTCTGGCGCGGGGGAATGGGATCGGGATTTCGGCGGTTAATCCCGTTCGGACTGACGGAAAGCTGAGAGAGGTCCGCTCGCTCCAGCCGCTTTTCACCAACAATTCTACCCTCTTCGTCTCGTCCATCTCTCACTCTCTGTATATCTCTCTCCAAATTCATCCAACACCACTCACAAAATGTCCCCCTACAGACCCAACCCATTCTTCGCGCCCACCTCATCCTTCTTCCTCCCATCTGTCGGGGACAAGGTAGACCAGGCCACCGCCCAGGCCAAGGCTTACGGGAAAGAGGCCGAGGCAAAGGCCAAGTCCCTCTATGCCGATGCTGAGGCCAAGGGCAAGGAGCTCGCTGGTAAGGCTGAGAACAAGTACTACGACGCCAAGGAGGCCGGTAAGGATGCCATCGCTGCCAACCCTACTGGTATCGATCTTTACTCGAGGTGAGTGTTGCATCTTGGTTTCCTGTGGCGTTGGAATGTCGCGATTTCTTTTGGCGACGTTCGTCAGCTTGAACGGTAGCATTGAGGAAGACATCTATAAGGGACACCAAGCAGCTGTCGCTTCCTCTGTCCCGTCCGTGACAATGCCAACACGTTCACCTCGCTGGTGGCTGTTTCATCTTCACGAACGTGATTCGAATTTCGCAGAGATTCTCTGCTAACCTTCCCTTCACCCCCTCAGATTCGCCCTCGCCGGTGCTCTCGGCTGTGCCGTTACCCACGGTTGCCTCACCCCCGTCGATGTCATCAAGACCCGAATCCAGCTCGAGCCCGAGGTTTACAACAAGGTCAGTCTTGATTTCGCAGTTACTTCTAGATTCGAGTACCGGTACCTCTGGCGCTGTTTTAACTCATCTGTCACCTCGGCAATGCTCCCAAGCTTAACCAGTATGAGCTGACACCACATTTCCCAGGGTATGGTCACTGGTTTCCGTCAGGTGATCGCTGCCGAGGGCGCTGGCGCTCTTCTCACCGGTCTCGGTCCCACCGTTCTCGGTTACTCTCTCCAGGGTGCCCTGAAATTCGGCGGGTAAGTGCTATAGCTCGCATACCGCGTTGAATCATGCTAACACTTGCCCTAGTTACGAGTTCTGGAAAAAGGCCGCCATTGACTACCTCGGTATCGACAAGGCCCGTGAAAACCGTCAGGCTATCTACCTCGGAGCTTCCGCCATCGCCGAGTTCTTCGCCGACATTGCCCTCTGCCCCTTGGAGGCCACCCGTATCCGTCTCGTCTCCCAACCCACCTTCGCCAACGGTCTCCTCGGCGGTTTCGCCAGGATCGCCCGTGAGGAGGGTATCGGTGGTTTCTACGCTGGTTTCGGTCCCATCCTGTTCAAACAGGTTCCTTACACCATGGCCAAGTTCGCTGTGTGAGTGGTTGCCTCTCGTCTCGTCTCCCAAGCGTAACCAATACTAATAGCTACTCCCAGCTTCGAGGTCGCTTCCGAGAAGATCCTCTCAGCCGCCGGCAAATCCAAAGACTCCCTCACCCAGGGTCAATCCACTGGTCTTAACCTTGGTGCAGGTCTGATTGCCGGTATGGCTGCTGCTGTTATCTCCCAACCCGCCGACACCCTCCTCTCCAAGATCAACAAGACCAAGGGTCTCCCCGGCCAGTCCGTTTCTTCCCGTCTGATCACCATGGCAGGCCAGCTGGGTGTTTCTGGGTTGTTTACTGGAATGTCTGCTCGTCTAGTAATGATTGGAACGCTTACAGCTGGCCAGTTCCTCATCTATGGCGATATAAAGAAGGCCCTGGGAGCTAAAGGCGGCGCCGAAATTTCTTCAGTACCAAAATAACGTGTTTCTAGAGATTGGACGTAGATTGTGAGGTAGGAAAGTGTGGATGGAGGGGGATACATTTGTTTTCGATAGCTTATGCACCGATGACTCGCTTCTATCCATCCTTTTGAAGGGCTACGCAAACTCCTGAGTCAATCTGTTGCAAAATACGACGTGGGGTGAATAAATTATACTTTAAAAGCTAAGAGATGTAAGAAAAGGGTGAACGGTGTGACGCGCTGTACTGGACCGAAGTCGCGCGCGCGGCAGATCTGTCGTTCTCTCTTGGATCTTTATGCTAGCTTTAGACTCAGCCTTGTAGATGGGTTTGAGATGCATATGACACTGGGACGTTAGCTACGTGAGGAAGCCAGAGATTTCATAGATGTTGAGAGGTGAAGGTGGTGCGCGAAGATCGTGAGATTAACAACGCAGCCAATGTGGCGGGCGATGTTAGGCTTATTAACAGCAGTCGGCTTCGAGTGCCACACCTACAAATCTCAGCATCCAGAGCTGTACATCGATCCTCTATTGATCAGGATCACCATGCATAGGATACATAGTGAGAAACGAGATGCCATGTACTGGTAAGAGGAGGATAGGGGTTTCACCTCACTCTCTACCATAACTCGCCACCAAATCAAACACGGACGACAGCCAATAAATACAGCTGCATAATACCAACTACCTAAGAAATACATCTCTGCCTCTTCTCTTAACCAAAACCCGCTACGACTACCGCTCAAACACCTTAGGCAAAGGCGGGGTAGGTGGTAACATCTCCCTGTCCCCGCCATCCCTCTGCTCAGCACTATTCGCATCACCATCAAACGAGAAATCAAAATCACCCAATCCCTCAGAAGCCATACTCATCGCTAGCGTATTCCGCCCCTTCCCAGGTGTCGGTGGAGGCACCGTCCCGGACGTGGCGTCCCCAGCGTGCGGTACGGCGGACCGCACCGCTGTGGGGAAGTTTGCACTGGGGAGTTCTGCTAGATCATCCAAATTTGGGGGGACGAATGGGAATGAGCCTAAGAATGAGTCGGCGACGGAATGCGCGGTCATGGGTCTCGTCATTTCCGTTGTTGGAAGCGGTGGTCTGGGGACTAAAGTCGCGTGGTCTAAGGTAGAGATTGAGGTGGATTGCGGTAATGAGCCTCCTGGCGGAAGATGGTTACCTGCGATCGGAGGTGGGATCATGGGGAATGCGCCTAGTAGGGAGTCCGCCGCGGATTTACTAGATAGCATCGACTCTCGGTAGGGCTGTCCGGCTTGGGGATGGGGTTTGGACGCCCGCGTTCCCGATCCGAGTTTACCAGATGGGATAGGAACGGTCCCGCCAGCGGCATCGTTGCTCGGACCC
Organism: Phaeotremella skinneri; assembly: GCA_001599695.1. NCBI lineage: Eukaryota > Fungi > Basidiomycota > Tremellomycetes > Tremellales > Phaeotremellaceae > Phaeotremella > Phaeotremella skinneri. Next base: position 222,856 of record BCHT01000013.1, on the reverse strand, counting down.
ACCACGCTTGCGCTTGCATTCGCTAGGAATCTCCCAGTGCCATCGGTGGAAGAGCTGTACCGATTCAGCGTCCCCATGGAGAACCTCACATCGCCATGAGCTGATGTAGGCGGATCATTGAGGAGTCCCTCTTCGGCGTCGTTTTCGAATCGATGACTCGTTGGTGTAAGCGTCCGGACCGAAGGAATCCCGCTGGCTTGACCTGACACTTCAGACCCTGGGCCCATGCCTGAGACGCCGGATCCAAACGTCCTCTGGCTCGCCGGGGTTCTGGCGCCTTGTTCTGGGGGTAGAAGATGTCCGGCTTCGTATCCCACCATATTCATTTCGCCTGTGAAAGGGTCGGGATTCTGAGAGCGTTCGCCGGGGGGCACAAATCGTACCATCTCGGCCTGCTGGAACTGGCCGACTTGCACCTGTCGACTAGTCATGATCCTTGGTGCGTCAACATATAGATCGGAGTAGTTTCCTGAAAGGAACGACGTCGTGCCAGACATTTCGGAGAGATACGAATCTCGGACCCGATTGCCTGAGACCGAGACAGGCGAACGCAAATCGGTACCAGTCTGCGCACGTGCATCAGTGGGATGAAGGCGAAGGTCGAGGCCAGGAGATCGAGCAGGCCGCGAGGGCGGTGCTTGGCCTGGACGGAAGAGGTTTTGCCGAGCGGCATCCAGTGTTCGAGCGGCATCTGCAGTCGACGAGTTCTGAGCGGCCTGCAGAGCTTGAGACGTCGCATCGCTCGTGGATCCAGGTGGAACCCATTGGATGGGGATAACATTTGTCGACTGGGTACTTTCAGTGCGTCCACTGACGATGCTCTGCGCGTCGGAGAATGGGTCGGCCTCTTGGAGGTTGATGATCCCCCTCGAACCTCGGTAGACACGAATCACGGCGCCAGCCTCGTCTTGGTATTCCACATCGGCGGGAACCGCTACGAGCGGCGATCGTCTGATAGATGTGCGATGGGTTGCGGAGGGTGGAGGAACGGGGAGGGGTGAAGGACCAAGAGAGCCGGATCCGTGGGCTGAGGGGTTGGGCGAGTTTGGTTGAGACAGCTGGAAACCGGCTGCTTCGGCCTTGCGGGCTCTCGCGGCGAGTTCCTCCAATCGGGCGAGATCGCGTCTCTGAGATGGGGCAGGGGATACTTAGCAAGCTCATCGAACAAACTGCCATCTGAGCTGTCGAGAAAGAGGAGGTAAAGACTCACCTTCTTCCTCCGCAGATACCAGAACAATGCCACACTCGCGATGACCAGCACCGCGACGACGGGCCCAGCAATGATACCAGGGTTGATCCCGCTGGAAGACGAGGATGACGAGCTCTTGATGCATTGGATGGTTGGGCATTGCGAGCATGTCCTGAGATGGGAGTTAGAGTGTGGCCTAAGGCTAATGGGCAATAATATTGCACTCGACGCCGATGACGATCGCCGTTGTGAAGGATACACTCAAAGATGCAGAGAAAAAACCCACCTCGAGGTCAGGACACAGTTCTCATCGGAAGCACAATTACACGTCGGCGTAGAGCCATCACAGGTCACACAAGTGTCCCTGGGGTAGAGGGTGGAATCGTGTAGTCGAATATGACGGAAGGCGGTCATGACTGGGACTGTGTCGTTGAGATATATCGGAAAGAGAGGAAATGTAGAAGACTATGACCGTGGGAATGGTGGTCGGTCAAGTCGCTGATGATGATGAGCCGGTTCCAGTGTCTGGTGATGGGATACCTCCAAAGGCCGTGTCCTCGTGTTGTCTTATGTATGATAGAATCCGGTGCAGGGTGGTCGTCGGTTAAAGAATGTATATCCCTTGTAGGGTACGATGTAGGACTGGACGTGGGTGTTGAGTACAGTGATAAGGTGATGGCCCAATGGCGATGACTTGTTGGATAAGAGAGAGAGGAAAGAGGAAAGAGAGGAAAAGAGAGATCAAAGGATTCAGAGTGATTCGCGTGTCAAAGTCGACATCAGCTAGAAAGGAGAGGGGCCGTGCTGGGGTATGGGTGTATGAGTGGGAATGGGGGAATGGGGGAACCAGCCCGGGCGATGTAAGCTACAGGATTGCCTACCGTACTCGTACAGAGTTATCAACGTAAGCGATACAAAGAAACGCGTCTCGATCACCAGGATAGATTACGATTCCCAGTTGATAGAAGAGTGAAGATGGAGATGGCGATGGATGGTAAAAAGAAAAAGAAAACCCGCGTCGTGGCGCGCAACCTCGGCTACAGAACAGACGGTCAGACAGCTTTCCCCCCCGTTCAACTTTGTTCTCTGTGCTGCGGGATAGATTTCATATTCCCCATCTATAAATGTACCCGTACCTCACTCTGATTACCCTGTCACTTGTCAACCCCTGTCGGTGTCAGAGTAATCTGTCTGACCTCTTGTTTTATATGTCTTAAACCATCTGATACCCATCGGCACGCAGATATGCAGATCTCGGCGATTGTCTCTTAGATCCTCAGATTTGGGAATTTGGAACATGGAGTATTGTGGAGCAGGGATTAATACGTTTCGTTCCTCTATTCCTCCAGTCCTCTAGTCCAGGAGGTGATAAGGGGAAGAGGACAGAGGGGAGAGGAGACAAGACTTTTAAGGGTGAGTGCCTCGCTGCGTTGAGGGAGTGAAAGTATGAAACCCCCCGTCGAGGCACCCAGTTACGGTCACCCGATATATAAAGTGTCAGGTTGTCGTCAGGTAATCGAGTCACCCCGGTCGTCAGGTTCCCGCAGGCAGGGCCAAGTATCTGAGTGTCTTTCTTATCCAAATCTGTTCAGTAAGACGGGCCGAATCGTCAAATAGTATAATAATTGGCGTTATCATTTACGGTTATGACAAGATAAATTAGTCCTTGCTCAATGCACTCCTCTCGATATGAGGATAGAGCGATGCCGTTGACAATGACGTTGCATACTTCATTTTTCCCTTTACCTCTTGTCTACCTATGAACATGCTCGGTTTCCTTCTCCCCACCAACCCCGGCGCTCATGTGCCTTCTCGTAAGCGTTGGAACTCAGGCGATTACTGCGAGAACAAAGTCAGCGACACACGCGCACCCATTCACCGACCCAAACTTACCGTGATGACATTCGGCTTGTCCCTCTTCGTAAACTCCTTCAGCTTGGCAACCGCCAGCGCGACCTCAATGAGCGGCTTCAAGCCAATCTGAGCATCCTCCCCATACTCCGCCTCGTTCTTACTGTACTTCTCCACATATAGACGAACAGTCGCACCGTGAGATCCAGTACCAGACAGACGGAAGATGATACGCGACCCATCAGTGAATTTGATATACAGACCCTGTTTGGTAGAGACTGAACCATCGATCGGGTCAGTGTAGGAGAAATCGTCAGCCGAGGCGACGGTGAATGACGTTGACGACGAGGTGGCAGTCAGAGTCTTGCCCGCGAAGGAGGATGAGGCGAAGGTTTCACGGAGGTGCGACATCATCGATTCGGCTCCGGCTGAGTCCACCTCCTCGTAGTCGTATCTGCAGTGTTCGAGGCCAAGTCAGCGACGATTTCTCGGTAGTTCAAATTATCAAACTCGCCTCGAGAAGAAACTCCTGCCGTATTTCTTGTAGTGGGCCAAAAGGACGTCATTGATGCCCTGACCGGACTTCTCCTTGTTGGCAGCAGCGAGAATTGACAGCCATGCTGCGACCCATCAGATTCACTGACTTCATGGACAGCTGTTGAGACCACTCACCAACGATAGCCCAGACACCATCCTTCTCACGAATGTGATCAGAGCCAGTACCGAATGACTCCTCGCCACAAATGGAAAGACGCCCAGCATCCATGAGGTTACCGAAGAACTTCCCTGCATGACCACTGGGTTAGCTGCCGCATTTGGACATGTACTCTTTATAAAGGGTATGACTCACATCCCGTGGGAACCTCGAAGACCTCCAAGCCCCTTGCCTTGGCAACAATGTCAATAGCACCTGAAGTGGGCATACTTCGAGCCAAGCCTTTGATCCCGCTCTTGAAGTAGGGAATAGCCTTCTCAGCCCAATCGGCAATGACAGCAACACTATCCGAGGGAGTGACGAAAGCGCCCTTTCCGTAGATCATGTTACGATCTCCGTCGCCGTCGCTGGCTGCGCCGAACTCAATGTTTTCGGCCTCGACGCGCTCGACCAGGCTGTGGGCGTACGTCAAGTTGGGATCGGGGTGGGAACCGCCAAAGTCAGGTTTGGGAACACAGTTCTGTATAGAGGATTCCGGTAGACCAAGCTCTTCAACAAAGATGGCTTTGCCGTAGGGCCCGGTGACACCGTTCAGGGCGTCGAAGAGGACCTTGGGCTTGGGCGAGGTCTCGTGAAGGTATGACCTGATCAAGTCGAAGTCGAAGATCGATTTCAGAAGCTTGAGGTAGTTTGAGACGGGGTCGACGATGGTGACCTTGAGAGGGCCATGGGTGAATTCTCCGGTTTTTGAGATATCGAGCTGGACAGCCGGCGTTAGAGCGTATTATGCCTGTACCTTCGCGAATCGGAAGTCCAAGTGTGTACTCACGTCAGGCAGCTCCACCATCTTGTACTCGCTGATTGTCTCAGTGATCTTGAAGATCTTGTCAGTCACATCTTCAGGAGCAGGTCCTCCATTGTCGCAGTTGAACTTGATGCCGAAATCGTTATCGGGTCCACCGGGGTTATGGGAAGCAGTGAGGAGGATACCACCATCGGTCTTGAGGGAACGGATGAGGGCGGAAGCAGCTGGGGTGGAAAGGATCGAATCCTGACCAAGGATGAGGTGGGAAATGCCGTTACCAGCACCGAGACGGAGGATGATCTGGACCGCTTCAGGCGACTACAGGGAACAGCAAGTTAGCTTTCTTTAAGCTGCTCTTTAAGCACCGTTGTACCATAGTGACGTCGGGAGGCATTTGACGCAGCCCGTGGTACGATTCAAATGTCCAGTGACACTTACAAAGTAACGACCGTCACCACCTAGGACCAGCGTCTTTCCCTCAGGACCGCCCGGGATGGCAGAGAAGATAGCCTGAACGAAATTCTCCGTGTAGTGCTAGATCATTGCGCTAGGTTGTCAGTAAGCTGTCCCATATTGATGGCACCTTCTTCCCGTGTCCACCTACCTCCTGCTGGAACACCTTGACACGCTTCCTCAACCCGGAAGTTCCAGGCTTTTGCCCCGAATACGGCTTGGTCGGGACTGTGATGATTTTAGCAGACCTGCGCAAAGTGTCAGCTAGGGTACTATCGGTCGACGAGTAGCTCATCTCACATTGTGGGGGATGAAGAGTATAGAGGATCAAGGGGGGGAGGTACGAAAAGAAGTAGGCGGATGAAGAAGGCAGAAGGTAAAGAGAGAGATGTCACCTTGCTTCCGACGTCACCAAGCTCCACCCTGGGGATTGCCCCGCACTGACCCGTGCAGACACGTGGCACTCTAAACTCCGGATGTGGCACTGCCTGATTGGCTGTAAAAAGGGGGGATGCTTTAAGTGTACCTGATGAACATAATATTTCTTGACGCGCTGTGTACCAATGTGTTGGAAAAAGTTAGTTAGGTAGAGCTTCTCCTTATCTCACAGCACCACCGCTCAACGGTCTAGCCAGAATGGCCACAACAACCTCCTTCCCCTCACCCCCATCCGACCTCAAGGTCCTGCTCCTAGGAGCTGGCGGACGGGAACATGCTCTCGCCTACAAGCTGGCTCAATCTACTCGAGTTGCCAAGGTTTTCGTCTCTCCCGGTAACGGGGGCACTGCGTTGATGGGTGGGAAAGTCGAGAACCTTGCAGTACCCTGGGGTGGGGCTGGGGGATTCGAAGGGATCGTAAACTGGGCTAAAGAAGCGGGAATCGAGCTGGTCGTTCCCGGACCCGAACAACCGTTGGTTGATGGTGTCGAGCTGGCCTTCAGGAAGGGTGAGTTTGGTAGATGGCTGTCGGAGGAGTGACTTTTGTCACTATGTACAGTGTGACTCATGCTGATTCTATGTGGGTTAACCTAGCTGGTATCCCCGTCTTCGGTCCATCCCCTTCAGCAGCCCTCCTTGAAGGCTCCAAATCCCTCTCCAAAGCCTTCATGGCCCGTCATAACATCCCTACCGCAGCCTTCCGTAACTTCAACAAATCCCAATACGAAGATGCAGTGGCATACATCAAGTCGACTCCTTTCCCCTCCGGACGATGTGTCATCAAAGCCAGTGGACTAGCCGCCGGCAAAGGTGTCCTCATCCCAACGACAACGGAGGAGGCTCTGGAAGCTTTGAAGAGTGTGATGCTCGACCGCGAATTCGGGGACGCAGGCGACGAGGTTGTGGTAGAGGAATACCTTGTCGGTCCAGAGATCAGTGTTCTGGCATTCTCGGATGGGTACACGATCGTGCCCATGCCTGCTGCTCAGGATCACAAGAGGATTGGAGAGGGTGATAGCGGTCCCAATACGGGTGGCATGGGTGCATACGCCCCCGCCCCAGTTGCTACGCCGGAAATCATCGAGCGATGTGTGAACGAGGTTCTGGAGCCTACTCTCAGGGGTATGAGAGAGGATGGTGAGTGGTCTATACGCGCGAAACTATGAAATGGTGGATGGAGAGTAGACACCGAGCCAGCGAAGGTTGGTACATCTGACTGACTTGTTACCAGGCCACCCATTCGTTGGTCTCCTCTTTACGGGCTTCATGCTCACGCCCGAGGGGCCGAAGACATTAGAGTACAACGTACGCTTTGGTGACCCCGAGACTCAAGCTCTTATGCTGCTGTTAGACGACGAGACAGACCTTGCGGAGGTCATGCTGGTAAGTACATATTTACACCTCAGCTCTGGCGAAAGTAGCAAGCGAGACATATGCTGACCTAATCTTGCGGTAGGCTTGTGTCGAGAGACGGTTAGATTCCGTCAAGCTTGGATACAGAGAGGGGTATGCCGTCTCAGTGGTGCTTGCTTCAGAAGGGTATCCTGGAAAGTATCCCAAGGGCATTCCTATGAGCATCAACCCCGACCTACCAGAAGGTGAGCTTTCCACTCCGTAAGAATAGTCTCAAATGTGGTCAAACCCCGTCGGGATCTTACTGGACAGAGCTGATCCATGCGTTTAGGGGTCCACGTATTCCACGCCGGAACCGCCATCAAGGACGACCAGGGCATCACGGACGGCGGACGGGTCCTCGCAGTCTGTGCGTCGGCTGCTACACTCCGAGAAGCCGTCGACCTGGCTTACGCAGGAGTCGAGAAGATCGACTTCAAAGGCAAGACGTTCCGTCGTGATATCGCCTATCGAGCTCTCACCACTTCCGATGTCTCAGCAACCCCGACAACTTCCGCGCAAACCTCAGGACTAACTTACGCCGCCGCGGGAGTCTCCGTGGACGCTGGAAACGCCCTGGTGGAAGCCATCAAACCCGTCGTAAAAGCTACTCGTCGTGCAGGTGCTAACGGCGAAATTGGTGGATTCGGAGGAGCGTTCGATCTCACTGCTGCAGGTTTCAGGGATCCTATTCTCGTCTCCGGTACCGATGGTGTGGGAACCAAGTTGCGGGTCGCGTTGAGCTACGGGAAACACTCTACGGTCGGCATAGATCTGGTCGCCATGTCTGTTAACGACTTGATCGTCCAGGGTGCAGAACCATTGTACTTTTTGGATTACTTTGCGTGCTCGAAATTGGAGGTCGGTGTAGCTGCTGATGTGGTCACTGGGATCGCTGAGGGTTGTCTGGAGGCTGGATGTGCCTTGATTGGTGGTGAGACAGCTGAGATGCCGGGAATGTATCACGGAGGTGAGTAGAATGTTTTTCTGTGTCCTCGGAGCCATTCTACTATTCGTTTCCTAATGGAGTAACAAGTCGCTAACCAATTTCATCTTCTGTAGACGATTACGACCTTGCCGGTTTCGCCGTAGGCGCCGTCGAACGCCACCTCCTCCTCCCAACACCAAACATCAAATCAGGAGACGTCCTTCTAGCCCTCCCCTCCTCAGGCCCACACTCTAATGGCTTCTCCCTCATCCGAAAAATCGTAACCCTCTCCGGTCTAGATCTCCACTCCCCCTGTCCATGGTCCTCTTCCCAAGACATCGGTGAAGCTCTCCTAACCCCAACGCGAATCTACATCAAGCAGCTCCTTCCTGGTATTCGATCCTCCTTGTTCAAGGGTATGTCCCATATAACTGGTGGAGGATTCACCGAGAATGTACCCCGGATCTTCGAGAAGGATTCGGGGCTTGGGGTGGATATTGATTTGGGTAGTTGGGAGTTGCCCGAGATTTGGAGGTGGTTGATGCGTGTTGGTAGGGTTGCTCCTGCCGAGATGGCGCGGACGTTCAATTGTGGAGTTGGGATGGTTGTGGTTGTTGATGCCGAAAAGGTGGATGAGGCGCTTAAGAGCGTTAGAGAGAATGGGGAGCCTGGGGCGTTTATTATGGGTCAAGTCACAGAGGGGGCCGGGGTTAGGTATACTGGTATGGAGAGATGGGAGTAGGACGGGTTTATGGCGGGTCGGTCGCGCAGTACTTAGGTATCTTAGATTTATTCATGTATTGATCTCATCATCAGAGTCAACAGAAGATCCTTTTCCCTCATCATTTTCCCTCATCAAGGTGATTCTGAAGCGAATAATGAGTATTCATGCACTTTTGCTGTAACAACAGATCATAATTATGCAGGGTATCGTCCCATCTCATCGCAGCCAACCGAAACCATCCCATCAACATGTCAAGCCGAAGCCGAAGCCCCAGCTCCCCCTTTCAGACCCCTCAGACTATCAGCCGTCATATTAGCCACATCCTTCCTCCACCCCTTCTTCCTAGCCTCATAAGCCGCCCCACTCTCCCTAGCCTCCTGCCTCAACTTCAAGATCCGTTCATCCGGCAACCTCCAGCGGATCTTTGCAGGCGCTCTCAGGTCCCCCGTCTTCCCCGCGCCAGCTCCAGCTCCAGCATCAGTGGATGGAGTTGGTGATTTCTTCATCATGTCTGATGGGGTCTTGCCTGAGGGAGTGGAGAGACTGGTCATTCCGAACAGATCTCGTTCGGCAGCACTCAATCCTTTTCGAGCGGCTGCTTGACTTGTCGGGTCGGAGGATGATTTGTGAATAGAGTATTTGATTGACCCTGACATAATATTCCTCTTCAGCTTTCAGGAACGAGCGAAGGGCTCATGACGCTTGACAGGATTATACTCACACTTCTGGGATTTCTTGCTCTCAGGGTCGACGACCAGGTCGATTGGACCAGTGAAAGGTTTGTCGTCGATTTGATTGTTAATCGTAAGTGTGATAGCATGAATTGGGCGATCACCTTCCCCAGTCCATTCCTGAGGCTGGACCCAAGCTGTGATTCTATGTGCTACCGATGTAGGTGTTGGCTGAGACTTGATGACCAGGGAAAGACTCTGATGGAGTATGTTAGTTGAGCTTTCGAGTGAGGCAGGCAGTCATTCAAGCTAACCTCTTCTGGGAATGCTTGCACTGCCTGATCTAGAATCTCCTCCAACAGTCTAACACTAAGCTTGAAAGCTTGATCCGCCATTTCAGTAGAACCGAACAACCGTTCATCCAGTTCTGATCTGATGATGTGGACATCAGCACGAAACGTTTCCGTATCGCTATCAAGAAGACTCACAGAGGGAGATATTGAAAGCCGAATATCCTTTGAGTATTGTGATATGCTAAGAATATACCGTCCATGTTGCCTATTCTTGCTTGAAAGCTACGATTGACCGGGTCAGCGGCATCCTAAAAAATAATACAGTACCAACCTGAACTTCAACATCCCAGATCGCATGAGATCGTAATACCTGTCACAGACATCAGCCAGTCCACCGCAGAAGGCCATAAACAAGATGACTGACTCTCGTTCAAACGACTGGTGGTAGCCTCGCTGCCTGCTGATGTCATATGCACTGCTTTCCTAATGAATCGTCAGCCGTCTGATGACCAGGATCTCTATGATAGCATACCAGATAATTCGCCCGATCATGTCGAATCGTCACACATGCTCTTGTTTTGATATCAAAAGTCCCAGTACCAGGTAATCGAGGATCGTGGCAATCCAGTTGAGATCTCATGATGAGCTTGTCACTCTACGTACAAGATGAGCAGGAACTTGCAGCGCAAAAAGAAATGAGCCCACTTTACTATAATAGTACGCTTCTCTCTCGTTCCTCTCGCTTTCCGGTACGGCAGATTCCGGGCTCGTCTTGAGGAAACGAGCGAAATCGCTTGTTTCAGTGGTGAGGAGTTTCTCGAGGATACGGCCCTGTATCTTTCGGTCAGACGAAGCGTATCAAAGAGGGGGGGTACACTAACGTAGTCGCTCAGCACGTTCTCTTCAACGTCGTATCGCTTATCGTTATCGATTGCGTATCGACCGTTGGGTAGTCGCTGAACGACGAGACAAGCAGGTAGTTTGGCACCAGCCGTGAAATCGGTGCGCTGAGTTTGGTCAATCAGCAATTTCGTCGTTGATGTGACGGAGCACTCACCTCTGAAGCGAAATCTTGGCTGAGGGTGCTGAGATTCACATCTTTCCAACCTGTCGGATTGTTAGATATACGCGAGCCTCGTGACCTAAAGACATACCGCTGATAGCAAAATAGATCTGACTAAGGGCTTTCGTAAGTGTGGAAGTGGATCCGACAAAAGGTCTATCATGTATCTCCGTCATCTGCATCAATTCCTGCACCATATCCCAAAATCAGCAAGAATAAAAACGAGATGTCCAACGGTGTCTCACCTCATCCTTGGAAGCAGTGATATACGCCGGACATCGGTCGAAAGCAAACTCTTCAGGCGTAGGTATGCGGCCAAGTGAATAATTGAAGTTCCAAACGCCCGTCCGTGGATCTCTGAGGGAATGTACTCCGGGACTGCAAGGCAAGGGGGTTATCATACAAATATATATGTGATACGCCGATGGATAACGTTCCACTCACTTGAAAAGGACGCGGCCTAGTTGACGGCCTAGAGTAGCAACTTTCGCTTCGCGCAAAGGTTTTATTGCTGTCCGACGAGGGGAGATGATTCAGCCATATGACTCGACTACGATGGAGAAGAACTCACGAGAGATGACAATCGAGTCTGCCGTGATATCTCCTGATGCTACTTGTTTTCCGTGAGACTTCATATGCGGGGGTACATCCTTTCCGTTCTCCACAGCAGGTGCATTAGTTTGTCGGGGAGGTTCTGCTAGGAAGTCAGTATGTAGCCCACCCGTTGTCCAACAAGTTATCGACACCCACCATCCTCTTCGGCTTCCTTCACATTCTTGAGTGACTCATCCGAATTCGTTGATTTCCTCCTTCCATTTACTTGAGAGGCCTTACTTGCATTCTTCCTCTCCTCATTCATGACATTGTCAAGCTCGTGGATCGGAATATCCACTCGACCAGTCTGGGGTATCTCAATAGTATCCGCCGCCGTCCACTTCCCCTTTCCCTTCTCCTTACCCTTGACTTCTCGAGAAGCATTGGAGTCGTATCTAGGTACAGGGATATCATCCGCTGTTCCAGCTGCAGGTGGTAGCGCTATCGTCGTCACGGCTCTTCTTCGTTTCTCCCAGCTTTCCCTAGACCCTATCGATAATAGTAGATCGCCCTTCTGTTCACCGTCAGCATGATATCGAAGTTGCCTGATGGATGATCCCCTGACTGAGGTTGGGTTTATTGTTCGCTGATACTTCTTCTTACGTTTCGGTCGGGAGGATGATGTATGTATTGGGCGACTGAGTAGGGTTCGGGAGCATTCGGCGTGGGGGTAGAGATCGTAAGGGATGGTTGCCCGGTGAGATGGACGAAGAGACGATGATAATTCCGAGACGAATCGGCGAGAGACTGAGTGAGACATGATATCAAGCTGGATGGATGACGGTGATCGCTTTGATGGCACTAGATTGGTCCACTATCTGTCCGCACCGAGTAGACAATGCCAGCTGAGATCGCACAGAATAGACAAAGATCAATATATAGAAGGAGAGATCATTGAATGAATGAACAGATCTCAACATTTCGCAGATCACGTGACACAACGCGTTATGTCGTTGTGTCGACGACCAAGCGTTCCTCTCTCATTCTAATATCTTCATCCATCATACAGCATACCACTCTCTCCCAACATGCCAGACAAAGCACCCACCCAAGACCCGACCAAGAAAGAGACAGATACGACTGGAAAAGACGCAGCAGGTCCATCGACGACAGCACCGGTTACCGAGAAGAAGAAGCTACCACAGTTAGGGGCCTTGGAAGACGATGATGAGTTTGAGGTGGGTTGGGTGTTGTTGCATTCTTTACGACATTCTATCTCTTTCAGTGTCTGCGTGTCGACTGAAGGGAAGTCGCTGACTGATCTTTATCACAGGATTTCCCAGCTTCCGGTACGCCTCTTTGTTTTTGGGACGTACACCTGAAAGTGGTTTCAATGACACTTTACTGACTAGATGTAGCCGAACAATCAGCATCCGTTGCAGATATCCTAGCGAAGACAGGCGAAGCTGGTGATCATCTATGGGAAGATAACTGGGACGACGACGACGTCGAGGACGATTTCACAAAACAACTCAGGTGAGTTTATCCTGAGTTTCTTCCGCTCCCGTTGGCCTGTCTACTGTTGCTTGGTCAGGGGGGATACTACCGGAGGCATGGGGTGACAGAGCTTGCTAATGGATGAGGGAGGGATGGTTAATTTTGGTACTGATGCGGTCACTATAGGACGGCAATTGCTGATCGAGCTGGGGCTACTGGAGCTGCCGGTGGGGCTGATGAGGTCGTCATGAAGGAGTAGGGGAAACGCGAGTTTGATGAGTAGCTTAGACGGAAAACGATGGGTGATGAAGAGGACTCAACATTGCATGTAACGATATGATCCAATTGCTCGTTTCTGTATGCTCCCCATCACCCTTTCTGCCTGATTCAGAGAGTTTATCAGGTTGGTCTGGCATGTGTGTCTCTACTGTCGAGTGGATTACCAATCTGCTGTATTCGAGTTTCTCTACGCCTGTCGTAGACTTGGACACTTGTACTGTATCATGCTATCAACACCGTCGATATTTTGGAGTGGCCAGTCAAACGATCTACATCACCAGATGTGGATATCCTCGACGGTCATCAATGGTCATCAATAAATAATAACCAATGATGACAACATCCCATCACCCAAAACAAGATACAAGCCTAATGTCCATATAACAAAACTTGCCCACTACGAACCCTTCCCCCGCCGTCTCCTCAAAGCCTCAACCTCCCTCATAGCCTCCTCCTCATCGCGCCGTTCCTCTTCCAACCTCTCCCTGGCCTCCCTGAGTCTCTCCTCCTCCTCCCACTTCTCTCCCTCTCCCATCCCCAGTTGATCTCTCATCATCCCCTCCAACCCTTGACTCGAATCATCCTTCCCAGACCCAAACGATATCACCTTGTTCTTCTCTAATCTGTCAAAGAGTACAAATAACCTTTCGGCTTCTCGTTCCTTCTCCTCGACCGTTAGGTCATCCATTGGAGATTTCGTATCATTTTCAGAAGTTTGCAGGGATGTTATGGGATGCCTCTCAGTGACGGAGGTGGGTTGATGGCTGGTCCTGGAGGGAGCAGAAGGCTCGTCTGGGATTTCTTCGATCTTAGCCGGGGGAGGTTGAGAGAACCCTTTCGTGAGTAGCAGCCCAGCTGCAAGCCCATATCCGATATTGACGGAAAGGTCAGATGCTAAGTGGGGTATTAGCCATAGCTCGAGCTTAAGGTTCCTCCTCTATCGCGTGCAGACTTAGTACGCTTGAGAAAAAGGACCTCACCATCTCCCTTATGAATCGACCACATGAGTTCCCCGGCTGCTATTCCACTTTCGGTATGATTGTGATGCGTCATCAACCGCAGGAGATCACCCAATATACCTTTCCGTTGCTCTAGGGGTCCAGCTCCCGGTGATCGATCACTGTGAGAGGATCAGACACATTTGACGGAGCTCCAAGAGTCACTGACGGACTCATCAGGTACTCACAGATTCGCGGGTAACAATACATTCTTGAGGTACACCCTTATGTCCTCACTCCCCTTTACCGCTTTGATGAGCAGTATCAAGACTGGAGCAAGAGATTCATCCAAATCCAACCCTTGCGGTATCTCCTGTTGTGAATTCGCAGGATAGGGTAGTTGCGTCTCGAAAAATCCCTCGATGATCTGTAAGAGTCTACGAGGCAGTTCCGTAGGATCGCTATGACTTGGATGTATCTTTACGGGTCGTCCGGATCCTGATATTGTAGATCCTCCCGCTGCTGAAGGAACAGAGTCGGGAGAGGAGGGGGGTGCGGGGTGTCCAGAGACTTGGAGATGACTGGCACTTTCGGTCGATCTTTTCCCAGGCTGGGCGGACTGTGTGGACTGCTTGGTCGCGAACTTCGATAGGAAGTAACGACCAGGTGAGGGTTTTGAGGAGGGACTTGAGGAGGCTGGGTCCGGCACCGAGGTCCAGATGGGCAACAGGCGAGCGTTGAAGGGGAAGAGTTGGAGAGCATGGATTACTTGTTTCAGAGGGAGGGCAATGTCGTTGAAAGGGATCGTATGGAAGAGATAGATAATAGGAGATAAGAGACTTTGGAGGACACCTATCAGCTCCCACTCTTCCTTTTCTGTCCAGATTTCGACTTGGCTACCAAGCGCGAGGCGAAGCAGAACTCACACATCAAACCTTTCGTCGAATGGATCGTCTGCTGATGCAGTAGCTGAACTCGACGGTGTCACCATGTGAGGGTAGAACCTCAAGACGTTGTACGTGATCTTCAGCAATTCTGCGAGGGCCATGAAGTTTGCCTGAACAGCGGAAAGGTTCGAGACATGCTGCAGCACAGTTACAGATAAGCCATCTGCCAATACGCGAGTTGTTGAAGCAAGACTCACATAGACCAAGCTCTCCACAAGGTCCTCTTGATCAACCATAGACACCACAGCCTCCTTCCTTTCAAGAGTCACACAAAATCCAATCCTGCCGACCAAGAACAATCCTTCCACCTCCATCTCCAGCTCTTCTTCTTGTCCCTCGTCATCCCTCCCGGCCAGAGCACGAGCAACAGCCCTAGCTCCACCGAGATTCGCGAACCTATTCCTCCCAGCCTGATGGAGGACCAACGTATTCGCCAAGATCCTCAGGGCTTCATAAGCCTGCGGAGAGGTCGGTGATGGAGGCGGGTGGGAGAATGAGGACGCAGAGCGTGGGAAGGGGAGCGAGGTGTGATGCAATATCGTACGGAGGTGCGGGAGAGTTAGGAGGGTATCTGAACCAACGGGATTTCGGCCCAGGAATTTTATCGCCGTCAAGGCTTGGAGGTAGACTAGGGTTGTATTAGTTGATGACTAAGGGATAGGGAACATACCATCTGGAGGCCATTTCGTCCAAGTCGCCTCTTCCTTGTCAGCTAGATCGTCCAGCAGAGCATCGAGATACAGCTCTCGCTCAGTCGGATGAATCTGGGTTGGAACAGCTACATTCCGAAGTCAAGGTTAACATCGAATTGAGCGGAGGAAGTGATCTGATCGACAGAGATTCACTCACCATTGATGATATTTGACAACTCCCTCTTGACGTTCGTAAGATCCGTCGCCCGATCGGTGATATCAACATACCTCCCAGCGGATAACGGTTGGTAGCTCGACATCTGATCGTACAATAATGCTGATAGCTATCTAGCTGTCTGAATATCGCCGCTGGGGTCCAAACACTGATCGATCCAATAATCTTGCAATAGGTGTTCCGTTGTGATATTCTACCTTCGACCTCGGTTCTTCAAGCTACCGAAATACAGCACAGTAGGTGCACATGACTCAGCAGCATACGACTATTAGGACTATCCATGTCCATTGTAGTTATATGATGAGGCCGGTGATGTTGTGACTGGGGTCTGGTGGTCTGCGTCTGTCTGCTGCAATCAAAAGGCCATTTTCCACGTCAACAGTAGCCGGACCATGGGGACCAGCTGAAACGCGTACTAGACGCTTGGACCCCCTCGCTTCGGATCACGGGGTGAATGTGGCGGAGGTCGGTTTCGATGCTTCTCTAGTCGTACGGGCTAGTGAGTCTAAGAAAAGAAATCTTACAAGCTTATGTTTGGGAATAGGGGATGACGATGGATGAGATTGTTGGTTTCACGCTAGAGGGTGATTGTTCTGTGGATGCATGGATACAATGATTGTTGGATGCCTTTGATCTGTGGGAAGATGTTGCGGGGGCTTGGTAGGATTGTTGTAGCTATGCCACATGGTATTATGGTATTATGTAGGCGGTACGGTACACCTTAGAGACTTGTGAACATCATGTAGCCGGTCGCTACCCCCGGTGTTGACGCTCGCACAGTTGGTCATCAAGTTTCAGAATCACCAATCTGAAACTCGGCTGGCGGTGCTATCGTCTACTTCCCTGCAATCCTTTGGCCCTCTCTTCTTACTGTCTTCTCTAGTCCAGATTACAGTCGTGAAGTTCCGACCGCTTTGATGTACATGTGAAAGAGGGAGAACCGGATAACACTGATCGTCGCTTAGGACTTGGGACACAGCGCCAACGGAAGGGCACGGGTCGCTTAATCCCTAGTAAGTGGCTTCAACGCCCCGTCACTTTTAACGAGGATCGCCCGTCGATCTTTAAGAGTATTGCCTGCTCTCTCTCATATAGCTAGTTGCATACCTGGCCGAATGTCCTCGAATCTCTGAGAACAAGGACAACTCGAAGGATGTATAGCTAGCTATTCTCGCAGTCAACAAGATATCTGTGGCACAGCTTCATCTCACTTCGCCTCATCCCCTCCAAGCTGTCCCGATAAGCATAAACGCTACCTCCGCACATCACCGACCGGTCCTTTTCGGCATCTCGGTCAACTCCTTTTTTCATCCACTGCTTAGACAAAGAAAGGACATCTCCGGACACCCGTATGCATCTTTTGTAGTAGATATTTATTTTCGAGTGGTCCAAGTGGAGGTCCAAGCCAAGTGAAAATGCCTCAGTCAAGCCACATTGCTCATCGATGCTACCATGCCGTGAAGGACCCTGACACCTTTGCCGATGCATCGATTTCGGCCGCGACTGACCGAAACGAGCGATTCGGACGAATCAGAGTAGTCGGTGATCGCTGAATGCACTTGTTTATCTGATGCCCCTGCTTTCCTTGCTGTCTCCCTGGCTGCAGATTCATATGAGGAACAAAGAGCGGATTTCGTATGGGCCCGAGTTTTGTGGAAAGTGTGTCAGTGATTTAAATGAATTCTCGATTACCCGCCCGGCAGGAATTGTGCAGGATATCAGGGGCACAGAAATCCTGGTCTAGGTCGCGAGGTGTCAAGGGGTTGCCCTGTACGAGTACAGTCCAGTCTTACAATTCTAGCCCCGTAGCTATTAGCCTCGGTCGAATGTTGTTGTTCAGTCACATCCATTGAGACGAAAAGAAGCGTGGCTGGATGACACATGTCCACCATCCATCGATCGGTCATCTCCATACGACTGTACACATTTGGAACAGAGGGGGGGCAATGACCGAGACGCCGTTTTCAGCCGCGGGTT
The DNA here is from genome assembly GCA_001599695.1 of Phaeotremella skinneri. Lineage (NCBI taxonomy): Eukaryota > Fungi > Basidiomycota > Tremellomycetes > Tremellales > Phaeotremellaceae > Phaeotremella > Phaeotremella skinneri. Next base: position 205,355 of record BCHT01000013.1, on the reverse strand, counting down.
ACTAGACCCCGGCCCGAGGAGATGAGGAAAGTTCCATGACCAGATTCAGTTTGCCCAAACCGTCTGAACTTGTTCTGCCGGATGGTTTGGCTGGGGAATTTAAAGCCGATCTCAGTACTATGCATCAGAAACTCTGTAGCAACCAATCCCCTGCTTGGCAACCTCGGGGACGGGACGGGAGCTGAGAGTGAGGGGACAGGCCATCGCCCCTCCAGGCCTCCATTTCCGTTGGAGAGAGTGCGGATTGGGTGTTAGGTATGACCTAAACCTGCCATTCCTCTGTACCTGCCGTCGGCTGCATCCGAGCCGCTTGTCCATGCATGGCTAGATTATGCCCAGATACGATCCGTGGCTGAGCGCGGCAATTGTCAAATTGCCAAAGCTTGTGTTCAAAGTATCCGATGCGATGCCGCGGCCGGTCGTCAGCCCGAGACTTTGCATGCATTAGGCAGAGTCAGAGTTCAGATTTGCACCAGCACGAAATTCTAGGGACACCCCAACGCACCCAGACTCCCCCCACGGCAGCTCGGATACGCTAACGGCCACTACCTAATGCATCCCAAGTCCACCCCATCCATCCTGCACTAGGGGCTGGTCATTTCCTTGCGTGTCCTGCCTTAAAGGACTTGAAATCTATCCCAACGAGGCAATAAAATCCTCCGTTAGACCCTGGACACTGTATTTTGTCTGCGCTGGGATGTGCCAGCCCGCGCCCGAGACTTTGCGTTGCAGCTACAACCCCATCCAGCGACGTCGTCTGTCTGCATCATCGCTGTCCCCCGCCCCCTCGGCTCTCCCGCCCTCTGCCCCCCCTATCAGCATTACGTTTCTGTTCTTTTCGGTTGGCGTGGACTGATTCGCTCCCCTCGGCTGTCGACTCCAAATATCATCTAAACCCCCAACCCCCCCCAGGTCAAGTTTCTGCCCAACCCAATCCCCCCCCTTCCATTCTCCATCCTTCTCCTCCCAGGTAAGGACTGCTTCAGTCGTCCACTGTCGTCTTAGTCGTCCACGTCGTCAACCATCGTCTTGTCGACAATCTCCGTATCCCCCCCGTCGATCGTCTCCTGCCAGCCTCCCCTTGACAACGCAGCTTGAATTTTCCCGCTTAGCAACCAAACAACCGCAAAAGCCCCTTTTTTTCTCTGATAAGGCCCTGTCGGCTCAAACACTTTTCCACCCTATAATTAGATTGATCCTCTCACGGTTTCTCTTTCATCTCTTTCCCCTTTGCATTCATCTCTCTACCTAAAACCCCCTATCTCTCCCCGTCTCTCCCCTCCCCTCTACCTGACCCACTACCTACCACTCCTACTTCGACACCATGTCGTTGAACGAGAAAGTTGGGGCTGAGGAGGTTCCTATCAAGTGAGTCCCCTTGTCATTCTCACAGCCCCCCCACCGGTTTTGATTCCGCATGCAGCCTCGTACTGTGAAGCGTAGAGAGAAACGGTGAATGGGTTTTGGTTAACGTCTTTCTTGCTTTGCAGGGAATCCTCCCTCCCTACCAAGGTCTCTGGTGACGCCCCTGGTGAGTTGATTCGTTTTTGAACCGCATCGTGGCTTGACTGACTGGGAATAAACCAGTCTCCAACGAGCCTGCCCTCGATGAGGCCCCCGAGAAGAAGAAGAGAGAGTACAAGGACATGGAGGAGAAGGGCCATGGTGACCTGCACGCAAGGGTCGACATGAACACTGTGAGTAGTCGTCTCGTTCTGTTTGGTATCGTTCTGACCCGCTTGGAACCCCAGATCCAATTCACCGCTACCGACTTGTACGACAAAGACAAGGTCGACATTGAGCACGTTGTCATGGAGGAGGTCTTCCAACTCCTTCAGTGTACCGAGGCTGGTCTGACTGATGCCGAGGCTACCAACCGTATCGGTATCTTCGGTCCCAATAAGCTCGAGGAGAAATCCGAGAGGTGAGTTTGTTTTTGCCCGGTCCAGCCACCCTGCTGACTTTGTCTCAGTGTCATTCTCCAATTCTTGTCCTTCATGTGGAACCCTCTGTCTTGGGTCATGGAAGGTGCCGCTCTCGTCGCCATCGCCCTCTCCAACGGTGGTGGCTCCCCCCCTGATTGGCAAGATTTCGTCGGTATTATTCTCCTCCTGTTGATCAACTCTACCATTGGTTTCGTTGAAGAGCGAAACGCCGGTAACGCCGTCAAAGCTCTCATGGACTCCCTCGCCCCCAAGGCTCGTGTCAAGCGTGACGGTGTCTGGCGTGAGATCGAGTCTGCCGACCTTTGCCCCGGTGATCTTATTGCCTTCAAGCACGGTGATGTTTGTGCTGCCGACTGTCGTCTTATTGAGGCCGTTGATGTCTCGTAAGTCCTGCTAGCAGCAAGTTTACTATCATCCACTAACAGTTCCTCAGCATGGACCAGGCCGCTCTTACTGGTGAATCCCTCCCCTCCGGAAAGAAGGTCGGTGACGAGTGCTTCTCTGGTTCCACCTGTAAACAGGGTGAGGCCGAGGGTATCGTCATCTCCACCGGTCCCAACACCTTCTTCGGTCGTGCCGCTACCCTTGTCGGTCAGGACAACGATCAGACTGGCCACTTGCAGATGGTTCTCGCCCGTATCGGATCCTTCTGTCTCGTTTCCATCGGTATCTTTGTCCTCTTGGAGATCCTCATTCTCTACGCCGATTTCCGTTACTCCTACCGTCGTGGTCTTAACAACATCCTTGTGCTCTTGATTGGTGGTATTCCCATTGCCATGCCCACTGTCTTGTCGGTCACCCTCGCCGTCGGTGCTCAGCAGCTCGCCAAGCACAAGGCTATCGTCACCCGTATCACTGCCATCGAGGAGCTTGCCGGTGTCACCATCCTTTGTTCCGACAAGACTGGTACGCTTACCACCAACAAGCTCACCATTGACAAGGAGAACGTCAAGTGCTACTCTCACTTCTCCGTCGACGAGGTTATTCTGCTCGCTGCCTACTCTTCCCGAACTGAGAACCAGGATGCTATCGACGGTTGTGTCATTGGTACTCTTGCCGACCCCAAGCTCGCTCGTGAGGGCATCAAGCTTCTTGACTTCAAGCCTTTCAACCCCGTTGACAAGCGTACCGAAATCACCTACCTCGACGAGCGTGACGGAGGCAAGCTCAAGCGTGCCACCAAGGGTATGACCGGTATTATCATTGAACTTTGCTCCCGTAACAAGTCTTCCGACCTCGAGGACCGTCTTGAGGCTGATGTCGAAGAGTTCGCTCGTCGTGGTCTCCGTGCTCTCGCTGTCGCGTACGAGGATGTCATGGGTACCGAGAAGGACTCTCAGGGTAACGGTTTCGAGCTCGCCGGTCTTCTTTCCATCTTCGACCCCCCAAGGTCCGACACCAAACAGACTATTGATGACGCCATGGCTCTCGGTGTTAAGGTTAAGATGGTTACCGGTGACCAGCTCGCTATTGCCAAGGAAACCGGTCGACGTCTCGGTCTCGGTGACCACATGTACGCTGCCAAGGTCCTCAAGGACGGTCCCGGCCCCGGCTCCAAGTTCAAGAACCTCGACGAGATGATCATGGACGCTGATGGATTCGCCGGTGTCTTCCCGGAGCACAAGTTCGAGATTGTCAAACGTATCCAGGGTCTTGGTCACCTTTGCGCCATGACTGGTGACGGTGCCAACGATGCTCCTGCTCTTTCCCGTGCCAACGTCGGTATCGCCGTCGAGGGTGCCACCGATGCTGCCCGTGGTGCTGCCGATATCGTTCTTACCGAGCCCGGTCTTTCTACCATTGTTCACGCTATCCACGGATCCCGTGTCATTTTCCAGAGAATGAGGAACTACGCTGTCTACGCTTGTGCCGTTACCATCCGTATTGTCGTCTGCTTCGCCATTATGGCGTTCGCTTGGCAATTCGACTTCCCTCCGTTCATGGTCCTAATTATCGCCGTTCTCAACGATGGTACCATCATGACCCTCTCCCTCGACCGTGTCTTGCCATCCACTACTCCTGATTCATGGGACTTGGCCGAGGTCTTCGCTTACGGTATCGGTTACGGTCTCTACCTCACCGTCTCCACCATTGTCTTCTACGCCGTTATCGTCGACACCACCTTCTTCGAGACCAGATTCCACGTTCAGGCTTACAAGGGTGTCAACGACAACGGTCTTCACATGATCATCTACCTCCAGGTCGCCATCATCTCCCAGGCGTTGATCTTCGTTACCCGTTCCCACGGTCCATCCTGGACTGAGCGACCATCCGTCGCTCTTATGCTTGCTTTCTGCTTGGCCCAGCTCGTTTCCTCCATCATTGCCGGCTTCGCCAACTGGGGCTTCACTGATGTCGAGGCCATTTCCGGTGGCTGGATCGGTATTGTTTGGATCTGGAACATTGTCTGGTACATCCCCCTCGACTTGGTCAAGTTCATCCTCAAGCGAACCATCATTGCCGCCCTTCAACGCCGAAAGGCAAGGAAGACTGCCCCGGCCTTGGTCGACGAGCACGGAGACAAGCTCCAGCGTACCACCTCCCGACACGAGTCCCTCTACTCCAACCGAACCTCTTTCCTTACCCGTGCCGCCCGTGGTATGGGTCTCCGGGGTGGAGCCAAGGTCTCCATGTCGAAGAACGAGCTCAGCCGTTTCTCCTCCATCCAGGCTCAACAGAGGTGAGTTATTGTCTGCTTCCGCATACAAGTTCTTGTACTGACATTTCTTCTTTTTCTAGTGGTGCTGCCCTCCAACGTGCCTCCTCCCGCGCTCACTAAACGACTCCGCCTCATGCTTGAGACTGTCCCAACCCCACCTCCCGTTGGGCAGTTCTCTTGCAAGTCGTTTCAGTGTTTGCATCATTCATCCTCATCCCCTCTATCTCGCATCCAGTCCCTAACTAGAAGGAACCAATCAACCCTTTGCATTTCCTTTCCCCATCATGCCGTTGTCTGATCCAGTCATACTCTCTCTGCTGTATGAAACGTGTCACGTCTTCTTCATATCCCTCTCCCTCCCCTCCCCTCGTGTTCACGACGCAGTATTAGATAGACTTTAACGGTATTCCCCAATCCTCTACACCCTCCCGCTTTACCTCCCCCGAGCGCACTAGCTTTCCTCATATAACCGAATCGAACAGAATTAGTAGCCCTTTTTTGTCCTTAATATCGCTTTTCTCATTAGCGCATTTGTTTCGATGCAGACTTGACAAACCAAAATAATAAGGGCATTGTTGCATATCCGGTGCAGTCAGTTGCTCAGCATATGTTGCAGTTAGTCTGAGGGCTAAGCAAAGGGGATATGGATATAGTCAGTCGTAAACAGGCACAAGAAGAGTGCCACATTCCGACAGTGGCAGTCAAGTGGGAATGATGGTAGTCAATCTATGAGTTATTGTCTGTAGGTTTTGTGACACGTCGCAGCCTTGGTAATTGGTAAATTGATGAGACACAAGAGAAATACACACGGAGCAGAGGTACGAGCTCGTCTCCATGGAGAATGATTGGGATGATCACCCAAACTGGTCGCATCAAGGCAACGGATTATAATAACACTACAGAATCCAAGGTGTATGCTCAGGCGCACAAGCCACCTACGGTTGGTAAGATTCTTGATCTCCCACGATCCCACGGGTGACTCAATCACCTCATCACCTCATCACCTCACTCTCTCGTTGTCAGGATCTTCTCGTCTCGCCATCCCCCGCTTTCTCACCCTTTACCCCCGTTGTTCAGCCACGACAATCAACTTAACTGAGGTGTCAACCTGGGGTGTCAACCTGGGGTGAATTCCAGTGTACAAGGCAGTAAGAAAGGAGGTACAATGTCCCACTCGTCACCTCAAAACCCGAGGTCGAGCGGTCGAACGAGAAAAGTCGTGAACCACTATGGCAATCTGACGAACAGTGATGCGATACTCGAGAGTATTCAGGACGAGTTGCTGGCAAATGGGAGTGATGGTGAGGATCGATTCGACGAGGCGTATGAGGGGAGTGTGGGGGGCGAGAGTGGGAGTGAGCATGAGAGTGAGAGTGAGAACCAGGAGGAGGTTTTGGAAGAGGAGGCAAGTGTGAGTTCCGTCTTCGACGTAAAGGGGACCGAAATTGTCGACATCCTTCGCTACCTCTAATGCTTCCCTGATAGGATCCACCCGAGATCAAGGAGAAGAAGGCAATGTCAAAATTTGCAGATAAGAACAAGCATCCCACTACCCACGATAAGCCTCGGGATCCTAGGGCAAAATCGACTAATATGGGGAAGGTATGCATACAGAACCCTTGACTGTATTGTTGGTAAGGCTTTAGTGAAGCTTAGATTACGGTTTTGCGCAGGATTCCCAGGCTTTGGAGGTGGTTATATCAAAAAGCACCCCTAAGCCAGTGGTCATAAAGGGTGGCAAAGTACGTGCAATTAACAGTTTTGACTCAACAAACTCGCTATTTCATACGCTAAAACTTGGACCCTGCAGACCACAAAGGCTCTCGTCGCCTCAGTCAGCAGGAAGAGCAGGATGGTCACCTCACCGAAGTCTGATGTGAGCGATGGCCAAGCAATCATCGAGGCTGACTCCTTGCCAGGATACCGAGGATGACGGCACAGCATCCGACGAAGACCCTGGCACCAAGAAAGCCATAAAGTCGCCCGACAAGCTCACTCCTACCACGATTCCGGCTCCCAAGAAACCCTTGGTAGCAGGCAAGCCCATAACAGTCCCCACGACCGCACAGAAAGCTACAATGCCGAAGGGCAGATTTACCGGCCTCAAACCGAAAGGTGGCGGAGTGATTCTCCCCAAGACTGAAAAGGGTGTCATTAAGGTCGCTTCTGACCCTATTGTCCCGCTGGCAACGAAAGACCCTGCGAAGGCGAAGGAGGAGGACAGCTCAGAGGACGAGGTGGAGATGGACTATGCGGCTGCGAGGAAGGCCGTGAGTTTTTCTGAGGCGAGCACTTGTGAATGCGGTGACTGACGGGAGAATGGTAGATGATGAGACCCAAAGTTATGCCGAAGAGCGCTAGACCTAAGCAGCACACTCGCCATTCGGAGGATTCAGAGCAGCCGGACATGAAAGTCGACGAGATCAAGGTGAGCAGATCCCCCAGTCACACAAATGCGGAGCGTATGACTAAGCACCGGCCGTACACACAGACGCCTGTGAAATCCAAGACCTACAGCAAGCTCTCGCAGAGGAATGCTGCGAAACCTGTGGACGAGGACGATTTCTCATCAGATGAGGTATGTTTTGCATGTCAATCAAAGTAAGCCCCGACCGCGAGTGACACGCTTTGCTATCATTGGAACTAGTCGGCTGCCGACGAGAAGCATTTATATGAGAAGCCAGCAAAAGGCGGCGACCCGCTCTCAATGCTGTCAAATGCCAAGGAATTGCAGGTTGTTTTGAAAAGGCAAAATAACCTCGTCAGTACGAAAAAACGCCTCACTGCCGCTCACTGAAACGTCAAACCCTTCAGATAATCAGTCGCTTTGCGAAGACACCCAGTGCTAATGAAATCGGAATGACTCCCGAGTGCACTCCAGAATACTCCAAGCATGGCTCGGATACGGATCAAGAATTTAGCCCAAGCTTGCGAGGCAAGGTTCGTTCCAGAGCAAGCAGAACGGACGTACAAGCTGACTACCCCCTCCCAAAATATCAGGCTAAGGAGGGAAAGGGGTCAAGGGTAGGCACAGGAAGCATTGCCACAAAGGCGTCAGAGTGGTCTGAAGAAAGTCAAAGGCCTATAACATCCCTCAAGGTCAGCTTTTCTCGCTGCCACTACAGTAGCGTGTACTGCCTGGGGTGGCTGAATGACCGTCTTGTAGAGGAAGCACTCGTCCTCCACAGTCCAGGAATCGAATAGTCAACAATCCTCGTCAACTTCGTCCCTCGCCAAGAAAAAGCCATCCCCTCCTGAAAAAATCACCCCTGAGGTCCGACTCCAAATACTCCACTCCTTCTCAACCCCAGCATATCTCAAGAAGATCGACTTCGCCTCGATCGCCACAAGACCAACCGGAACAGATGTAACGAAAGCTAAGCTATCCCGACACTGGCGTGAAGTCCTCTCCAAAGATCTCGACTCCCATTTCGGGGGTATCCCTAAGAAAGGCAGTGCCACCGGAGGAGGGAAGGGAGGGCTGGGAGTCGATCTCAGGAAAGCGATTTGGCATGCCGTTTGCCAGGCTTACGAGGGGGCTGATTGGGTGGGGATTGAGCGATCCACTGGGATTTCGAGCACCAAGTTGAAGAGACATTTCCGCGAGGTGTTGAGGAAGGATGTGGAGCGGTTTATCGGTTAGCAGCGTCGCAGGGATTGCTGCGCTGAATTCAAAACTCGTCGGTCGCAGAGACTACTCCCCTCCCCTCCTATGTGTCACAACTATCTGTGTTTCATGACACCTCCAATCAATTGTACAATCTATCTCCATCTCTTACCTATCCTGAAAGTCTGTGATTCGTCCCCTGCTTTTCTCGCTTTCAACATCGACGTGTATTGTATATGGATCCTTTCGAAAGTGTGCCACCATGCAAGTGATCGAGAGAAGACAGGGCAGAGAGATATGCATATATATGTCATACCCCAATCCATGCCGGTGATATCATCATACCGTACTGTATGTATCTCATCTACAACGTCAACCGAACTCTATCCGTAAACCTCGATACGTGCCTCTCACGCCTCTCATACCCATTCACGTTCACGTCAAACTCATACAAGTAGCGAAGAGCTGAATCGGCTACTCGGTCTTGGTCTTAGTGGCAATAACGCTCCAAGGATGTTCATATTCTCCAGTCTGGATAGCCGTGATCCTATCCAGGATGCCCTTGGCGATATCCCCCAATCCGGAAGGACCAGTGGGTATGATGATATCTCTCCCCTGATATCCGATCCTACATGAACCACGTATCAGTATGTAGAAATAATTGTACGTTGACGAAAGCGCAGGCTGAGAAGAGGGATAGGTGGACTGATAACCCACTTGTCAACGGCTGACACGATCGCTGCAGTGCCTGTACCAAAGACTTCGACGAGGGTGCCGTTCTTTTCAGCGTCTACTAGGTCTTTCATGATGATTTTCCGTTCGGAGACTATGAGGTTCTTTGGGAGACCGGGGATGGGATCTTTAGCGTGTCCGCGGGCTAGGTCTAGGACGCTATTGGTTTTAAAGAAAGATGGAGAATGGGCGAGGAAGGGAAGGGTCGGTGAATCAGCGGTTAGAATTGCTATCGTGATGTAGGAAGACGGGGACATACCTGTCTCGCGTTACACCTGGGAGGATTACGTCGTCCAATGGAGGTGTGACGAGCTCGATACCTGAGTTGGAGGTTTAGATGGTCCCTTTGATTTTCTCGATACTCAAGCATTTGACAACTCACTTCCATCAGGTTGCTTGAAAGCCACAAAGAGGTTCATGGTTCCGACCTTGAAGATACTCCGTCAGCTCTAATCCTCATAATGCCGCAAGATGACTCACTTCAGTCAGAGCATGTTCATCCCCTAACAGCCATAGGTTCTGGCCATACCCTTCCTTCGCTGCTTCCGTCTGAGGAACGATTCCGGGTGCATAGCTGTATTTAGACGTCAGCATCAGGATTTCGGACTTGTTACTTGAGGAGACAAGTTCAAGAGGTAGACTCACTTAGCGCCGAGCTTGAAACCCCCAGTACCGCCTGGGGCGGCTCTGACGAATTTGGTCGTGGCGAGCAGAGAAACCGGTTTGAACCCGGCTGAGTGCGTTATTAGCTTCTGCATGGCCTAGACGATGGGAGGGATTGCAGTCTCCTGGTGAGAGCGCTCACTCGAGTAGTAGGGTCCAACCTGCGATGACAAGAATCAGCTCCCGGTCGGCCAACAGACCAATACACTCACCGGACAGCAGATCACAAACAATAGAGCATCGCTTGAAGGACCCACACCCAGCGCGTTCTGCGTGCCAATCAAGGTTGGACGGATGTACAGCGAATACCCCTTGTCTTTCGGTATCCATTCCCCATCAAGGACGACGAGCTTCTTGATCAATTCTTCTAATGCTTCTCCATCGAATGTCTATTGCTCCTATCAGTTTGTGAGAGAGATCAAGGACGCGAAATGACGTACGGGCAATGCAATACGAGCAGCACTCTGCGCGTTTATCAGCCCTTGCGCTATATGCCTAATTTATGTGACGATGAGCAGACAGAAGCTTACTTTGTTCATTCGAGCCATGTTTTTGTCGGGACGGAATAATCTGATGGTACCGTCTTCATTCCGGTATGCCTTCATACCCTCGAACCTGAGGCGAATTAGGTCTATCCGAAAAGTAACGAGAGGAGCTGCACTTACAATGTGAAAGCGTAATGGAAAACGGTACATGAAGGGTCGAGCACCAATGGACCATCTGTAACGTCATCGTCTCAATACAGCTCTCAAAAAGGCAAAACAGAAAGAGTAAGAGTAAAAAACCCACAAGGCTTGATCTCCGGGGTCCCCCAACCATTCTGACTATTCCAAGGAACAACCAACATGTGATCCGTAAAAGTCCTCCCAAAGATCAACTTGGAAGAAGCAGGCTTGGACTTCGGTGTCTCCGTCTTCGTAACTTTCAACAACGAAGCATCAAGATCGGGCAACTGAATGATCTCGCCAGTCATCGTATCCCGTTCCGGGGACGATTTGGATTTGTAACCCCGCAACGAGGAGCCCAATGTCGCCCGCGGGAGGACGACGGCGTGTGAGGGACGTGGGACATTCCGTGCGAGACTACGGACGGTTAGGGAGGCCAGGGGACGGAGGGCTGTGAGGCGGGATGCCATTTTGTGGTTGGTGGAATTATTTACAGAAAGTGAAGCGGGGGTGGTGATGTTGTGGGTGAAATGTTGGTCGTTGGTCGCTGGTCGTTGCTTTCGAGTCGAACCTCCTCGGCCGAGACGGTCCGGTCACGTGCAACCTTCGGGCGGTCGTGTGGCCTGTAAACTCGATCTGTTATTGTCGACCAAATGACTATGCACGGTATGTTACATCCATTTACTAAATAGTATCCCCCTATGATAAACCAAGGATGGGTGTTGCATAGGGAGGCCGGACGGCAAAGAAGAAAGGCTCGCGAAAATAGGCACTGAGGTCGATAAGCTATAGAACATTATCGGACAGAAAATAAGTGACAATAATTTGAACTCTTGCCTCTAGTCTAAGCTGCTTATTTGGCTTTCCAACCTTCCTTGAAGTGGGATCTACTTTCTCAGGTCGGTCATGCAGAAGTATTATCAGTACAAGAGGAGAATATGCCACGGAGGGAGAGGGATCCAGGAAAATCGACCGCCACATCCGTTCTGTATTCCTTGCTTCCTCCTTCCCAACCATGTATCACACCACCTCATGTCCCATGTTCCACGCATGCACTGAACCCATTACAGCTAGTGAATCGACAGTCTGATCTACCACCACACAACTCCTAATCCCTCCACTCCTCCCCGTAACTCAACGGTTGGTGACTCACCTTCCCGCCAGCAATCCCGAATACCCGCATCCGGAAATGTCTCACCTCCCTTGTATTGTCTTCTCCTCTCTTCTCCTCGTGATCCTTCGTACGCTCGGTCTGGTACCTTGAACTGGTTCGGGTATTCGGGTCGGGAACCACTTTTAAGCATATCAGATCACCCAGTCCACTACAGTCCAGTCCGTACCCCGAAGAATGTCTCGGCCCGCATTTCATGAGTCCCGTAGACGACTCCCGAATGCCTCTTCAGCCTAAGCATGTCTGGGAATGGGATCTGGAGTCTCTTGGTGCTCTTGGTTTCCTTCTGCCAGCTGCTAGCTCATGCGTGGTTTCAGAAGCTTTTCCCGTCCCCTAGCTGCCCTGTCCTTGGTTCACCGATGTACGGCGAGGTGTCTTCGTCTCAAGTGTATAAGAGCTTGATGATGCTTCTGATCTTTCTTTCTTACTTATATCTCCACTTTCTAGTCACTCACCCAGTCCGCTACGAACATAGTACAAGACTGCATCACGACCCGAGATCCATCTATACCAGAACTCAGCTTCTCAACACGTCAAACCAAACCAAACCAAACCAGATCGAACCAACGTGAACCTCCTACATATACGAGTCGAAGTCACCCTCCCTACAACGTGACTAGAACAGCAGACAAAGCAAAATGCTCTTCCCACGAGCACTCCTCGTCCTCTTCATCCTCCCACTATCCTTATCCTCTCCCATCCCACCCTCATCTCGTAACAACGACCATTCATCCTCCGTCATCGCCGCCGTAGTCCCTACCCCCGAGACAATCCCAGCACTACCACAAATACCTTGGTCGGATTCCGACACCGGTGCGGTGACGACGACGAACAAAGATCGCATGAGGAATCGTTTACATATCATCGATGAAGGCGGATTACAGGGGGTGGAGGGAAGGAGATGGATGGAGGTGTTAAGGACGGTTCGGACTCTCGTGTTTCCATCCTTAGGTTGGTATGCCGGACATGGGGAGGGACAACAGAACGAGAGGACGAAGACGCTCAAGGGTTCTCCCAAATCCAGAACAAAGAGATGGAGGGCTCATCCGTGATTTACGAGGATACTTTCTGGGTTGTATATATGTATATAGGGCTTTCTGATTAGGCTTGGGACGTACCCGAACAGCTTGTAACGAATAACATGCATCACCACTTCACGATTTCTTCGAGCAACAAACGACATAGCTATAGCTATCAAGATCATGTTGTATTGTACTGTACAGTCTAGATTTATCTTTTTGTATTCACCGCCACGTACTGATCAGAGGACCCAAAACTTGCCCATGTACATTGTCTGATTCGCTTCTACTCCACGATCACAGACACCCGGTCGGGCCCGAGCCTACATAGTCCTTCCCTAGGAGATCGGTCGCGGGTCGGACCCCTCTTTCACTGTCATACCATATTTGTCAGATTCCTCTCCTCAAGCTGGGGCGTCACTTACATCTCATCAATCGCTTTTGTCAGGTCGTAATTAATCTCCTCAGAGACCACTGAATCTCCTTTGTAAGCCTTATGACTAGTTATGAATCTCCGTATCCACGCTGCTGGAGTCAACAGATCCCCGCGCGCTCGATATTTGATCAGATCGAGATACCGTCGTAGCTCGCACTTGGTCGATACGTCCACATTCAGACTGTTAAGATAGGCGTTAACGACACCCATCAATCCTGGGAAACCAGACTCCTCGTCCCCGTTGATAATGGCGTCCAACGACATTTCGCAAGTCTCATCAGGATTGTAGGACGAGTCAGATTCAGGGGTCGGGCAACGGGTTGACCCGTTCGTGGTCGATCCGTGACGTTGCGCCGAGGGTGATGAAGGAATTGAAGGGGTGGTGGAGTGGATACCAGAGGGGAGATGGGTCATGGATGGGTGACGACTGTGGGGTGGGGTCATGACATCGTTCCTGCCTGGTGATACTGGACGGGAGTTGAGGTCGTAGCGAGATTGCACACGGTCCAGGGGGAAAACATGGCGGCGGAAATGGAATTGGTTAATGACGGCTGCATTGCGTTGCTGAGCCCGTTGCATGTTGTCATCAACCTAAGCAATCTGTTAGCTACCCGTCCTGACAATCAAGTCCGCCATGGAAAAAAGGTTCTCACCTGTGAGATTGGCATGTAAAAGTTGAGATCAAAACTGATGATTGCCCGAGTAAGAAGAACAATGAAGATGCTGAATGCAGCATTCTCAAAATCCGTCATCTGAACCTCCATACTCCTAAACTCTACTCTCCAACCGATTGGAGAGTTAACGGGTGGTGGCTTGAACCGGATCGTCTGCCAGTTTGTCGACTGGATATTCTCGAAATGGTCCATGGAAGCCTCGTCATCTTGGTCAATGGTCTCGGAGAACTGTACGAGGGGATCACGGATGAAGAGATGTGCAACGTGGTGAGCGATGTTTGCGTCGAGGCCTAGCAGTCGCGTAAGCAGACACCTTGGCAGAGTGAACGATGGCACGCAACATACCGTGTTTCACAAGCCGGTCCATCACACCCTGATCAATGAGAACTGGGACATCCTGATACTCCGACTTGTTCCTCTCGTCATTTGAGATGTAGCAGTCGACCGAGTCATACCGTGATTTTGGTATCCGGTACTTGTCATTCTTGAGAGGCTAAAAGTGGAATAAGCATAATTCACATTTGATTTTGACGCATGTCGTTTCGCAAGTGGTGACTCGGTGCGAAGACTCACTTTCAACCCTCGCTCCTCTTCTGTTCGATCATCAACACTAGCAGATATAACATTCCACCTTGCGTCGACATCCGCAAGAAGTCCTCGGAATGCAGGACTGGCTGCTGTCAAAGCAAGCTACGAAGGAGGTCAGAGCGATTTCTCATCTTCAGGAGTCCGGGACATACCATTATGGGAGCAACGGGGACGAGCGCGTCGTAGACCCGTCTGGCTTCAGCGACGTTCCATGCCTGGAAGGTGATCTGGAGACAGCAGCAACCCATTCCAAAAGCCATTGCGTCCATGTGAATGTAGGGAGTATCGGGCAGGGGTTTGGCTGGGTCTGCAAAGTGATGGCGTTAGGTTAATAATGAAATACTTTTCCGAGCCATGAAGGGACAATAGATCGTGACAATGTGGTATTGTTCGAGCATTTCAAAAGGTACTTGAAAGGAAAATACCCACTTGCATGCCCATTAGCCTGTGGAGGAGGTCGCTTCCCCTCTGGGATCACCGTATTCTCATCGATAAAGAGCGGGACTCGGATATCAACCGGAGCACCACGTCTCTGACGAATATTGGCAGTCAAAGTTCTGATGTCCAGTTCCGTCAGCCGCTATTTCCTGACCTGCGCCAGTAATCAGACCAGAAACAAGCACTCACGGGAATCTCGCATGCGGATTCGTGATCAGTTCTCCAACATATTGACTCCTACTACTACTGGCCTGGGGATCCGCGAAGGTTGGAGGATCGGTGAAAGCGGAGTCCGTTACCCCCAATCTCGGCCAGGACGTCACAGTGATGGGAAGTTCATGGCGGTGAAGATGGGACCGAATGATCTGACGCCGGAAGCGCATGTCGGCTTCGACGGAGACTAGGTCGTGTGGGTTTCCTGCGAAGGGAAGGCCGGGAGTGGATTCCAGCATGTAACGTCCGTATTCTGGATGGAAGGTTGGGATCGTGGAGCTGATGAGGGAGTCAGTCAGCGTGGATGTAAGAGGAGGGAGAGAAGAGAGGTGGAGAAGGAGGGAGGGAAGAAGCGGGAGGAACAAGAGGGCCATCCTTGATGGTAGCCCACCCGGAAGTTTTGGATGAGATGCGATATCGAGAGGACTATTACGTGCCCCAATGGTACAGGATGAGACCTACCATCCTTTTGGCTTGCACTTTTCCAGAGCTGGATCCAACGTGACGCTCTGAAGCTTCATCAGAATCTCCGTCTGGCGGAGCGATAGACGAGCCGCCTTCTTATCATCATCGAAGGAGACAACCATATACTCGATCTGAAGTCAACGAATGATACATCAGCATGCTTTCAGCGTATCCATCGTCGCAATCTCAGAACAAGGGACGAAGAGAGCTGATGCTCCTTTCATCCTCCCGCATCCAGAATCAGATGCTCATCGACTCACCTCATCACCCCATAGCAGACCCTTTCCCGTCCTGTCCTTCCACCTATCCCAGGTATTCAAGAACTGGGTGATTCCATGATATCGAATATGCTCGGCGAGAGGTTTCGTCTCCGGCCAGTCGAGGGGGGTGCCCAAAGCTAGGAGACCCATGATGGAGTTGAGGCCAGGGTGAGAAGATCACGGTGCGCAGAGCCAGCAATTGGTAAGCACTGACGGGTGTCGAAGCGATGCACCTAGGTGCCGGTCCAGGTAGATCCAGAGGAGGCGATATGAAGGGGATGTAGGAATAAGAGAAAGAGGAGGAAGAACGGGTCGTGAAGAAAAAGCCGATGTCGTTTAGGAGGTTGCAAAGATTCTTCTCCTACTCGACCACTTTCCTTTCTTGGCAAATTCGATGGAGGTGTTAAAATAGGTTCGGGGAAGTCTGGGGAAGTTGGCCAGAAGTCGTTGTTCCACTCGTGGTGCAGATGCAGGTATAGAGTGAGGAGGTGAGGCAGATATGGTGGAGAGCAAGAGATGAGTGTGGATGACAGATGTGGATGATGGTGGAGGAGGGAGAGAGAGGAACGAGCAAAAGGGTCGGCGAAATCTCCCGTTCCTGGGCCCACTCTGGTGGGGGTCTGGCCAAGCTCTACAAACCAGTCAAATCAATTCGTATACGGAATGCTTCACAAGATGATATCAAGAGCTAGGGAGACTAGCAAAGGTCTCGTGCAAGCTATCTGCTGGTATGTAGATACGATGGAGACTCCTATTATTGTATAGATCGACTCGGCTTCTCGGAATAAACGGGCTTTGAAATCAAAACCCTCCCCACCAAGGGGGGTTATTGTGATCAGCTAAGCTGGAGCGGGCAAAGCCGTCAAAGTGGAGGAGGGAATTACCCCTACCCCTCCCCCCTTCCTGTGATTCTCTCATATGGTCATACAGACTGCAGGCTACATTCCATCCCTCTCACACACTCTCCCGAGGAGTGCATAGTGACCTGTGTCTGGATAGGGCGATGCATAGGCCAGAGGAGAGGTTACCATCACGCCATTGGTAGGTCATTTGGCGACTGTTTTCACGCTGGTCAGGGAGGTTTGCAGCAGGCTTTGGGTCATCTCTCCGCAAGTCGCCCGGAAGAGGAAGAGACTAAAACTGATAGGTTAGATAACAAGAGCCCCTCTTCACTGCATCCATTCCGTCCGCACTATCTGGGCTACCCTTTTTGGAGTAACTCTTGTCAGCCAGAGCGCAGGGGTGCTCAGCAGCATCCAGACGATATCGTAGATAAGAACCACAGTCTGCATTTCGATACATCTGTGTCTCTGGCACATGCACTACGTATCGAAGGCACCCAAGAAGAAGGCGCTCGCCTATGTTCTCTTACGTAGATGTAGGACCAGGAGTGTAATTTCCACGTATACCCACGTAATATATAAAGAAACTAATGCATCTCAGGATGTAATTGTAATCTGGATGTAATGGGAGTTATACAGAGTATATGCTTGCGCGCCGTGAATTAGTAAATTTACTAAGATTTAGTAAGCTTAAGACGACGCTCGTGAGATTAAGTAAAGTTAAAGCCGAGCGGATGAAAGACACGGACGAGCTGACGTTCAACCCATTTAGGCGTTTAACAGCTAAACCGACCGATACGGCCACGCTGTAAAAACAGCCCATTCATATCCTATATCCTACTTGCTGACCCACCCACAAATCTCTCACTCTCTCACCCTCTCCATCTCTAACATCTACCCAAGATGTCCTCAAAGACATCGCTAGAGCTCGTGGATACGGTTATATCCCCCGCTGACCCTTTCAGCGCGTTTGCGATCGCCACATTGTCTAGAGACTCCGCGACCCATGATCGACGGTCACTCAGCAGTGAATCCAGCGATGATGTGGAGCGTATATCTCACGTCAATTACACGGCGTCACAACAGGATATCGAGGCGAGTCCGTCTACGGTCCCTGAGCACAAGTATAAGCCGAATCTATACGTCGCAGCCAGTATTGTATCTATAGCTGGATGGGTGAGTACGCGGTTCCTCTGTTCCCACTGATTTGTGGCACTTATTCACGGATTAAAATCTCAATAGCTGTTCGGCTTCGACACAGGCTCCATTGGGCCGGTCACAGAGATGGAGTACTTCTACCCCCTATCAGCCGGTCTTCAAGGTTTCGTAGTAGCCACCATCCTCTTGACCGCCCTCATCTTTTCTACACCTTCCGGACCACTGTCGGACCGAATCTCACGGCTCCACACCATCTCGGTTGGGGCTGCCATCTTCGCGATGGGCTCCCTCATTTGCGCAGCTAGCAATTCCCTGGGTATGTTTCTCGCTGGAAGAGCATTGGCGGGCAGTGGGGAGGGTTTGTTCCTGAGTACGGCGGGCGTATGGTTGATTGAGAGCTCGCCGAAGGAGCGGAGGGGGAGGATCGGGTGCTTAATCCAGCTCTTTACTGTCGTGAGTCCAGTGGTGACGATCCACTCGCTTTTATGGAGCGCGAAGCTGACAATATATATTGTAGTGTGGCTTGGTAGGAGGTACGGAATCTCATTTAGGTGTCGCTGCATGGTCGAACTGACCAAACTGCAGGCTACTTCGTCTGTTACGGTAGCGTAAACCTCGAGTCCAATTGGCAATGGAGAGTTCCATATTGTCTTCAAGCTGGACTCGCCGCCTTCCTGGGAGCGACAGTACATGTGAGTGACAACCTAGCGTACTCCAGATTCCGGCTCCCTGTATCCTAACAGTTGGCATTCTCAATCCTAAACCAGACCCGGATAGTGCCAGAATCACCTCGATGGCTACTGGTTCGATCTTCCAAGCCGGATCTAGCTCTCCCGATCATAGAGGCCTTCGCAGTCTCCACTCATTCCGCTGAAATCGAGAAAGCTGAGCTTCTCCTGAGGACTGAACGAGAACGTCAGGAACGTGAGAATGAGAGAGCTGTAGGCAGGAAACGGTCGGTCATGGAACGTCTGGGGATTGAGGGGATCTCGGAGTGTTTCGACAAGAAAGAGGACAGACGATGGAAGAGTATTGCTGGGATGGTAAGTTGCAGTGATATACAGTATTGCGTGTGCGAGGGCAAGTGCCTCAGCTAACTCAAGTGATGCGATAGGTCTTGTTGGGTATACAACAATTATCTGGTCAGTTCAATCTTCGTTCACCCGGAGGGAAACCTGACCGAAATCCAGGAATCGATGCTATCCTATTCTATGCCCCCACTGTCTTTTCCTCTGCTGGACTGTCAAGCAAGCAAGGCTCGTTCCTAGCCTCCGGAATAACCGGTATAGTAGGAGTCGCGTATGTCGCTCTTTCCCTCAACTCCATCCACGCTGTCCACGTTCATCGACTGATAATCCTTCGACAGAGTGACCTTCCCGTGTCAGATGTGGTTGATGGACCGAGTCGGCCGTCGGACGGGGACTATCTGGGGTGGAATGTCAATGGGAGTTTGCATGCTGGTCATCGGGATTCTTTTCGCTAGTGGCCTAGCCGATCGGTATCGAGCTGCCAAGTATATCATCATCGGACTGATCTACGTGAGTTCTTCTGGATAGAGACACGGCGGTCTCCTGGGCAAGTTGACTCAATGACATCTAACCACAATCTCACTGCCAGGTCTTCGTCGGCGTGTAAGTGATTCAATCCTACGTACTACCATGAGTATGAGTGTGTTCTGAGATCTGATACCCCTCTTCATCCAGATTCCAGTGTACCTGGTCAATCGTTCTTAAAGTTTTCTGCAATGAGATCCAGCCAAACGCTACAAGAGCTTCAGCAGGTGCCCTAGCGCAATGTTCAAGTGAGTCTCTCTTGCATCTCTTTAATTTCGATTTCTCCTCGTCAAAGCTCACCAAAATCAGACTGGGTCGTCAACATCATCATAGCTTTGTCGACACCAGTATTTCTCCAAAAGAGCCCAAGCGGCCCATACTTTCTCTTCGGCGCATTCTGTGGTATGTCATTTCGATTTCAACTTCAGCCAATCTTCAGAACGACTAACGTCCTTTACCCCCGCCCTCTCGCAGTGATAGGCGGATCACTAGGGTTCATGATGCCCGAGACAAAAGGACATTCCTTGCAGGCAATCGACGAGGCTTGGGACCATAAATCTCTCCAGGTCAGAGCGTCTATTGGCAAGATGCAGACGGCTTGGAAAGGGGGTTTATGTAGGTCCTCCTCTGAGGAGGCGGAGGATATCGAGATGGAGACCGGGGTTGGGGCTCACAGGACTGAGAGGTCGGAGTCGATTCATCGCAGGCCGAGTGTCGTCTCGAGATCTCATGATGAGTAGATGTAGATCGGTGAAAGACCGGGGAGAGATTGCTGAGATTTGAAGATGTTTTCTTCGTGCTGAACGTGCTGAAGGTGCTGATAAATGTACTTTAATATGTATGCTTGGAAGTTATAGACTAATACAATGCTTTAATGAATTCCTATACGTCAGGACATGCTCATCTCCAAAAATACAAACCAGAGACCTGGATCAGTCACTCCCAGAATCAGACATATCATCAGCCCCATCCTCACTTTCCAGCTTGGCCTTCACTATCGGATATCCCGGCGGTTCCTCCTCATCATCAGAGTCGGAGATATAAGCCTTGCTAATATTCGACGCAATCTCGCCCTTCCTCCCAGCCGATTTGGATCGTTTCGTCAACGTCTTCTTCCGCTTTTTTGACGTTCTAGATAGCTTTGGGCCTATCGTATCTGATAACTCGAGGAGGATATCTGAGTGATATCAGCTGGAGGTTACTTGACAGGGCTGACACCCCGGCACGGAAAGAGAACTGACCATCTAGAGATTTCGTCTCGTATTCTTCTAGTTTTAGCTTGAGACGATGCCAGCGCTTCTTCAGGGCTGTTGGAGTTGCTGAATTCCAGTCCTGTCTGGAGATGGCGGCCCAATCGATGATTTCTTCTGTTGAGTAGTTTTGAGCTCGGAGACTGTCACCGAACGGAGTTATGATCAGTTCATGAACAGTGGAACAAGGGTGAGAGGTGTTGAATGAGGTTCAAGGGTATTGGACTCACGCTTGGACTAATTCGTATCTCTCGTTGGGTCCCCAAGAGTGAATACCTTCTTGTTGGCTCGCTCGGAATCGTAAATCATCTTGCCTGTAACGAGCATTTATACGATCAGTTGGTCCCCTCCAAACCGATAATGAGCTGCATTCGCAGCACTCACCATTTCTTCCTAATCTGCAACCTAGACCTAACACCACCCATCTTACTCCTCACAGCTTCCCAATCACATTCGCCTCCAAGCTCCGCCCGACCTTGTCCCTTGTTAACCTCCCTAACGATCTTGATGAGTTGGGCTTCTTGATCCTCTGTCCACCGTCCTGATATCTTTGTTGCGGAATCTCGTAGAGTATCTCGCCATCTATCTCTGCAGTCTGCTTCTGTTCTTTCGACTGAGCGCGAAATCTTCTCCCATTGGTCCGGGTGAACGGCATATGCTCTGTCGCGCTTGATCAGTTCCAAACTACGATGTGATGGCCTGGATGAATCGTGACATGAATCCGACTTACCGACGAAGAGCAGTATCCTCTGCTACGGTCCAGACGCCTTTATGTCCGTATGGATTATACCTCCTCTGAACGTGGTCTTTCACATATTTCACTGGTCGACCTGGTACTTGGGCAGCTTAACTAGGTGTCAACTTGGCTCCTGTACGTGATACGTTCGAACCACTCACCAAGCTCAAGCCAGAACCTCTCAAATGTCGAACGCTCATTCACTCGACCATCTGATCCTTTCTTCGCCATGATCACCTCTACTAGCTCTTCGTCACTCAGCCGATTAGACTTCTCACAATCAGCTCACAACCCAGTCTATTTTGAGCATTGCACCTCACCTGCTGGAATTCTGTTAGGTACTGCCGAAGGTTACTTTCCTCAAGAGAGCTCCACTTTCCCCGTTTATACGTCAACACTGTCAAGACGTGTAAGCCCAAGGTCACATTCTGATTTGAAAAATCCACTAGATCGGCATACCAGCACTCACCTCCAGCATGTTCGAGCTCCTTCAGACTCGCAATACGAATCCAACGGGAAGCCAAGAACTCATTCGTCCACCCTGGGGTCCTAGCATTGGCTCTCACCTCCTCGAATGTGAGGCCGCCGTAAGTTTTCCTGTTCTCTGTCTGCCTCGGCTTGGTCTTCCGACTTCGTTGCTGTATGACACCCATGCTGGATGGGCCCGGTCCAGCAGCTGCAGAAAGGGCAATAGGAGGTTTGATCTCCTTTGGCATTGGAGGAGATGGATCTCTCTCAAGTGACGTTGAATTCGTGCTGGACGGAGGTGGGGATGGGGGAGCCTCGGCGACCTCCAATACCGCTTTTGATCGTTTCTTCCGCTTGGTACGCGGTTGGGTCACGTCTGGAAGGTTAGATGCGAGATCTGGTACGGGGGCCGCTAGTTCAGACCCAGCACGAACAGAAGGTAGGTGGAGAGTTGATTCAGGCGTTGTCGTCTCATTGTGACCTTTGTTCTTGGCCTTCTCGAGCTTCCGTCGTTTTTTCTTTGCCCTCTTCTCCTCAAAGCGAGCGCGAGCGCGAGGCCAGTCAATGGCAGACGAGTCATCGAGGGGCGCGTCGGCTTGTACGTAGAAATCATCGTCAGCCGTCCCAATAATGAAATCCTCCATTTTGCGAAGATGGCAGGTGGGAGTAAGACGGCTGAAGGGGTGGAATACTAGATCTAGATGCTGGAAATTATGAACAACAACATGCTGTCACGTGACAAAGTCTCTTCTCACTTTCAACGTTCTTTTGACCCAGTCCGTCTTCTTCATCTTAACCTCGGCTTTGGTATGATGTTTTCCGATATACCTTAACATAGCTAGCTAAACCTCGAGACGGTACAAAATGCGCCTATCCCTTCCCCTCCTCTCACTCATCGAGTCTCATATCCCGAGAGGCCAAGGCCCGACCATCCCCCTCCGACAAATTCTCAGTCCCGGTTATCGGTCCATTGCCCAGCGTGCTGTCGCTCCTTCACCCCAAAGTTCATCGTCATCGAGAGCCGAGAATGTCGAAGGCACTAAAAAATCACCTTTTAACGCTAAGCGTTTTCTCCCCAGACTCAATCGGGTTCTAACGGCCTCCCCCGATTCGACGGACCGCGGATTAGCTCTCACTATCCAGCATCTGGCGGACCATGTAAATCCCCTATCTTCCAGAAAATCTGCGAGGAGGATCAAGCAGCGGCAATCGCAGTACACCACGATCATATCTTCGTTTCTCCATCATCCTAACGGCCTCGATGCTGCTATCACGCTTCTCTCGAAGGAGCTCGAAGAAGGTATCCCGCCGGCCCCCAGTACCCTGACCCGTCTATTTTCGAAAGCCGTAGAGGACGGCCGGCCTGTTCTACCGACCATACAGAACATACTGCATCTACTTCCCGAGCGAGTGGATTTACAGCTCTTGACTACCATCTTGCGAGCTCTGGTAGACGACACGGGTATCTCTCCAAAGGAGATCGAGACGATTATCAAAGACTGTATGAAACTTGAAGGAAAGATGTCGAAAGAACAGTGGCCATGGGATCTATGGGACGTCATGCTACTAGCGCATGCTAAGCAGCACGATTTCCGCGGTGCCGTGAGACTATTGGGCGACTTCAAAAAGGTCATCAATGACCTTCGACTAAGCAGGCTAGCAGAAATCGGAGGAAGGACGGATAAGATACTTTGGACAGAGGAAGAACGCAACCTCATATCAAGGGCTTACACCACCGTTATGGCTCTTTGGAGCTCGTCAGTTGGATCAATCAGCTTTGACAGTAATACTACACGACGACCCGCGAGACTAGGGTCACAGGTTCCCTATCGACTCGCCGAGGATCTGATGGCGTTGCTCGGCGGACAGGACATGCTTCCATTAGCATTCTGTAACAGCTGGATGAATGCTGAGAGGATCGCTGGGAATTTGGAGGAATCCTTGGCCATATGGAACCTCATCAACGGCTCCGGAGCTTCATCTCAGGCAGGTTTCACCGAAACCGTCCATCATGACCTAGCATCGAACGAGTCGTCAAATACATCATCAAAGATAGCCTTACCCGCTCGTCCAAAGCTCAAACCAGATGCCTACTCCTGGTCAACATTCTTCAAGTTCTACAAACAAGGCGATGAAAACTTTGGTGCCCTCCGACCAATTCTCGCCACCTTCTTCGCCCAATCCCACACCGACCCATCCCTCCTCTCCCCAGCAATCCTGAACACCCTCCTCTCCACCCTCCTACAATCCAACACTCCAGACCTACCCCTCCTTCTCGTCATTCTCCGCCATCCAAGCCTCCATCCCAACGAACGGACCATCGACATAGTGGCCGGAGGGATTGTCAAGCTCCGCAGGAGGTTTTCAGAGTTGGATAGATTGTTTGGTCATCATCTCGGGAGTAGGGATGGGTGGACTGAGGAACGGTGTGCGAGACGACGCGGAGCGACTCCCCAGGAGTGGGAGGCTGTTTCCAGGGCTCTCCATGTTGTTACGGGGAGGGAGAGGATACGATTACCGCTCGCTATGCCTATTGCTGAATTGGAGCTTCCACAATCCGAAAACGGCAGCGTCGAAGTAGAGTCTTCAGAATCGAAGGAGTCTTCACATACCATTTCTATTCCAGTGAAGGCGTCACAGGAAACACATCGGCACTTGTTCACCCTACCAAGTCATTCTACGACGAAGACACTGTCGAACAAACCACAGACCCTTTTGGACCCTTTGAGGAAACTGGTGGAAGGAGCTATCGTCAGTCTTCAGGCATCGCAATATGATTCCTTGAGTCCCCGGAAACCGGGTTTCGGACAGTGCTTGCTGGACCGGGTAATGAGTGACGTTGAGCGGGAGGTCTTGGGAAATCCTGAGGTGTCAGGGATGAGCGATTGGTTGATTCGGGATACTTGGTCTTCAAGGCAGGGGTAGTTTATATGGTAGCAGTGTCGAGCCAATGTATAGGCTTGCTAGTACATCTGGACATCTGAAGTTGCATGGAGGCGCGCAAATATTGACAGACGATTTTTCTCCAGACTACAGACGTATCAACAGAGTAGAGATACATTGGCCATCGACACGTAAAGTACTTGATTTCGCTTCAGATGTTGCCGCACTTTTAGATTCTGCCGAGTCCCCTTCTTTTTCACCACACCAGGTCTCCAGACTCCACAAGCTTCTCAGTACATGGGCATTGCGCCTCCAAACTCCAACCCCGAACCCCCATTCCCATTCCCATTCCCATTATACCCCATCCCCATCCCTGCCATAGCATTCTGACCGCCAACCATCCCCTGTCCACCACCACCCATCTCAAACCCCCACCCCGCAGTCGAAGGTTCATAGAAGGTCTGCAACCTCGCCCAAAGCTGGGTCGGATCCATATCTTGAATCCTAAGCTCCTCCGTCTCCTGATTCGCATTCGTCATTTGTCCCTGACCGTCGGTATGGGCGTGAGATTGGAGATGAATCGATGTGGATGTCGTCATGGATAGATCAAAGTCCAGGGGCACCGGACATGGGACGTGATGAACTATGGGGAGGTGGAGTTGGTCCGGGATCCTGTAGGCTAGCTGCGAGTTGGGTCCGTGTGCGGACCCGTTCAGTTGGTTTTGGTTTTGGTCTTGATGCTGAGGAGGCATGTATTGGTGCAGAGGCCGCGGTTGGGGATGGGCTTGGGACATAGATTGATATTGTTGATTCGGGTTATTTGGAATACCCTGGGACAGGGCCGGCGGAACTTCGTCAACCGGTGATCGAGAATAATAGTTTCCGTTGAGCTTGACGTCAGGAACAGATACCTGACCGCCGAGGAGGGCAAAGAGCATATCCTCCCCCTCGAACGATACCTTGCCGGTCCTGGGATCCTGCCCAATGACCTGCGGATACCGATTCGCAACGAGCGATTGGAGAATCGGCAGTAGAGCCTAATGCAATTACCAGAGTCAGCTAGATCCACATCTGTTACCTGATCGAGAATAGTGAAGACTCACTACAACGCCCAAACTCCGAGTCGACCCATTCTCTTTGATCATATCACAAGCCTCTGAGAGTTCCGCATACGCCGAGCTGATAAACTCAGATTCGAGATGCGGTCCACACCAAATAGCGATCGCAGCAATGGACACGGCCGCCGAGAATGTTTGAACCCAGACGAACCACGATCGAGCGGCCAAACGTGGCTGAGTTCGCGCAATGTACATTGAGGTGATGATTATAGCGTGACAGGCTCCGTACGTCATCGCGATTGTACGACGATCGGCTTCGTCGAGCGTGATTGACATCCCGCCAGTCGACGTATTGGCATTTGCAGCTGCTGCTGCTCGGATACGAGCGATCAGTCGACGAAGGGGCGGACGGTGGAGGAACATCATCGCTTTGTAATGGCACATTGAGGTCGAGCACAGAGTCATTCCTCTAACATCGAGATAGGTATGATCAGATGCTGGCGGGGGCAGTGATCGTCCGCAAAGCGCTGGACAGTGCACAGCAGGAGCAGTCGTCGCGTCGAATTTCATCATGCTTTGTTCGACCATGGCGATGTGTTCTTGCGAAGCCGGAGCAGAGTCGGGGCGAAGACCCTGTAGTCTTGTTAGTGATATGTACGAACGAACGATGCAAACAATTGAACGATTGTAGCATCAGTACTTACAATGTCGATGACAGCACTCTTGACCTGCCGCATATACTACGAGAAAACCAGTCAGCTTACGCCTCGACTCATAAGGATACTGAATTACCTCATATTTAGTGAAAGCCAAAACATCGATATTCGCCGGATAAGCTGTTTCGACGTTTTCCAACAGGATAGCCGTCCGCTGACCGTGGGTCAAGCTGATCAAACAGTCTATCGTGAAGAGCTTAAAATGAGATACATAGGTCAGTCCACTACTGCATACTGTAGCTAACGATACCAGATGCTGGTGTTTGGCTTACCTCGTGGAACACCCTGCGGCGGAATTCTCGCTCATCCTCCGGCAACGACGGGTGTGGATCTTTATGTAGGCCGAGCTACGGGAGAATTGATGAGCGTTCGGAATACAAAGAGTCGGGCAAGAGAAAGAAATAGGAAACTAACCTGCTGGGCTGCAGAAGTCATCAACCTGAGCCAGTAGAAATTAGATGCTCTAGCGCCTCGCCAGCCAAAGCCGACAAACAAGGTCATCAAAGCCTATTGATGGTGGAGTCAGTCTCGTTGGCCTATCATCTTGTACTCGTTCAGAGATTCTAAACTTACCAGTGCTTGAACTCCCGCTACCGTCGCAGCCCATCCAAATCGAGTATCAAAGCATTGCTGCGCCGCATCCCAATAACGCGCAATCGCTGGGTTCTCCCTGTGAACCAATACAATCAACTATCAGCTACCGCTGTATTCGAAGCAAACGGGGCTGACGTACACGTCAGTCGTGACATCTAGATAAGACTCGAGGGTGAGAATCATGAGAACGCAAGCGAGTTTGTGAGGTGATAGAGGGTTGGCTGGTGTCGGAGCTTGAAACATTACGTCAGGTCGTCCGTTTGTCATGGAATGATTAGATGACTTACCATAGACAGCCGGTTCGTAAACGGCATCGTATTCCTCTTTCTTCAGGATCCGTTGACTAATCGGATGAATCAGTACGCCAATGCGATTCGAGATGCATATTGCGAATTCGGAGACTCACTACCATACAGACGATTGCCAGAAGGAAGCGGCCTTCGTTCGAGCCTCCTCGCGAGGGGGCAGCACCCGCAAGATCCTCTTGAGACGTTCGACGACAAGACGACGATCACCAGTGTCTTCGCTGGTCGTAGTGCTGGCCGCACCAACCTGATTCGCGATTGATCAGCGAGCTTCCACTATTCCACGTCCACATCGAAGTTACTCACAATTAACGCAGGTGCAGCATTTTCACCGACCCATTCATCCTCTCTCTTCCCCTCAGCCGCAACAGCATCCTCGTTCAACAACAGATCCAAAGCCATCCTCCCCTTACCACCATTCGCGCTCGCGCCGGTACTCGATGCGCCTCCAATCTCGACTTTCGCCACCTGAATCGAAGGTGGGGTGGTGACTTCAAAACTAGTCGCTGAGGACTGATCCTTCGGTGACCGGGAAGGCCGGACTTCCAAACCAACTGAGCTCGTCGGAGCTACAGGATCCGTAGGTGACGAAGCCGTTGGCGAGGATCGTTTGGTACCAGTCGCTTGCCCCTCGCTCTTGGGTTGCTGCTCTAAGGCGGGAGATCCGCCAGAGGCGAAGCCGCCGTCGAGGAATTGGGGAGCTAGCAGGGGATGAGTCCCGGTTTCGCCGGATTTTGCATGGAGTTGAAACAAGGCTGTTTCAAGTTGTGCAATCTGGATAAAGGTTGAAAAAGTAAAGCTGTTAGTCGAATGACACAGGACAAAAATTATAATCAAGGACCGAAGAACCTGAACGTACTCTGTCGTGCAGCTCCTCTGTAGAAGCGAGAACAAGGCGTTTACCCTGCATACAACTCAAGTCTCCATCTGGACAGACCAGAGCGCATCCTCGTCGTCGACCTAGTGATGACGTTATGTGTCAGCATCCAATAGGAACTTCCAAAAATTGGGGAGAGATCCAGCCTACAATTCGAGCACGGGAACTGCCTATCACACTTGGCCTTCAACCTCCTGCATTCTGAACAGCTCTTTCTTCCGTCCTTGCCTCTGTCCTTTTCAGCCTCCCCGCTCTTCCCTGTGGCACCTCGCTGACCAACGTCTTCCTCTTTCTTGATCCGTTTGTTCGTTCCAGAGTTAGTACGACTAAATGTCTGACCCGCACCAGAGTTGTTACGCTCCATCTCCATACTAGCCTTCCGTGCCTTCATTTCTCGCACTCCGAGTCCCAGACCCAATCCGGCAAGAGCCAAACCGGCCTCCTCATCATCTGGAGTAATATTCAGCGGCGGAGGAACCTGGATCTGAGGTTGAGTCTGACCTGGTCGAGGACGTTTCGCCATTCGTTCGTGGCGCTCCGGGTTGTGTTGAGGTGCGTTCGCCGTGGATTCGTCAGAGCCATTGACGAAAAGGGGTTCAGAATCCCAGGGGCGGTGATACTCGTCGTGAGAATATTGGGGGTTATTTCTAGGAGGTGGGGGTAATGCCGCCCAACTTTGGGTTGGACCGCCAGGGAAGCCCGCTGAAGCCGAAGATGATTCGTAAGAGCTGTGCTGGCTGGGCTGGCTGGGGCGAGGAGAGGGGAAAGGAGGTGGCGGAGCCCAAGAAGTCATGCTAGGAAGCTGCACACCCATACGTTGCGAAGCTTGGCGAGCGTGTTCTTGTTCGAGTGCCGATGACGGAGGCGAATGAGCGTTGTCAGGAAGAAGAGGCCCAGGAGCGTATGGTTGACCGGAGAGTGGGGGCGGAGGGGGGTAGACCATTTTAAATTGTTGTGAATGATAAAATTGAGAATCAAACACCTGGTTGTGTTGGTGTACTGGATATGAGGAAACGGCAGGAGGTTCTACAGGAGGGTTTCCGTGACGATCGCCGTCAGCTGTTATACGAGTCTCACGACTAGACTCGGAGGCAAATTCACCTCCGTCACCGCCTTGAGCGTTACCAGTCCGCGAGGTCTTCTTGTTGATCTGGCGACTCTGTCCGACGCCGAGGATATGAGGAGGACTGAAGGCTGCCGGGGAATGAGATCTTGTAACGGCGTTGATGAGGATGTTGGAATGGCCGGTAAGCCGAGATGAAAGGGCCGCTTGAGCCGGCTCTGCCGGCAAGATGACAACGGAAGATTGACCTTGACCTTGACCTTGACCTTGACGAAGGGTCTCCACTGTTTGATCACCGTTGGAAGCCTCGATTTTATCCGACGAAGTCGAACCGGTCCCTTTCTTGTTGACCTCTTGGGTCGCGGTGGAAGGCTTTGGACAATCTACCACGGGAGCCGTGATGGGGTTGGGGTTACCCACCACCTGGTGTGGTGTAGTAGATTGCGATGCAAAAACGAGTTGAAGGCTTGTGTGCGTTTGAAGAGAGGAGTAGTCCAAAGGTTGAGTAGACACCTGAGTCGAATAGCTCGGATGTCCGGAGGAAGCGTAATTTGCGGCGGCGGAGGAAGCCTGTTGGCTGAGATGATGCGGGGTTGGGGGATATGGAAGATTTGACTTCGGATTATTCAAGCCTTGTCGGTGACTCCGTATCTGAGAAGGGATAGATAGCTAAAGGGACAGGTAGACATGTAAGTGAGCGGTTGGTATCGTCGGGACGGAAAGAAGAGAATGGATGGAATAGGGGATAGGGGAATAGGGTCGGACAATTTAAATGTCATGTTGTATCACTACGTTACTCCTCCTCGACGCTGTGGAGGTGACAGACTAGCTCTCGCCGTCTCGCCGAGATCACCGGGCGATGTGATGGATACCGGTGGAGGATGGGATGGGGGTGGAGGTAAGGACTCACCGGCTGACCGATAGTGGGGATAGGATTGGTAGATTTAGATGTCGTTGTCGATGTAAGCTTAGATGTCGATGGGGACATGACAACCCGGTCAAGTACGGCTAGTACGGGCAACGGGGTATGTCGGGCGGTCACTTGTCACTTGTTACTTCCTGACTTGTAAGCCAAAGTGGAATAGAGAGATGTGATGGTTGGGACCGCTTTTCTCGGGCATACGGCAAGCGTTGTTTAGGATGAGAGAATGTTCCTTTATGAGATCGCTTTGTAGGATCCCATAGACTATACTCTTTGTCTTTGTATATCCCTGTTCCGATAATAGGATAGGATAGGACAGGATAGTCACTCCCGGGGAGACGGTGGCAACCACGATGTGATGAGATCTCCCTTGCAATTGCCGCTGATCACTCCCTGGGTCGGGAGAGCGGCTTCAACTACTAGTATTTTTTGTTGCTGGCTTGACGGGAGGGGTGATCGTGTGCTATGTCCGATTGCTTTCTGGTGCTTGGTGGAATGCTGCTGCTATGCTTGGTATACTTACCCAGTAAGTCTCTCTCATACCCCCCCCCTCGGACGTATATTTTTGCTGCGGGCCCCTCTGTTTTCGCCCTTTCCCCTTGGCCCTCCCTTTACCGAGGCCGGGATCGCCGGAAACAACGGAATCTCCCCTGACACGCTTTAGAAAATGGCACCGCTTGTGGCAATCATATGTTATGCAACTAATGCATATCCATCACAAACACAGTACAGTAGAGTAGAGTAGAGTAATGCATCAAGCTGCAAAATACAACCCCCACCCCGCTACAACTTTGAACTGATCCCATCCACAACAGATCAAGCGCAAGATTTTAATCAGTCAACCCGATATTTTATATCTCCTTCCTTCCTCCATCCCTCTCACGGGGCGGGAGACAAAATCACATCCCGCTTCAACCGATAATTCAACACCATATCCCCCCCACCTCCATAATACTGCTTGAGCGTCGCCAACGTAATCTTCGGATCAATGATCGTATTCCCACATAGCAGCTCGATGATCTCCTCAGGAGCTAGGACACCGTTATCACCGTTGAGCATGCTGCCCCCGTTCAGTTGCGAGGGGATAGATGCAGTGGTGGATGTTGAGACACGCCGGGCACCTGCTGGACCGATCGTCCGCGTATGGGTCGACTCGACTGAGCCTGATCGAGCACGTCTGGGT
Source organism: Phaeotremella skinneri (assembly GCA_001599695.1). Classification (NCBI taxonomy): domain Eukaryota; kingdom Fungi; phylum Basidiomycota; class Tremellomycetes; order Tremellales; family Phaeotremellaceae; genus Phaeotremella; species Phaeotremella skinneri. The sequence goes on along the minus strand of BCHT01000013.1, from coordinate 174,211 downwards.
CCGAGTTGGAGCTTGTCGTAGATGAATGCCGCGAGCTTCTTGGCTCTAAGAATACGACTCGCCGACAGTCTAGTTGTCCTGAAAATCCGTCATCGACGACATCAGTACAAGTACCTCACATACGTCTACGTTCCCCTGTACTGGAATAACAACTCACTGTTCAGGCATAGGCTCCAATCCCCCATCTTTAGCAGGCTCAAGGATGAACGTCAATTTGACAGGATCCTTGATCGTCGTTCTACTGGTAAACAGATAATCTAGCAACCACAACGGCGAGTTCATCTCCAACGCCTCCATGTCCCTCTCAGTAGACGAGACCTGACTTCGATACGTAACAGCCCAAGCGCCTGCATCCTTCGCCTCCTCCGATATCAGTAAAGACGTCGACGGCGGGAAAGAGAGCGGAGGCGCCTCCCAAGGTGGAGGTGGGCGGAAGGCATGAGCTCGAACTGTATCGAGAATTTGAAGCTGTGCAGCTTCTCTCTCTGACATCTTAGGCTTCTGCGAAGGACGCATCAGTGCAACTCACACACTGCCAGTGCAGCTCGACAGAAAACAAATAACTCACGCCATCATCCTCAGGAGCCTCAGGAACAGTCTCAACCAAAGTCGACATCGGAGTCTCCGGAACGCCCTTCTTCTTCCCGAAACCCTTAAACTTGCCCATAAAGCTTCCACCAGGGGTCGTCGAACCCGTCGGAGTCTGAGGCACCTTCTCGCCATTAGCCCCATCTCTCGAAGGACTCGTATCCTTATTCTTCTTCATGGAGAAGTAATCCTTATTAGCGTTAGGCTCATGTGAAGTAGACGGTGATTGGAGGAACTGCGCCGCCGAGCCAGACCCGGGCGCAGAGGTTGCTGGAGATTGGGGAATAGCAGCAAGACCACCTCGAGCTCCCATTGAGAGCCATCCTGCCGACGCTGGAGCGCTCGAGGCGAGAGGAGAGGTGATCTCGGGTAGGATTGCCGGTGTGGCTGCTGGGATTTCGAGACCGGGGATAGTGATCGCTGGAGTCACGCCTCCGGAGAACGAGCCTGTGTTTGAGCGATTCCGATGAGCGGGTGCCGCCATTGGGCGTGGGATGGCGACGTGACTTGGAGGTGGAGAGCGTGTGATGCTGGATATCGAAGACATTATGGTAGATGGTGACGCTGTTAAGGCCACCTCTCGAACCTCTCTTTCTTCAGCAATGATGAGTCCTGCAATAAAACAGTGTCAATCAACTAGTAAAGCTAGAGAGAGCATTCAGACACACCTCTAAATAGATTTGCCAGAGTCCATTTGCCGAGATTGACTAAACAAAAAGCACTTCAGCTTCTGACCAGAATCTAGCTCAAGAAAGGACTCACTCCGCCCATCTTCCCTCATCCCCTCAATCCCTTCAAGCCCAAGCTCATCCGCGTAGACCTCCGCATCAAACACCCGTCCCTCTTCGAGATGCACAGTCAAACTTCCAATCTTGGTATCAATCTGACACCAAGTAATCACCATGGTCTCCCCTTCGATCCTCTCTTTCACAAGCTCCAACACCTCCTGAATATGTCTCCTAACAACTTCAGCATCTCCTTTCCCCACACCCCTCTCAAGATCCAGGGCCGCCGCAATGTCGGCAGCAGAGAAACGTCCGACGCAAAGCCCTTGGATGATGTTCCATACCATCACCTGGCCCTCAGTATCTAGCGTCAAGACATGCTGTCTATCGTTCAAGATTAACGCTCGAATCAATCCGTTCCGCCCAGCAATGACTTCATCAGGTTTGGAGCGGAGTGGAACAGCTTCCGAAGCGACTTCTCGATCTTCGAATTGCATCCGAGCGACTTGGGCCTGAGATTGCTCAGCTTCAAAAGGTGTCGAAGTCCGATGCAACGAATCATCGCCAGAAGGTTTGAGTAAATTGCTCAAGCCTCGGGGGACGGATGAGATCGATCCGCCAGGATGTAAATCGTGAAGGTCATGCTCATCCTGTCGGTGTTGGGAGAATCCGAAAGAATAAGGAGAGTCGGGAAGACCAAGACACACAAGCGACTCGTATGGGATACCGTTCAGAGAAAGGGAATGCCCTGGAATCGGCATGGCTCCGTCGTCTGCATTAGCCGATGAATCAGACATGATGGAACCCGCTATTGATTCGCCGGAGAACGTCGTTCGTCGTTGACTAGGGAGACTCAGTCGATCGCGGAGACTCGATGGGAAAGCAGGCGCGCTAGGCGAAGCGGCGCTTCCCGGAGTCAAACTGGCACCAGAAGCCCGCTCGATTTGGGAGTTGGGAGTCGCCTGATTATCTGGAGCTCTCTTCTCGTCGCGCGGTGAAGTGGTCGGAGCGAACGCGACAGATCGAGGCTCTTGAGAGTCAACTCGAACCAGAGGATTCTGGGAATCTACAGCGTCTGTAGAGTATCGCTTGTTCCGACTCGCTGAGTCGTTGATGGAGACTGGCTGGAATGCAGAGCCAAGGGCAGATGTGACGTTGACAGCCACATCACCGTAGCTGGTCCCGTCATAGTCTCCTAAGCGATTCACGCGTCTCCCGACATCCCTCCATCGACGGATGTCCGCACTGCCAGTCGCTGTCCAAACGAACTCGTCGTCCATACCCACGATACTGCGGATGCCCTCATCTCCCGTTTTAGACTCGTAGTCCCCATGATGAGGGACGCTTCCTTCTCGTGCTAGAACGACACACTCTCCGTCAGAGATGTCAGTGCATTGTTCGACGTCCACGACGCATAGGTGGCCATCACGAGAGCCGGAGTAGAAACGCTCGAGGTTCGGATGGTTGGAGGAGAGCGCCCAGACGGACGAGGTGTGGTGATTGAAGGTGTGTAGGCAGCGGTGAGCGGCAAGCGACCAGAGCCTGGAGTGATGTCAGCATGTACTAGCCTTTTATGCTGCGTTGCTCACTTAATAGTGGTGTCTGAGCTTCCAGTGAGCATCTGTCGTTCTCGTCAGCAAAGCAGTCTTTCAGCAGTGAGTGAACAGTCGAAAGGCTCACATAACGCCCGTCGTCGCTGACGACGACGCTTCTAACGCAATCCGTATGTCCGACAAGCTTGCCTATACTCTTCGCACCAACTCGAGGATCCCATAGACGAACGACTCTCTCAGGCGTACCAGCAGCTAAAACTCTACCCGCAGGGTCTAAATATCCATCAGCACCTTTCCTCCGTTCTGACCATTAAGCGATCAGTACTTACCAACACCAAGCGCATAAACACTTCCCCTCTCCCCTTCCAGACCCACGCCACCACTCTCATCATTCTTATTGAGGTCTATGCTAAGCAACGGCGCATCGGGTTTGGGCGACTGCACATCCCAGATTGATAATACTCTATCGAGAGCACCGGAGAAGAGAAGCGATGGGAATTTCGCCCAGGCAAGCGACCGGACGTAGTCCCTGTGTCTACCTACTAGCGCTGGAGATTGAGAGGTGGAGTCGTGTGGGGACCATGCGCGGATGGTTCGATCGGATGATGCGGTGATGACGGTTTGGTTGAGGTTGCACAGGAGCATGGCGTTCACCCAATCTGTATGGGTTTGAGCTGCCTGTCGAAACTGAGTGGAAGGTGGCTAAAGGGTTCAATTATCAGCATTCTTTATTTCTCCTTCACCTGCACGTTACAGATACCACTCACCTTGGTCCTGGCTACTTCATTATGATCAACCTCCCATCGATCCTCATAAGGCACTTCCCCCCTCCCAGCTCGTCTCTTCCTAACACCCTCCATAACTCTCTCACCATCAACTCCCACCCACCCCTCTCCAACCTCTTCATCCTCACTACTAAAACCCTCTTCATACTCCTCATCAAACTCAGCATCCTCATCTTCGTCATCGTCCCACAACTCTGCTCCATCTCCAATTCTCTCCCACCGCACCCGACCCCCTCTCCCCGGTATCGTCTCGTATCTCGCCCCCTTCCTGCGTTTATGCTTTACCCCAAGTTCCCAACTCGCCACTAACCCATCTCGACCGCCGGTATACAATATCCCCCCCGGTGCCGACGAATTAGCAAGCTGGGTGGAGGTATCGAGCGCGAGGGAGGTGATACCCAGACAATGTCGGGGATGCGATGGCTCGGTGATAACCGGTGTAGCCGGGGGGGACAAGAATGGGTTTCTAGAAGCGAAAGATGATCCCCCGGCAATCGAGACATCAGTCTTGGGCTGGAGGAGTGGAGTCGTCCGTCCATTTCGAGGGTGACCCAGTGGGGGCAACGAGAGATATGGCGGAGGCTCAGTAGGCGAGGGGAGGATGTAGGATACCCTCCTGGATGTGTTGATCATCGCTGTCTCTCCTGTGTCTTGTCGACAGGCTGGACGATGAGGGGGAGGGGGAGATGAGCTATTTCGGATTACTGGGTGGATGGCGGTGGGGGGTGCTGGATGCTGCGTGATCAAAAGATCAACGGCCTCGGGCCGGCGTACTTGACCGGTTATTACCCAAACAGGCAATAAATGGGGCCCGATACCGCGTGGCAGCGTGGCTATTGTCTCTGGTTGGCATCGGTGTGGTGGTGAAGTGGTGTGTAATGGTTCCAAACTGTCTGATACGCGCCCTCTAAGACAAACATCCCATCAAGCTAGACAGTCATAGACGCTAGTATGATGGGAGCTAGTATCCTATCAGGTGGTGTCCAGCGAAGCATTGTTGGTCCTCTAAGCGAGAGGTACCGTATGGAAATCTCCGTTGGATCACCAACTCCAAGCGTGTCAGCGTACACCTGCGTGATCTGTGGAGGACAAGCAGTCGTATCCTCGAAGGTCCAACTCACTAACTACACACTCTGAACGATGAATAAACGTCGTACATCCAAGAAACAAAAGCGACGTAATCTCTTGAGCAGTAGACCAGAGTAGGCGGGGCTGGTATGGGCATACCCTCTCAGCCATCCGTCCCAATCACCATGTGATGTAATCCACGAAACAAACTCCCCATCCTCTCTGAATCTCCTTATCCCCCCCTGCCCTCGTCCACCACGAATCTCAAACCCCAAAACACTCATGACCCGTGACAGACCCCTTCCCTTTCCTCTCTCAGAAGAGCCCAAAATATTCATAGCAACTAGTACAACACTGGTGCGTACTCGTGCGAGGACGCTCACGTTATCTAGTCGACTACCTGGTCAGCCCTCGACGATGGGGGTACGGGGATCACCACCACCATCTCTTCCCATCGATGGGTATTTCCCCAAGCCACCCAAGGCTACGTACGTCGAAAAGTCTTCGAAGCCTTCTTCTCATACGCAGACGCCTTCTCATACGCATACGCCAGTACTACCAGGAGGTCGTCGTATCGCCAAGCCAAAGGCATCAGACCATGTAAACGCGTCGACTCTCCGGCCTGTTGCCCCGTCTGTTTGGGAGATGTATACTGCAGCCCACGAGGGGAAGGCGAATGACAAGTTTAAAGAGGTCTGGGAAGTTTTGGTCCGGGTTGACTTAGAGGCTAGGAAGGAGATTGCACGAATACGAGGGGATATACAAGACTTGGCTGAACGGGCCGAGGAGATGAGGATCGCTCGAGGAGGTTGATCCCCACGGCGTTCTCAAATATCGGTATGCAACGAGACCCACACAGTTCAAAGCGATCAGAACCAATACATGTCACCAACAGTGATATTTGTAGCAAGAGACAACTTTCCAACGGTACCACGAATCGTCCGCATCGCACCCCAACCCATCACCCCAACGCGTCACCCATAGAATATCAAATCAAGTGTTATTACAAGGCCATATATGTTTGGTACGGATTAAAGGATGGGATTAAAATTGTGAGGAAGAAAGAGGTTTATGAGCTTGAGAATGAGTATGATTGTGTAGTCGTGACGAGTCGAAATCGAACTTGATAGCCGGGGATGCAAGAATTATACTTCTGAGTTTCTCAACATATTTGTCCATCCTTCGTTGATCGATGGTCGTCGGCAGCAATGCCTTTAAACCCCTAGTCCATGTCAACATCACTTTGCCGCCTTGTCCTGAGCCCGTCTTCGTCATCGAATTCTTCCTCCTCGTCTTCATCGTCGTCCTCGTCGTCGTCAACTGCGTTCTCATGGTCGGAAGTCTCGCTCTCCATAGGGTGATCTGCTAGCATCGACGTAGGCTGAAAGGAAGGAACAGGGTCAGCCGAGTCCATATAAGTCGTCGCGTCCTTGACAGCACAGCTTTTCCTGATCTACACCGGGGCTATTCTCGAACGGGAGCCGAACCGGGACTCACCATAAGCGACTCTCCGGTATACGTGAAACCCCTAAAGTTCTCCTGAATACTACTGGTCAACGGACTGCCATTGAGAACCGTCGGAGGCGGCCTCTGAGGTTTGTTGATCGCCACGCCCTCCTTCCCTCCAGGTCCCGCACCGTTATGGCCGGCAGATGAGATACCACCCCCTGGTCCAACATAGCTGTGCCGAGTGAGACTTCCAACTGCCGCTGCGTCATATTCGCCATCATCTTCATAGGGATTGATCCCCGCGTCTTGAAGGGACGAGTTGGTGAATTCAGGATCAAAGTTGGCTACCGACTCGTCGGAATCGACGATCGGTTTGAAGGGCGGTGTGATTTGCTTGCGATAGAGGAGGTCCCAGTCAATGGATTTGAAGAATGGATGTTCTTTCAATTCGGCCGCGTCACGCTTAGCTCCGAGTCGATTCTGAGGATTTCGGTTTAACAGCTATAGATATAAGGTATCAGTAAAGATGAAGCGGAACGATCAGAAATTGAGTCATAAAGTTAACTGACCCCTTTAACGAACTGCTTTCCATCGTCGCCGATAACTACACAAGTTGAATCATTCAGTTTTATTTCAAATCAAGTGAAGCATCGTCAGTACTCACCATGTTTCGGGAAACGGATCTTCCCATAACCTTCGTACACCCAAGTCAGCCCGCAGCTCATATATGCGGGTAGACGATAACTCACAAATCAGCCGATACATCTCCTGAGTCTGCTCCGCATAGAACGGACTCCAGCCGCAACACATCTCGAAAAGCAGTACGCCGAGGGACCAGAAGTCGACGTGTTTCCCATATCCTTTCTCGTCAAGCAAGACCTCAGGTGCGAGGTATCTGGATGCAAAGTATGAGCATCTGTGCAGCTCAAGCACAACACAAAGGCAGGTTCTACTCACTCTGTCGTGCCACAGAAGGTGTTCGTAAGCTGATCATTGGTGAGATCAGGCTTTGACAGACCGAAATCACAAAGAGCCACATGGCCTGTTGCGTCAAGCAGAATATTTTCAGGTTTGAGATCCCTAGCATAAGGTCAGCTGAGTGCCGCTGTTGATTCGTGGGCGGAGGATATCAGCAAACCATCACTTACCGGTACACGATATTGTATTTGTGAAGATGCTCCAACGCAAGGATCAATTCAGCAATGTAGAACCTCGCTCGATTCTCATTGAATCGGCCCTCCTTCTGCAGATGCCAGAAAAGTTCACCGCCACATTTGTAATCAGTGACAAAGTACAACTCCTTGTCGGTCTGGAACGAAAATTTCAATCCGACAAGGAACGGGCATTCGAGCGATCTCTGGAGGATCTTGCGTTCTCCGATTGTGTGAGCCACTTCCTTCTTGGCGACGATCTCCTTCTTTGATAAGACTTTCATGGCGTAGATACGCTTCGTGTCCTTCTTTCGGACTTGGAAGACTCGGCCGAAAGTCCCTCGACCGATGAGCTTCATGAACTCGAAATCCGAAGGTTTCAGGTGGACCTTGTTCTGTGAGAGATGAGTCGTTGGGTCAGCGTGGCTTAGACCAAACTAGGGAAAGAATTCTCACCTTGAGCATGTTGTAGGTCACTTGGATCCAGACCTCGCCTGTGACGGTCTCATCCCCTCGCGTGCCAAGCTTGTACCAGTTGTCAAGAGTGTATCCATCCTTCAGAACAGGCTTGATATCAAGCATCCCCAAGAAACCTTCGCCTTCTCTGCTTCGATCATAGACCGTCACGTGCACGACCGAAGTGTTAGACGTCAAATCGCTGCAGACTCGGTCAGAAACACCGCCCGCTTTTCGCTATTGGCAAACTCACAAGGACACTTCCTCTTTCCAGATGGGATCCCCTGGTCCAGGCCGTCCTAGCCAGCTGGATCCAGCTTTGGAGTCCTCCGCACGTGGCGTCTGAGCCCCGCTGTGCTCTTCCCGCTTGCCCTTACCCCTCCCTACAGCCTCGGCGAAGGCTCGCGAAATGGTCCCGATACCCAACGCACTAGACGTTCTTGAAATGCCAGGTTGGGCAACAGGTTGCGGAGTGGATGTTGTAAATGGTACCGAAGCCGGTGAAGAGACGGGATGAGGAGGACGGGAAACGAACTCGTTCTGTTCAAACTGGATCACGACGTACGGTTGAGGATCAGCATTGGCAGCGTTGGAGACCGCCAATCCTCGCGCCGAGATGAGTTTGACGTTGAGCAGACCGCGAGGGGAATTGCCCGATGACTGGGGAGTACTGGACTGTATCCCTTCCATGGCCTCCCCTCCACCCCCGGGTTCTACCGCGTCAGGGGCACTGTGATCCGATGCGCCACCGACAGGAGTTCTAGCACCGTCTCCGAGTTTGGTCAACGCTTTGCGCATTTTTGGAGGTTCATGCAGTCCGAAACCCATCCCGCCCATCCCGCCAACAGTGTCACCCACGGTGACTCCAGTCGTGGGTTGAGCGGCACCGGGTGTCCCAAGCGGTAGCGGTAAGAATCCATGGCTTGTCGGTGTTCTTAGGCCTGATGATTGCGAGGCAGATCCTCCGAGGAGGACAGGTGCCGGACTAGCTGGTCGATTGACGCCAGAAAGGGTTAAGCCGGAAGTACCTCGGGATAAACCTGGGGTGGAAGCTGATTCAAAGGGATTGGCTTGATTGGATGCTCGGGGAGTTGCTTGATCGGCAGGTCCACTGAGAGAGGAGAAGGAAGGTGAGGGTGATATCGAGGGGGAAGCGTTATCCCGATGAGACGTCGAGGCTTGATTGGAAGATGGCCATAGTTGCTGAAAGCGGGGAAGGATACTCGTTCAGTGGCAATGACAACAACAAAGAATGACAATCCCGTACCTTGACTCCTTTAAGCATCGTGTCAAGTCCCACTGTTGTGGGAGTCGAATGGATTAGGTGATACGGCGAGAGGGGTAGGACACTTGAGTGCTAGTGAAATACAAATAATCCGAACGATTCGGATAGTCAGTACCGGAAGAATTCGAATTGCTAAGCGACTTGTCGAACGTCTGGAAACCGCTGGAGGGACGCGCCAGCTTGGAGAGCAAGGATTAGATGTACAGTTAAGGAGGGGGGGGGGTGCGTGGTGTGGATGGGTGTATGTATTGGCAGATGGACAAGATGGGGGGTCAGTCAGTCGAGTGAGGATGTTTCTTTGGGTGCGGAGGAGATGGAGCAGCAGCCAGCAGCAGCCAGCACATTGGTGTGACGTAAATCGCACCCAATCCAGTTAAATCCACCGCAATCACACGTAATCCCGAATGTGGCACCTTTCCCTCACCGTGGCTCGCGAGGCGGCGGTAAGACGGGGCATCCCCTTTCTCTTTGTTCCCTAAAACTCTAACTTATGCTTAGCACATCCCACGTCGTTGCATAACGACTCCACACTCATACGGGCTAGATAATTCCACTGATAATCCGCATCCTTTAGCCATCACAATACTGACATCCCTACCAAATACCTGAACCACAGCCGTTCTCGCTTCTGCTTCTGGCTGACTAACGCACTCCTCAAGTGTGGCCTCGGATCTTGACCGGAGTGTAAGGCTCCCCAATACTCTCAATCTCCTCGTCGGTCAAATGACATTCCATGCCTTTGATCAACTCGTCCAATCGCTTGGTAGAGCTAATACCGACGATAGGGGCAGTGACCCAAGGCGATTGGAGCGACCAAGCAATAGCGACCTCGGCCATACTGACATTTTTGGCCTGGGCGACTTTCTCAACCCGTCCGATGATCTCCTTCTCGGAGGGAAAGGTACCGCGACCGTCGTTGGGAAGACTCTTTCCTCGCGTAGTGGCTGTTCGGTCATCGGCTGGACGGCATAGGACTGTATTGATAATCCACAACAATCAGTATTCCGCTATACTAGCGTGGATCTTCGTGTTCATCTACAAGTAAACAGGATCAGTGGACTTACGACCAGCGGCGATAGGACCCCATGGAACGGTGCCGACTCCGTAGTACTTGAGCATCGGCATCATCTCTCTCTCCTCCTCTCTGTAAAGAGCCGAATGCTGGTTCTGCATGGAGATGAAAGGGGTGAGGCGGTTGTGGATCGCGTATGCTGAAGGTGGCAGGGGGGATCCGAGTTGCTGCAATCAGCAATCAATCTCTCAAGATGACGAAAGAAACGCGCTCACTCTGCATCAACTGGAACTGCCAGGCCCAACAAGACGACATCCCGATATACCTAACAAGTCCAGCTTGTACGACATCATGCAGAGCTTGCATAGTCTCTTCAATGGGAGTCTCCTTATCGAATCGATGGCATTGAAGGACATCAATGTATTCGAGTTGAAGACGGGCTAGAGAGTCTTTGACCGAGGCGAAGATGCGCTGGCGACAACGAACACAGGAACGAACCCCATCAGTGCTTGTCCGGATGACAAGGAAGGAACAGTGATCTACCTTTCTGCTAAGACCACGGTGGTTCACCCATCCAGCAGGACCCTTATCCTCAAGTTTCCCATCAGTGTGAAAAGTCTTGGTGAGGATCACCACGCTTTCTCTTGGGATATCGTATTTCTTCAAGAATTTCCCGAGGACGATCTCAGACTCGCCAGCCGAGTATACGTTGGCCGTATCAAAAGTCTACACGACAGGAGAGTTAACGAATCAGCAGTTGAGTCGAAGAGATAACTATGAGTGGCAGAGAAGGAACTCACATTGATACCTTGGTCGTACGCATATTTCATCTGTCTCATACCCTCTTCATGGTCTGAGATCATCCAAGCGTCTTGTGAACCATATTGCATACATCCCAAGATGAGTTTTGAGACCTACTTACTCTCTGGATGTTAGCCTTATCTCTGTCATTTCCACCGAGGGCGATAAGGATCGGAATAGCGAGAGAAGGAAGGAGGCAGGCATGATAACTCACCTTGAGACCGGATTTGCCAAGATTGACATATTGCATTTTGTGAGTCGGAGCTGGAGCTGACATTTTGGACAGATTATAGAGATCTGGCAAGCGGTGGACGACGGTCAGCTATTCCCCTCATATCTACGGACAGGGGGACACCATCGAGCCATCCGATACTCCGTGGCGAAGCCTCGGACAGAGATTGACTAACCCGATAATGTATCGATGTATTCACAAGTTTCTTACTATACAATCGTTCAGACGTAGATTATCATCATTCATTCCATTGTATCTACCATCCCCCTAGATATAGTCATAGATCTCTCGCAGTTCCCCCGCCCCCCTTCCCAAGCGTCCCTCCACCTCCACCGCAGAAACCGGCGTCATCCGGTCCCGTCATCAGCGGGAAACCGGTGAGATCGTCCGTCCCGTCCGTGCCCAATCTCCCAAACCTCCAACGTTAAACCAGCGGGGGTGCCGACGAGGTCAGCTGACTAGGTTTCCCTTGAGGATCTTGGGGTTGGATTGGGTCATCACGACGCTTCCCTAGATCGAGGCAGATGTCTGTCACCTGGATCGGGTGATAAGCCGGGTGTAGTGACTTAATGACCTGTATTAATATCCCTCGGAAGGCGGCGTATTTTCTTTCCCGTTAGTGTTCTACGCGATCAGCGGAACAATTAGCAGAACAAAGGGCCAACTGACAGTGCGTCAAGTTACCAAATGGACTTGCACGCCATGGACGCCAATAGCGGGGGTTACGAGATCCAAATTATGTCACTTTATACTCCAATTGATAATTCCGGCCCTTTATTCGTCGAAAGCAACGACATCTTCGTAAGCTTATCATGACCCACCTGAAGACAGCCAATGCATACTCCCACCACCCGGTGTTATTGAAGTATATCTATCGCCGTTCTATGGCAACCGAGCATATACATATACTCTTGTGGTAACTTGACTCTCATGTTTATCCTTTTCCTATTTATTCCGCTCGCTCGGAGGCATTCTTGCGGAAGGCGCAATGCAAAAGCGGCCATGACCTCGGTGGCGGATATTATACATATCATCCTCTCTCGTCTGGTACGCTAGAAGAAAAAATAGCGCGGAGAAGACGTTCAGGTTCGGTGCCTGTTGTGGGAATCAGGGGCAAGTCCCGTTGCCCATGTCCTCAGCTGTGAGGGCTAATGCTTGGTGAGGCGGTAGGATGAGGCGTTCGGCTGTTCCCGGAAAACCAGTGCTCGGGGAAGAGTTTCTTTTGTTGTCGAAGAACACGTATGTAGGCTCACCACAGACGGAGACATTCGTTTGTTGGTAACTGATTGTTTTTTATGTCTGGTTGATTGTTCGAGGAGGGTCTCAGTACTTTATGAGAAACAAACGTACCACTGGCATTACCTTTATACCTTCTGATTTGTGTTTGGTTCCGACTTTCCGTCGTCAACTAGCCCGTCGTCTCGACAACCGCCAACTTACGACGCTAGTATCCTTAAAGCATCGACTTGGAACATTCCCCGAACATACCCGGTGCCAGCGTTCGACCGTATTCTATAAAACCCTCTCAGACCTTCGTGGACCCCATGAACAGCACGACGAAATAGTGCAGCTCAACACCAATGACTACCACTGCCGGATTTCCCGGTGTACAGCATGGAGGCCCCTATGCCGCTTTCTCTACCCAACCCATCACGGCAACATCCAGCCAGCTATCAGACTCTCTGAGAGCATACCACCAACATCTCTCTTCGCAGCTCATCAACATCCTGCGGACGATGAACGCTCCTCTCCCGCTCTCTACGAAACCAATGCCGCCCACTCAGAGATTCCCATCCCTACCTCTCACGGAACGAAGCTTGACGTCCGACTCGTCGGGCTCGTCAAGTAGGAAAATCTCTACAGTCCCCTCCTCTATCGACTCGCGTGGCTCAGATCAAAAAGTTACGGAAAGATGTCAGTCGCTGCAAGTTGATCCGGATGTTCCGGCCACATTCGTTCCGAGGGAGGAGGAACAGAAACGAGCTTGGGAATCTGATGGGAGAAGGGTTTCGAATAATCTCCCTGAACTATTTCGACTTTCTCTGGACGACAGCACGAGATGTAGAAGGAGGATCCATGGGGGTATCAAAAATCAAGAGAACGGTGGTAGCAGTTCATGTTGCCTGGAAACACTCGAGGGGAAAGACCCGTGCGAGGTGCGAAAAGCTAAACAGGATACTTCAGTGGAGGACAGTGTTGTACGTTCAACGAATACTCCTTGTCAGTCTGCCGAATCACCAGAGGTACTATCAGATGGCGACTCCGATTTCACTCCAGCACCCGGACATTCGTCTAAGAGGACACCTCGGTATTACCAGGCCATCAAGGAGTGTCCCTGTTCAAGATCTATGACTCATTGGAGTGATCGTTGGAACACTCCAGGACATGCCTCCTCCTCACGTCGTGCTTCATCAACCATCCTCAAGACCTCAACTCTCTCCACTATCTCTCCACAAACAACATATTCAGCGACGATGTCAATGTCTCATACCCGGGACAATGCAGAACCATCATCGTCCCTTGTCTTGAAGGTCAGGAATACGACAACCAGGGCAACGCTGGTAGTTCAGAACCAGTATGAGCAGAGGAGAGAGACAAAACATGGTCGTCGGGAGGGGCAGCTGCGAGATAGAGTGGATAAGTGGTTAAGAGGACTTGGAGGTCAAGCTATCTATGGAGAGTCCACAGTGAGTTCATGTCGCCTTGACGCTGTTCACTACACCAAGATCCTTTGACTGACCGCTAGTTCCAGGCGGTAACTCCCGTCCCCTCGCCGCCAACAGTAACAGTCCTCTGTTTCTCGCCTCTCCCGTATTACGCCTTACCGCCTCTTTCGAATTCCATATCCCAGCATCCACAACTACCTACGCACGAATCAACATTAAGCCGCAATCACCCTGTCGAGCTGGGAGATAGTTGTTTGCCTCCTATTTCTACAATCCACACCTCAAAAATGGTTCGAATGGCTGGAGATCAGAGACCAGATACGAGTGAGGAGATGGCAGGTGGTCTTGCAGATCTAGGCGTGGAGCTTGGTAGGCATCACGACGGCGGAACTCGAAGTGTTCGATAACGAGAGGAAGTCCGAGGAGGATTTGAATCTTGTTGAGACGATGATCACGATGCAAAAGTCGTAGGCCATACATATCAATGGGAAGGTCAACATGACCTGCTGCGTATGTCATTGAATGCATAGCATAGGCCTATCTGCACAATGATATGCATAACATAAACTCGAAAGTTGAATGACGTCGTGGAGGTGGCAGAGCGTCTCTCAGGTGGCATGGTGGCAAATAATCGGTTTCCCGTTTGTTATCCGGTCATCCCAAACTGTCAGGGGGAATTGGGCTTCTTCTGCCGGCGACAGGCATAAAGGATCACCCAGGAGTCAGCCTTGCAATTTTTGACCTTTATTAGCAGTGCTCTTCGACGGCAATTCGGAATTCTATTTTCTCGAACTCTCTCAGAGACACTGACAATCGACCTCAATTTTAACCCGTGAGTGTCTACTCGACTTGGTCTTGTTCTGTCTTTGAAAACTCTCACAGCCGACAACTAGTCCACCAAGTAACCTAACAATGAGCGATTCAACCTCATCAGCTGCCTCAAGTGGAGACGCCCAGTCAACGAGCAGCAATACCTCAGCAAACGATGAAAACACTCCATCAGTGAAACTAGAGGGCTTCTTCGGCAGCTCATACACACTGACAGACCCAGAGGCCTTGGCAAGCTACGAGGCCCACTCCAATCATTCTGGCCTGCGTCAGCTGATGACAGACCTGGGGATCGACCGCCGAGGAGCTGATTCGTAAGTCTACTGTTCAACGAGTCCTTCGTCTTGTTCAGGTCCTACTAATTACCCGTCCAGATACGCGATGTACCAAGCAAGTCTTGAATTCTTGAGCTTGAATATGTTTGCCGGCTTTTCTCGGGATCCACCGTGGAGGTCCTCGACTAGATATGGGCTTGATCTACTCTCGATGATCCTCACTGATTTGCTGAATAATGTGTACAAAGCACAATCAGAGGAGACCGTGGGCACAAGCTCAACTTGATTCGAATGCCGTTGTCTTCTTACGCATTTAATGCTCAAGTGGTAAGCATGAAGTTGACAGCATCTTCTAGCGCTTACCAATTTGCTTCCAAGTGGTTGAATTGGACTGGTGGGACTTGCAGACATAAATTTTTGTTTACTGTATATGTCCTGGTCTCGGCATACGTTGTGCATAGCTTCAGTCTGTCTTCGGGTCGGAACGTCTGTACTTAAAGTCGACCTCCTGCATGCATGTACCCCCTGAACTATTGCCTCCGACATGTGGCAGAAGCAGCAGCAATACTCGAGGTGAAACGGGTATTTATCCCGATCCACACTTTCCGATCACTTTAGCAAACTGTGATTTCCGAGCACCAGTTCTAGGCCTTACCTCTGTGGCGACTACGAAAGCAGCCCTTCTGCATATGTCTTGACAGGCTACCTCCAGGGGCTTCGTTCAGGATACAAGGGGAAAAGACCGGTGATAGCCACCTGCAAAGGAGGAAGTGGCGTTACTCAGTATAGTAGTTGTTTTACCTCACCCTTATGTTTGATGTGTGATAATGCTCAAAGACCGCACTCTTTCCACGACGTCTCTCACACTCATTGGATACACTGGATACTTATATCAAATCAAGCGTCACCATGTTCATGCACATGCAATCCGATTGCCCCACCTGGACGTCTGTGACATCGGCCGAGTAGATGTGGCATTTCTGATACTGGATATACAACTATGACGACATTCAGATAGAGGACTGCGATTATAGAGTACAATAGATGAGTCCTTGTCAAATGAGACTGAGGAAGACACCTCCATCATCCTTAGAAAGGACAAAATTTTCCTTTGAGAACTCCGAAACGCTTGCGTACACATTTCTGCCATATATATAGCCGACAGAGTGACCCCGGTTCCCACTTTTCAAATTGTCATAAACTTTCCACTGACATCCTCGCGTTGAATACACAAATTTCTACATTACCTCGTTGCTACGTATTGAAGATGTCTCTTCCTAGTATAGTTGGATCCGAAAACGAGACGAGCACTGGATCGCGAGAGCTGGTGGCAGGACATCGGGACAGTTCCTCAGACACTGCACGGAGCTCCCATGATTTACAAGTAGCCGTTTTGGGTCGCCCGACCGTACCAACGGGACGTGGCCGTGGGCGTCAGCTCGTGCATCCGAGCGACATGTTTAATGGGACTCCTTTGTCTTAGGCTGGGCAAACCCGTCTCGAATTCATGATGCAACCTAAATGGACGGATCCTCGTAACCGACCTGTGGTAATCACACTCCCCGACGAGACCCAATGTCCTATTCGAAGTAAGTACTGCCGCCAAAAATATTGGGCGTTAGAAGATACTGTAACGTGGACGACTGATTATGAAAAGCACGATACGTAAGTGCCCTCCATCTTGTTCTCTCAGTGTGGCTCTAGTGCACAGGGCTTGATAGTCGTCTAAGCTGATATATTTTTAAGGGCCGCCCTCCGAAGGTTTCAGGCGGTTCAAGCTCTTCCCAAGTATCCCGACCCTAGAGCATTGTTCGTTGTGACTGAGGAGTACCTGTATGGCAAAGAACTGGACACAATCATTAACCTAGATCGAACTTTGACTACGTCCACACACTCCTCTTGAGCCGCCGTTCAAGGCATGAGCTTGATCGCTATCCCAAACAGTCTTCCACTGTTTGGCGACATCTTTCAGTTCAGCTCTACAGACTCTAGTGATGGAGACCAAGACAGAATGCCTGACATGCCGGACTTAGCTTGTTTATACAATTCATCATCCACTTTGTGCTTTAATCGCATGAATAGAATCGCAGCTCCACAGCGTCTCTGCACTTTAGTATGCTATCACACCAGCAAGCTGTTTGGCCCGATCTGACAAAACAGGCAGAACCTTGGGAAGCGTCTGTTCGTCCTCTGTCAATTTCCCACCCATTCCTTTGGCACCCGTGACACGGAAGAGGAGAGGATCGTGGGACTGATTTAGAGGTATCATTAGCTTGTTCCCCGAAGTTGCAGATTGATAGAAGGGGTTGAAAGGCTTACGGTCATGTCCCACTGTTTGATACATTCTTTCCTGAGTTCTAACATGTCTGGTTCAATGGCTTCTGCAGGTTTGTAGCAGACGTCTAAGACGGTAACTAGTCAGTTACGTCCCCTGTGATACCCAAACCGAGAGACCGACTTACAAGTCGCAATCCTGGGTCTATCCCCCCTAGCAGCAGCCCCATAATGGACGCATCTACTATCCCACAAGATAGCATCTCCAGGTCCAGCCTCAACCTTCTTCCACTTACATCCCCTCTCATAGAACCACTCGAGCTGTTTCTCGGTAAAAGTGAGGGAATCTCGCCACGTCCAACCCTCCTCCGGCTTCTCGGATTCGTGAGCCTCGAAAAATTCGTTATAAAGGGGAAGGGAGTTCTCGAGGACCATCAAACCGCCATCGTTGGGTCCGTTTTCTTCCTGGATTTGGTGAAGGAAATGGGAGATCGGGATTAGCCGAAGAAACGAAAGGCAGGTAGACCAGTGGAAGATATGCTTACGAGATTCATGATACCTTGAACGCAGTGTTTGAACCGGCGATTTGGGGACTGGTCGACGTGCGCCCAGGGCTTTGAGCGTTCTCCCATCTCCTCAGCGGGGAAGGGGAGGGAGATGTTTACTCCGTCTGAAGAGTGGGTAAGACGGGAATACCGTGATAGCATTAGTCAGGGCGAGGTAGAGGGATAGATATGTCAGAATTCAGGTTAGCGCTACTCAAGAGGGGAATACTGGTGATAGGACATGGAGAACAACTGACCAAAAGAAACCAAAAGCTTGTCCGTCCCCCAAATCTTTGCAAACGCATCAATAAGTCCGGGCTCGGATCTGATATCCCAAGCAAACTGCTCATGACCAGCACCATGTCGATTAAACAGGCCCCCTCTGGTAGTGGAGTCAGTAGTCAGTACCAAGAGGGAATCATCAAAAAGTAACATCTACTTAAGTAGAAATAGAGAGACGAGCTAGACGGCTACTCACTTGTTGAACGCAGGTAGCTGATCGATATGCCAAGTAGATCTATCATCGCTCTTGAACCCTTTCCCAAAAGATTCTAACCACTTGTACATCCTCGATACGTATTCTGCCGCCTTCTCTTCCGAGATTACATGTTTCACGACGGTATACTACGACATCGTTATCAGTGATCAGTGTGTCCTGTTCATCATTTCAACGCCCCGACTTGCTGGGTATAGTGTCGGTGATATGCTGAAGAAGAGACGGCGAATAGAGTAGCACCGACTTACACCCTTAGTCTCAAGTTCCGGGAACGCATTGGTTGTCGGAGACCCATGGGTTCCTCTCAACTTTAGCACTCCAATCTCGGAAGATGGGTTGGCAGACGTGGTCGTAGCAGTAGTGCTGGGTGCGGCCATCTTGACTATTCTTCTGACAGCAGTCCTGCTTTGATGACGGAGGCAGAGATGGAGAACGAAGTATGTGTTGTATGCGTATGGATGCTGCAACTCTACTAGATACAACTCCCAACTAATTCCCTCCAGATAGATATCAGACTCCTCTTCCCCCACTCTCTATCGGTGTCCGCCGGGTTTGCCCCCCACTTTGTCTCCGAGTTTCATCCGATTACCGCTATTTCTATCATCCAACTGCGCCGGTCCTTAGCGGCTTAGTTGAATTTAGTTTGTATGCATGCCTGGCGGGACACTCCACACCCTCCCATGTGTCCAGAAGAGTCGAAGCATATCTCGGACCGGACTTGTGCTGCTTCGCCCGGGTCAACTAGGCCGACTTGTGGTGGGGGAGAGCGTGCGGGTCAATGGTGCGGTGCTTCTTGGTGGAAGGGGGCCAAGTCCACGCCGGGGTCCGGATTTACGAATTCTTTCTACAGGTCAGTCAAACATTCTGCATTCCGCGAATCAGCCAACGCAGCGAATTAGCAAACCTGCATGCTGTCACTATCAGGTCGTAACATGATAGATACATCATAATGTCCATAATAATGCAAGATACACCGCACCGGTCGAGTATCGGGTGAATTGGGCATAAACCACCCCCATCCATTGTCCACAAACACATTATCTTCTAGTTCCCCCGGGCCCGTTTAGCAAGACGGGATGGTCACATTCTTCAGGTTGCGATCAGAGTCGAACAATCCCCAATAGGGCTCTACACCGCCGTATTGGCTGGACATCATTGCGTCAACACAAGCCTGGACAATAGGGATGAAGCAAAGGGAATAGTCAGCTTGGGATGGTCAAAACTCACGCTTTCCAGGGCTCGTCAAATGCTTCAAAGCTGGTTGGCCATTTGAGTTAGCGGGCCTCCTGATTGCGGACTGATGCGTATGAAAGGGTAGTTAAGTAACTCACTAGAAGTACTCCGTCCCATTGGTGTTGGCCTGACAAACAAAGGTGTCCAAGAATGCTGAAAAGAAGAATGCACCGTCAACTCGGCCTTCATCTCCGGACCAACCACGTCGACGACTCACTCTGCAGATTTGCGACACTGGCATCACCCTGTGGACTGCCAGCTCCATCAGAAGCCTCACTGGCGTTCAATGACGCCGTGGGCCATCCAGTCTCTGCGATGTAGGTCTGTGGCTTGTTCGATGCTTCAGCGGCAACATCCTGTAATGATGAAAGGTGATATGATCAGTAATGTGCGCAAGTCTCATCTGTCGGGAGGATAAACATACAACATCGAACTCCTGGAAGAAGTTGGCAGTCCAAGCTGCCGCATCGTCTATAGCAACTGAGCCGAACCAACTAACGGTAGGGCGTCAACCACGTCATCAAATCTCTGCGAGAAACCACTTACGGATGCACATTCGCCATAAAGTAATCTACTCCACTGGCCAAAGTCTTCGTAAGGATACTCCCAGCATCACTCGTCCCAACAGGCAATGTCTTATTCAAGTTCAGACCTTGAATAGTTGAGTTGACACTGGCCACTTTGGAAGTGATATCGGACACTGCAGAGGTGAATGCCGAGGAAGTTGTGTCATCTGAACCAGCGGTATCCAGGATGTATTCATTGCCGACTGTGATCTGTATCACACGTCTATCAGCTCCACCCCTGGGTTCAGGACAGTCGGTATAAGAGGATCAAAACGACTGCTTACTCCAGAAACATGATCCGTCCCATAAGTCGTCAAGACGTCCTGCACAGCTTGTAGCTGTTGGTTGTATGCTGTAGTATTGGAGTCGACATCTATTACGGATTGACAGGGTCAATTTAAATCGTCACATGCGACGTCGATCCCACGCGGGATCAGGCGGAATAGACGGCTGAGGGCAAGACTGCGACACCTACAGATGGCCAACCATACGGTCATGTTCACTTTGGTATCCTGAATGGCCTGCATGACCATCGCGGTCTGGTTGCAGTTCGCACCATACAACCGGATACGGGTTGTCAATTGAGACAGAAGCTATAGTCTCGTCAGCTTTGCATGTCGTGTCTCCTCTTGAGGATCGTTTACCGACGGGGGCGAGCTTTCACGTACTTGAATGTCCCGAGTCACGTTTGTTTGCGTGATACCGCACCATGGAAGCTGGGCGAGCTGTGGGTAGCGAGCAGCTAGATCAGCGGATGCTAAGCCCTGTCCGCATATGCGAGCTTGCGGTAAATCGACTACGCTGAGCCCCTGGCTTTCCCGCCATTATAAGGGTACAAGAGTGCAAGAAGCACTCACATTCGGGGTGTAAGCAAATCCCCAAAAACTCTGCTTCAATCTCGAATCCTTTGAGAAATCACTCGGATCCGATGGATTTGTCAAAGTCGCATTTCCGGTAGCACTCGCGCTGGTCGATGAAGATTTTGAACTATTCTTATGAAGCTGACTGACCACTACTCCAGCAATGATAGCGATCAACGCGACTGCCCCAAAAACGATACCTCCAATCGTCCATAATCTATTCCGCTTCCGTCTCCTCTGAGCTGCTGCAACACTCTCAAACGTTGCTGTCGGGTTAGAATCTTGGACCGGATAGTACACCTCAGAAGAGACTGGTTGACGTGCTAGGTTTGCCGTCGAATCTATTCCGGAACCCAGACGGGATCCGTATCGGCCCGATGAGGCCATGGCCATCGGTACCATATCGTCGGGGATGGCTGCTGAGTCGGTGTAAGGGTTGGAATAGGGTGTTTGCGAATCGGTGTAGGGAGCTTGGTTACGGTTGCTGTCGAGAAGGGGGTTTGAGAGAGAGGCTGTAGATACTGGTCGGGAACTTGGGGGAGAGGGTTGGAAAGACGAGAAGCGGTGAGGCTAGGTGAATGTCAGTAGATGTTCGGCTACATGATAGCGGATGCGATTATGGACATCCCGTATTCGATTAGCTGGAGAAGACTTACAGCCGGGACAGCGCCGTCGTAAAAGTTATCGAGCTCTGCTCGGTAATTCCAAGGTGTGTTGGTACGGATCGAATGGAGGGACAAGTTTAGACCACGAAGATTGAAAAGGTAGCAGAACAGAATCAGTGACCAGCACAAGCGATGAAGAGAACCGCAGTCCCGATATCCTAGATCATAAACACGAAGCAAAGGGCCTTTCTTCGATCACACGATACGATGGGTCAGACCTCCCAAACATCCAGCCCGTCATACCCTATCTTACGGAAGGTTGTCACCCCTCCAGTCATAACCCCTAACGACCCCACAGTGTGGTTGGGTGGGGCTGGTGATGACAGTTGCGATGACAACCGGTTCACTCGTGGGTCCGATTGGGTCTTCACATTACGGTATCTCAGATACCACAAACATGAAAGGACGACAAGCATTTATCCTCCATGTACTCATCTTCACAGGCATAGAGACTCTTGAGATTCTACCAAGCCAAAGGGGACACCAAAACAACTTGAAATTTAACTCACCAAGACCGCTTCCCCCTTCCCTAAACGACGAGCCACCCATCTGTCCCGTCCGAGCAGGTCCCATCCCGGGAACAGGGGTATACCGCTGCTGAGCAGACATGAAAGCTGTTGACCGATAAATGCGATGCAATGAAGCTGTGAGGACGAGATCAAGATGTTTGTGTACCGAGTGTTGTGATGGGATGTGATCAAATCATGAAGGGAGGGATTGAAAGGAGCGGAACGATGATGGTTTGTTTATGGATGTGTTTGCGCTTGTTGCGTGCGATCTACCACAGACTACAGACAAGGGCTCACTGCGTGCTTGAGTGGATGGACAAGTAAGATCGGATGGGAGATGGATATGTTCCCATTGTACTTTACATTGACAGAGAGCATAGAGCATAAATTGTACACCCTAGCCCAAGGGGAAGCGGTGCAAGCCGTTGCACAGCTGTCTGATTGAGTTTCACCCGTTGGAAACCTAGGACGAACAGGCATCTGCCTTTAGAATTCATATCTCTCGCTTGGATTGATGGGCCCTCATGGCAATCCTCGTTCTTCTGCATGCATAACTTTTAGATATCCTCAGCGCATACTGATGCGATACAAAGATCTTGCTGCTCAAATCGGTTGCTGGCCTGGAATTCTGGAACAAGAAATCATTCGCGCGTATAGCCCTAGCGCGTCGGGCTTGTGGCTATTTTCAGGCGAGGCAGACCGCGGCGCAGAGATATGACTATGAATTCTGCTCAGGAATACACAGACTCTAAGCGTGTTCAAAACTCTCATCTACAAGACCTGATGGTCACCTAAACCCGCCATTCCTAGATCCCAATACCGATCCAACATAGTCCGTAATCCACCTCTCTCGACGTCTCTTTCTCATCAGCCTTGCCCTTTCAAACTGTCTCTCAACAGTGACAGGCGACGGGGGTGAGATGGGATAGATAGGTAACGGAAAGGATCTGGTCGTCTCTTCCAGGAATTGGTGGGCATATAATCGGGGTGACGCAGATTGCTGGTGGATGGGAAGTCTCCGAGTGTCCTCCGATTGGTCCGAGTTCGATGACATCTCCTGCTTCAGAGGGGGAGGGAAAGAGACGATATGATCCTGCGTCATTGACTTCTCTGGGTCCTGTCCGTCATGCGGTGATTTATCGCAGGTCTCATCCACATTCTGCTCCTTTGTGAGACTCGCAGGCTGCTGACGAGCGTCTTTCTGACTGACATCCCCACACAAAGGAGACCTGAGGATGGGTCGGACATCTTTCCAACTCGTATGAGGTTGTTGCTGCTCATCATCGCAAGACCCGGCCACAGTAAACGCTGGATACAACGGATGTACCCTACCGTCCCTGCCTTGAGTGGTTGTACTAGTAGCCACAGATTGGGGTCCAGGGAAAAACGTGAACCCAGGGTATCCTTCCTGAAAAGGATGTAAGGGTGTAGATGGAGTTGGAGTCACTTGGGGCGTTGTGTTGATGACGGCGGTGGAGGGATCAAGTACAAAATTGGGGACATTGATGGAACAGACTTGAGGCGGGGGCAAGGGGGTATTGAATGTTGACGACCATCGCGGAATGTAATCTTGTAGGAGGGTGATATCCTGCACGACATCGGGAACGTATGCCTGGTATGTTCTGATGCTGGAGAGCTCATAAGGATTGACCGTACTCCCGTGTCGATTAGTCGTACATGTGCTGCCGTTTTCTTTGATGAACAGAGACATGGGCTCTGATGATCCTCTATCGGAAGCTGGGAGGGCTGGGTGGAACTTCCTGTCGCGTAGCGAATGAGATAGGGCTGGGGAGGATGATGACGTTGCTGAAGGAAGAGGGGTGGCCAGATGATGGGTCAAGGCGTACGGGTCAGTGACCGAGTTTCGGGTGTGCAATTTATCCGCTGACTCTAAGTGTGAGGGTCCATCTGTATCGAAGGTTGTATCAATGTCAGAGCAGAGTTGGACGTACACATTTGCAGGAACTCATAGCGGTGGAGAAGGGCTCACCTTGATGATCCACAATTTTCCTTTTCATACTCTTTCGCCCCAACCCCAGCAAAGCTTCAGCCCTGGGTATTCGTTCAACAGATTCAGTCTGACTTGGATGAAGTTTACCCCCCTCCTCTGTGAGACTACCTAGTGCCTCTAGTCCCCAGCCTTTGATCACGGTATTTCCGTTTGGCCCACCGCAAGTTCCAACATCACGGACAGAACTGTCTGGGAAGTCACATAAGACGGAGCGTCCTGGAGCCGATACCAGCAGATCGTGCTCGTAGCCTGTAGTTTGAGTCGACGGGGACGAAGAGAAGCTTGGCCCTGATTGGGATGATTGCGGGGTATAATATCGTCCTGAAAGAGCTCTTTCATGTGGCGCTGACGCTGGGTCGATCGGAAAAGGGATGGGTGTAAGTGTGGAGTGGAAGTGAGGGGAATGTCCGGACTGAGAAGGGATCTGTATGTGTGACCTCGGCCCATTTTCTTCAGTTTGCAATGCGAGTGTGGACTTCTTGGAAGTCATCGAAGGCTCGTGAGGTATCCTGGCCATTCTGCGCTTTGCGGCAAGGTGTTTCTTGAACGACGATGTTCCTTCAGGAGGAGGCATCGGTGTTCGACTCCTCCTAGTACCTTGAGTGTGATGCTGACCATGACTCCCTGCCTTGTGATATGTCAAGTCGGGGATTAAATCGAGATGATCAGGTGTAGATGAAGCCGGGAATGAGGAGGACTTCGAAGTTGAGGGAAACGTGGCGGTCTCTTGTACTTTCCGCCGCTCAATCGCCGTCTTTCCTCGAGCCCGGGTTCGGTCAGCTACATCGTGTGGGGAGTCTAAAGCGGGTCAGTCCGGCGTCTGGATTCCCATTTCACATACCAGAGGACGTAGCGACCGAAGCCGAGGTGGATCCTTCACGCTGCAATTGCCAGGGAGGTGCCACCTGTGGGTCAAACTTCTTGTTCTCCGAGTACCTTCGGGAGACGTGTCCAGTGGTCGTGAATTCCGAGACCTGCAGCTGTCCAAGTGGCTGCTGGATTTCCTGTTCATCGACTTGTACCGACTGTGGGCCTCGTGGATAAATGCTAACGTTGGTCGATCGTCGACTTCCACCTGCTGGGGCGATGGTTGTCCAGCCTGCGAGTGGCGAATGGGAAGAAGCGAGATTGAGAGTAAAAGTCGGTGGTGGAGCTGGGCGGAGGACGGAAGGGAAGACGAAGGGAGTGGGCTGAGATAGTTGCATGGTGAGGGATATTGGATGACCGACGGGCATAAAGTCAATTCACCTAGAGCTTTGTCGGCGGTAAGAGAGTGAGATGAGGCATCGGACTAGGAGCGTTTAGCCAACACAAAATCTCACCTCAGCAGTCAACCTGAAAGCAGGATTCGAGCAGCAGAGAAGCGTCGAGCGGGGGTGTTGTTCTCCGAGCAAGAACAAAGCATATCTAATCCATGCAGATAGGCCGAACAACCAAAACGGAAGGTAATTACATCATGTATTGAATCGGTTCCGACCTCATCACCTCGGGTTCGGGGAAGAGATTGCATCTTCCCTCCTGCGAGACGGCTTTACGGCTCCCGGTAAACATGCCGCATGCTTGATGGTACTCAAATGTATATTGAGATCTGGGGGGGTTCGGCATTGGCATCTTTGTCGTGCACAACGGGAGAGGATGAGTAAGTACCTGGACCGGGAAAGGAGGGTGAGGTAGGCAAGAGGGTGGACTAGTCACCGCGTTTTCCGCTGGAAAGTTAGGAACAGTCTGTTCTGGCTAACGGGAGTAAATGGAAAGGAATGTATCACATCTGATTGTTGAGTCGCTGCGTTACGGTCTATGACCGGTTTGTTGATGGTGAGTCAAGATAATTTCCTTCGGTAATCTGCGGTCAGCAGTGCGTTAGGATTATTAATTGCAATAGAGCGTATAGTACGAGTAACTACAAAACTAGCATATTTACAGACCGTTGCTTGGGAATCGGTCGGCAATTCCTAAGACCATGCAGTGTGAGGGGGAGGCATTGGGCGTTGATGGGGTTGATGGGGGGGGGAGATGATGGATTGAGTAGGTTGAT
The DNA here is from genome assembly GCA_001599695.1 of Phaeotremella skinneri. Lineage (NCBI taxonomy): Eukaryota > Fungi > Basidiomycota > Tremellomycetes > Tremellales > Phaeotremellaceae > Phaeotremella > Phaeotremella skinneri. Next base: position 148,143 of record BCHT01000013.1, on the reverse strand, counting down.
GAGTCGGTCGGGGAAGCCAGTAGCGCGTTTCCTGTGTTCCTGGGTGATGGTAGGAAACAGCCCAGAGACAGATCCGGACATTGTCTGTGTCGGATCATTCAGCTTCGGGCTATGCTATGGACCACGATGGATGGATGGATGCATGCTTAATCACCACCCATTCGCACAAAGGTCACCCCTTTCGGGAACACCACAGCAATTCAATCCATCCATCCATCGCCGGTGCCACATTGGATATATCCGTAGCTCCGGACTGCCACACTCCTCTCAACACTCACTCTCTCTTCCAGCTGCACTTGAATCTCAACACAACGTCTTGCAACCGACCCCTCTATCTTAAACTAACACGCCAACATGTCCCAAGCCCATCGCCCAACATGGAACCCCGCAATGGGTCGAGAGTCCAAAGCGGGCTCTCAACAAATATCCAAGCGTTCCGTAGCCGCTCACACCAAGCTCAAGTTCCGCCAACCCGGGCAAACCTCGACAAACGAAATAGCACATCGCGACTTGCGTGCCGAGCTCGCAGCTGCAGAACGGGCTGCAGTGGATAAAAAGCGGAAGGCTGCGGGACTACCACCTTTGCCTGTGAATTCGAGCTCGCTGAGAATTGAAAATGGAAATGGAAATGGATCACATGACGAGGAGGAAGGGGAGATGGCGAAGAGACGGAGGATATTGGAGGAGGTCGGGGGACTGGATCAGGATGATGACGACGATGATGATGACGAGGAGGAGACGGGGAAGGGGAAGACGAATGGGACGGACAAAGGGAAGGGGAAAGCTCTGGATGGTGATGAGGATGGGGGAGATGAGGACGAGGATGAGGATGATGATGAGGAGTAGGTCTCATCTATTGTTGCTCTTGTTTCATTTTGAGGGTTCAGCATTCGTGTACTAAATCTCTGTTGTACCTCAGTGAATCTGACTCGGACGATGATGACGATACAGCAGCTCTGATGGCGGAGCTGGCGAAGATCAAGCAAGAACGAGCAGAGGAAAAGGCGAGGCTTGTAAGTGTTTACACCTGTTACTCAACTTTCAACGACTCTTCGGCAGTTTCGCCCATTTAAAACAACCAAATTATAATATACTCTGACACTGACCGTTTTCCCTCACAGGACGCCGAAGCCTCAGCCTCAGCCTCAGCCACCCGCGAAACAGAAATAGCAACAGGCAACCCCCTACTAAATCTCGCCGCGGCCCTCGGCCAATCTCCCGGAACCCCATCCTCCACAGCAGGCTCAGCCACCGCGACCTTCGCAGTGAAACGTAGATGGGATGATGATTTGATTTTCAAGAATCAAGCAGCGGGGGTGGACGATAAACCGAAGAAGGGGGAGTTTGTGAATGATCTGCTGAGAAGCGAGTTCCATAAAAAGTTCATGTTGAAGTGGGTTCGCGTTTTGGTTGGCTCTCTGATGGTTTATTGATTGCTGACTTTGATGGGGATAGGTTTATTAAGTGATTTGCGGAGCTTGGTTGGATTGGGTTTGGGACTTGGACTGGGTTTGTATCATATATCAGATTTGGCATGGGACTGTGTGATGCATCGTCATACGACTTTTCCAAAGAACAGCAGTCTTCTTTGCGAAAGGATGCGAAATGAACACGCAGCGACGGGATATCCTGAAGACCACACCAGTGTAGTTGCAATGCATCTTTATCCTACCCCTCAACAACGCCTACTGGCCAGGCCACCATCTCCCAAATACCCCTCCCTTCCCTGCATCGCTCTCGCGACCCTTACCCTCGAACCCACCGTCCCCCGCCTTCTCATCCCGTTTCCCCTCTACTCCTATTTCAGCCTCACCATTTCCAGACCGTCCAACCTTGTCGACCACATCCTCCAATGTTGATGTCAACAACGACCCCGTCTCCTCAGCGACGGCTGAGAGACGCTCAGCTTGCGCTGCTAGGAGTTCGAGCTTGGCCGACTCTATCATTTCTTGTCTGCGTCTCTCGGCTTTTGAGAGGTGTTCGGAGTGAGAGGGCGAGTGTGGGTGCGGTTGTTTCTGAGGATTTGTTGAAGAGGGTCCGGAGTCGGAGTCGCGCGGTGATGTGTCTTCTGGCGAGATTGCTGGATTTGTGGAACTTGAAACGGGGGATGAGGCGGGGGATGAAGGTGAGGAGGGAATTGGTATGGTTGATTGTCCAGTCGCTGATGTCGATGATTCGGATGAGGACGCAGGAGTCGCTGAGGATGACGATGGAGAAGACGAGGCAGACGACAATGTATCCAGTTTCGCAGAATCGAAAGAAGTCTGCTCCTCTTTCGAATCACCGAACCCAGCAGCAGCGCTCGATCTCGCATTCTTTCCCGACGGTTTCTCGCCCTCAGCCCCACCGCCCAAAACCCCCTCAAACCTCTCGGCCAACCCAGCAAACCCGCCATAAAACCCATCCCTAAACGCCCGAAGCCCTTCGAGGATCTCCTGATCCTCTTTCATCTGCTTTACGGTTTTCCCATCTCGTTTCCTCGAATGCCCTCTATTCCTTTTATATCGATCATACGAAGCTGGCTTCCTGATATCTACGCGGAACTGGAGAGGCTTATTCCGGCCTGCTGGCGAGGTTTGCATGGTCGCCGAGGGAATTGATGGGTGTGCTAGGACTTCGTGGATTTGTGAGAGGGATAGACCGCCTTGCAGGGCTCGAGATGTTATGGGCGGAGAGGGGATTTCGAGGAGGAGAGGAGAGGAGAGTGAGTAAGGACGGAGGAGGGTTAGGTAGATGATATTCGAGTATTGCAAAGAATCCGGGTCCTGTATAGGGGTTAAATCAGATCAGCTGGTACTCCATTCCATGGTGGATGCTCTGAAAGGTGAGGCCATCCGACACTAACCATTGGTACAACTACCTCCAGTACACTGCCCACCTTCGCCTCAACAGCTTTGACAATCGCAAAAGCATGAACCATAGATGGGATGTTATCAAACACCGTGACCTGGAGTTTGGTGTATCCGTTCGATGGATCGAGATCAGGATGAGGAAATGACAGCTCAGGAATTGCCGAGGAGGTGGGTCGGTCTGCGGTCGAGAATGGCGGTTTGGAAGGTAGGCTTGAGGACGATGCTAGGGCGTTGGAGCTCGTTTGAATCGACCGCACGATTCCTGGCAGGCGAGGCTGTATCCTTTGGGTCAGTGCCCATCTGACAGGTGTTCTTGCCCTCATCTTAGGTGACTTTTTGGAGAGTGCGGTTGAGAATATAGTGAGGAAAGCAGAAAGTCGGAAATCATCGAAATCAGACGCTGGGTCGGGCTAGGAATGACGTGTAATAAAATGTTATCAGTCTTGGTACCTCGCGCTCGCGGCGTCTATCGTAATCAGCGGCAACGACATCTATAGCTCACTCACTATACATCTCCATCTTCACACCTCTTTCTCTCTCGCGACATTGACAGGCTAAGCTCTTAGAGAGCAGTACTCGGAAGGAGCTTAGCTTGATTGAACGAACCAGTGTCCACCATGTCGTCGTCTGCATCTGCGAGTACCAGTGGGTCGACTTGGGTTGAGCCCACAAAGGCAGATAAACCAAGCAAGTGTGTATCCTTCTCTCTTTATGGAGTTCTCATTGGATCAGGTTCTCCTTGTCGTCAGTAATGAATCCTATCACTGACAATTCCTGCTTCCTTGTAGAGATGCAGATCTGAAGGTGAGAATTGGAGCTGTCACCAATCGGGTTGATGTTTCACCCACTCCTTGCTAACTGTCGATGCGTAGACTGCTTGGGCGTTCCTTCGGGTCGGCGTGGAGCATATGATGACCAGGTGAGATATATGGCCGATATTCTCATCTTATGACATGTCTCCTCTCTATATCATTGGAGCTTGGCAGCTTTCCTTCAGCATCGAGGTTGGAGTCAATCCGTCATAATGGCACGCTGACGTTTTCCTTAAGACTCCAAACCGGAATGTCGTATTCGTACTACATACTCCTTTATACGACCATTTATGATTTCTGCACCGCACCTGGGTCGGCACCTCCTCGTTCTGGAAACGGCATGGCGAGAGGAGGAGCGAGTTTGCAAGGGGCCGATCTGTATCGCAGCCTACATACGTACCTGGCAGATCACTGTAGAAGCATGCGGCAGGTGAGTTCGGAATCGGACGTCAAATTAATAATGTGCACTAATGTATCCGACCTCACCTTTAATGATTCCCAGACCTCAGACTCGCTCAATGATCTGGCGTTGCTTCAATATTATGCGAAGCAATGGGACGATTATACCAATGGCGCTAAATATGTCAATAAGCTGTTCAATTACCTCAATAAGCATTGGGTGAAGAGGGAGAAGGATGAAGGACGGAAGGAAGTCTATGGCGTTTATACGGTAAGCTTGAGATCAGATGTCTGTGCTTGGAATGACCTGGCCGATTAGTTACCGAAGCTGACGCTACCTTTCAGCTTGCGTTGGTGGCTTGGAAACAGAACTTCTTCCGCTCCTTCACCACTTCAGGTGTCAACCGTTTAACACAGGCTGTACTGCGACAGATTGAGCTTCAGAGAAATGGAGAAACGATTGACAACACATTGGTGAAACATGTCATCGACAGTTACGGTCAGTATTACCCATCTACTGCATCTTTCTGAATACTGATACCTCTCTTTCGTCAGTCTCCCTTGGACTCGATGAAGCCGATGCTCAGCGCCAACAGCTCGATGTCTATCGTGACAACTTCCAGATCCCCTTCCTGGCTGCAACGCAAAAATACTACAAAGCGGAGTCCGACGCTTTCGTGGCCAACAACAGTGTCTCAGACTACCTCAAGAAAGCGGAAGTCAGATTACAGGAGGAGTCGGAGCGAGTCAACCTCTATCTGCATGATAGCACGAGGAAGGATTTGAAAGAGAGATGTGAACAGGTCTTGATTGCAGCACATAGCGAGATCATGTGGGACGAATTCCAACTGTTATTAGACGCGGATAGAACGGATGGTGAGTTTCCAGTATCTTGCTGCCGAATGTCAGCACCCCACTGTGAGGGGCTTGAGATTGTACTGATGATTGTACAGACTTGGCGCGGATGTACAGTCTTCTCATGCGGCTCCCCAACGGCCTGGAACCCTTACGAAAGAAATTCGAGGAGCATGTTAAGAAATCCGGGTTAGCAGCTGTTGAGAAGATCTTACCTGCACCAGGAGCTGTTAATGAAACAGGAAAGGCGGAAGTCCTAGTACGTTCATTCTTACCTAGTCATAAATGGGTTCTGACTGGGATATAGGATCCCAAAGCATATGTCGAGGCATTATTGGAAGTCTACCAGAAGTACGGGGACGTTGTGAATGGGCCGTTCAGGTCGGAGCTTGGCTTCAATGCTAGTTTGGACAGGGTAAGTGGTAGCGTCATGGAGTATTTGGTGGGAGTTGACAGTGGCGACATAGGCTTGCCGTGACTTCTGTAACTCAAACGCTGCCTGCACGACTTCCACCAAATCGCCCGAACTGCTTGCTAGTCATACAGACCAACTGTTGAAGAAGAGTAATAAAGATCTGGATGCAGAGTCGCTGGAGGCTGCGCTGAACCAAGCAGTGAGTAATAGTATCTCCCTTGGATTTGAACCTTCAGCTCATTTGCCTCACCCCAGATGGTCATCTTCAAATTTATCGACGATAAGGACGTGTTCCAGAAGTTCTACCAGAAGAAACTGGCCCAACGGCTTGTCAGCGCAACATCGGCTTCAGATGACAGTGAATCTAGCATGATCTCGAAACTGAAAGAGCTGTCTGGTTTCGATTACACGAATAAACTCACGAGGATGTTTACGGGTAAGTTGTGGTTTCTCCAAGTCGAATGAGGACTTTTTGTCAAGACTCGTTTCTGATATCTGCCTTAGACATGAGCTTGAGTCGGGATCTCACCGAGAGCTTCAAAGAGAGAGAGAGAAGAGATGATGTAAACGACCCTTGTGAGTGCATACACCTCACCGGCCGCAGGAGGGGTAATCTGACGACAACATTAGTGGACTTCAACGTTATGGTTCTCGGCACGAATTTCTGGCCTTTAGCACCGCAAAACACGGATTACAGTGTTCCTCGAGAGGTTTTGCCAACATACGACCGATTCTTGAAGTTCTATAACGAAAAACACAGGTAGCGTTCATTTCTCACGGTACGACTCTGCCAAGAGACTAATCAATCCCTGCAATGGTACTCCATAGTGGTCGAAAACTCACATGGCTATGGCACGTCTCGAAGAACGAGCTTAAGACGACCTATCTCCCTCAGAAATACATTTTCATGACGTCGTCTTATCAGATGGCGATCCTGGTTCAGTTTAACGAAAATGAGAGTTTAAGCTACAGCGACATTTCAACGGCTACTAAACTCTCGGACGCTATCCTGAAACCTCAACTCGCTCTGCTTGTCAAGGCAAAGGTTCTTTTGCAGGATGAAGATGTTTACGACTTGAACTTGAGTATGTATCCTGTTTTCGGTTATCCTCAGCCTTGGAAAGACGAAACTGACGTTTGTATGTGTAAACCAGACTTTAAATCCAAGAAGGTCAGTAGTTGCTGGTTTGCCTCAGCATTATTCAACTGACGAGCAATCTGCCTTAGATTCGGGTTCTTCTCAACCAGCCTGTCCGAGCAGAACAGAAGCAAGAAGCAGCGGAGGTTCTGCAGACTGTGGACGAAGACCGTAAATTCGTCTACCAAGCCACGATAGTGAGATTGATGAAGGCGCGCAAGGTAAGCTGTGCCTCATATTTGATGGACAGCGGAGACACATGACAAGCCGGTATTGGAGGCTGACATATCTATTCATCCGCAGACTATGAAACACCAGGCGTTGATCCAGGAGGTGACGGCTACAATATCGACGAAATTTACGCCGAAGGTCTCAGATATCAAGAAGGTGAGCATCAGCTCCTCTGTACCACGATTGGATCGCTTGCTATTTTCCTCCAGCTAACCAAAATGTAGGCTATCGATTATCTGATCGATAAAGAGTACCTCGATAGAGCCGAGGGGTCCAAAGATACCTAGTGAGTTGATAGGCTATTGTTCTTTTGATGCCGATCACTCGCCTCTGTAGATTCAGAAGGCCATGGCTGACGACATTTGTCTAACTCTCAGCAATTACCTGGCATGATCGTCGATGGCAAATCTTTATCTCTGTTCTTCGTCTCCAAACGCCACAAATGTATCATCCAAAGCTCCCGGCATTGCATATTATTCATATCCCATCTGTCGTCGTCTGAATTCCAGCGTGTTTATACCATCCTGTGTGTCGTGGTAATAGGATGAAGCAATTCGTAATACTGTCATCCTTCGAAAGTCTTGCAGTTTCGTTGAATCATCTTTGTTCTCGTTTCCTTCTATCCCAATTGCATAAGATTACATCTCAAGACAAGGTGTTACCCATGAGACGTCACTACAACCGTGTCTGCTGAGGAACAGCTAGACTGGACCTATGTGCTGGTACACCGGGCACCTGGAAACCACTGACGCTCCCACTCCGCTCTCCCGGATTCATCGATCCCCTCCTAGATCCTGGGACAATCGATGTCCTTCTTCCAATCACTCCTATCGCCGATCCATGGGATAACTGGGCGCGACACGATTCGCAGTATCTTAAATTGAAAAGCTCAACATGCAGAGCATGGGTCCTACCAAGATGACACGAGCATGTCAGGACTTCTTTCCTGACCTCGTCAACTGAACGGAGAAGATCAAAACTCACCCGCAGAAGATACCGCCACATCCACCACAATGTCGTCTTGGCTCCAAAAGACCAAAGTTCCGGCCACAGCCGTTCTCCATACAGGAGTAATAGAGTGACTCAGGAACATGTCGAGCATTCCCCTCAGGTAGGGTCCACTGATACAATGAGTTCTTCAGGCTCCCGGGAGCGGGTTTGAAGCCGGCGTACAGAGTTTCCCTGAACCGGTTTCATCAGCGGATGCTGTCGATCTATCGACCCGGGTCGCCTTTTACGTACCCGATGAATTTCACCATCGTACAGTTACCTCCCAGGTGATCCTCCGACCCAGGTAATCTCCCTTGCTCAACCAATCTCCAGGGCGGAACCTCTTGATCCTCAAATCGCCGCACTCCAGGGATGCATCTGAAGAGGGCAATCTCCGACCCGACACCGATGACGAACAGGACACCATGTTTCAAAAACTCTCTTTTCAGGAAGGAGATGCCACCAGTGAATTCAAGATCGTCAGAAGGCAGAGCTTCAGACCCGAAGTCGAACGCCGGGATCCTGTCATTGTCGATCGAGGTCGAAGCTATGGGATGTCCGTTCAAGGTGAATAGATAGACATAACGTTTCGAGGCCAGCGCAATATGACCCTGAGATGAATATGTTAGCCGGGACCAAAAGATGCTGCAGGCAACAAGTATCTCACGTCTGCCTCGTTGATTGCGCAGAATATAACAGGCTCTGGGCGACCTGTTTGTAGAGTCCGCGTATATCGTAGATGATTCATGTCCCAGACCATAGCGGTACCGTCCTGCAACATTCGAGTATCAGTCGAAGTCCGAAATTTCTCTGAGATGGGAACTCACTTCAGCACCACTGACGATAAACGACCAAGCCTCGCTTGCTCCCAAGCAAGTGACAGTTTTCGTATGGCCCCTAAGAGTCGCTTCTCGATGTAAGGAGACCTCTCCCTTCTTCGATCCGTAGCCCTTGACCGTCATCCGCCATGCAGTCAAAACACCAAACTGATCAACGGTCACCAAAAGGGTTGGGGCGGCCAAAATGGCATGCACTACAGATATTCCTTCGACGAGGTGTACGAGCTTTAAATGAAAGTCAGTAGGGAGGATTACGATCAGCGTCAATTCACTCACCCTCATGGCGGAATCGGTATAATAGATTCGCAACGAGCAGTCCGCGAAGCCGTATTGTACAGATAAATGGGTGCCTGGGACAATCAATCGATGCCGCTGTTGGATCGAAGGCTTGGCTTCCACGCTTATCGGCTCAGTAATATCATCAATCGGCGTGGTCGTTTCAGTTATCGGCAATATGCTTCGTAGCAAAACTACAACATGACCCTCAGCGCTGGACATGCAAAAGCCTGAATCACGTACCTTGCCAGTGTTCAGCTACACCGTATCTTGCTCCGACAGGCAGACTAGTTCTTCCGCTGAGGAAACGAGTTGGGTGCGGTGATTTGAAGATCTGCAACGGCGTTTGTCCAACTATGCACAGGCAGGTATCAGGATCCCGGCATCGACAGAGAAGCGAGATCAGCTCACAGTTATGGATAATGGCAGTCGACGCCGCTTTCTCGGTGTCATCTTCCATCGTTTCGAGGTCTGTCCTTACTATCAGTACAATGCTTGAAAAGACGCAAGTGGGATGATATTTACCGACAGCTCCACGATATGACAGTGGATGAAAGCAGTTGTAAGAAGCCGGATCTCGTTGCTTGTAGCCAAAGGTAAGATCGATCCAAGCAGCAAGATGTCTCGACACGTAATCCGACTCAAGGGCCTCTCGATGCCGGTGAATGAAGAGAAGTGGGTCATTCAGAGCCCAAGACGGTAAAATGACATCGTCTACCAAATCTCCTGAGACTTGCTTCTTGCCAAAATCATGTTTGTTCTGTTTTATCGTCAGTCTGTTCGACCATTGCTTGTATAAACCAAAAACTCACGAGGTTGACCAGAAAAGCTGCATTGTAGAAGAACTCGGGGATCAACTCTCGGACATCTCCCCGATTGTCAGCAGACGCCGAGTCCCAAGCACGAGGTATGCTTGAGAAGAGTCGATCAGCAAGATCGAAGTTGCCTCCCTGTAGCTGGTCAGTTGCGGTCGCTAGGAAGCGGTGGAGACATTCACCTGTAACGCCAAAAAGATCTCGGTGAAAGGAGATAATCGAATCATGAAACCGCAGACTATCATCGAAGATGTGTAGTGTGTCCCATAGTGACTGTAAAGGCAATCAGCTAAGCGGCTCATGTTTGAGCAAAAGAGGCTTACAATGGCTTCTCTCCTACACCCTCCGTGGCACTGTATCTTTCCACTGCAGCTTCTCGACGAGCAGGCGTTAACGCTCCCATCGGAAGCGATAGATTCCTGAAGGTAGACTCCTTTTCAAGATCCAGAATCTGAGATACATAGTCCGCCAATACCCAGGGAAAGACGGGGTACTGAGTTACATCTGAACGACGATATGTCAGTATCCATCATCGGAGCCGCGTAGTTTTGCTTCATTCATACCATTCGGCGTTCGGTTCGCATGCTGATTGAGCAGTTGCAAATAGGCGAACTAGTAATCTCATGAGCACATGTTCAAGTTAGCACTGTCAGACTCACATTGCTGATTTCACGGTGTTGCCATCGTCTGGTCATGCTCTCCAACTGAGCCTCCGCCTTATCCATGGCTTTGGCCACTGTATCCAAGACAAAGTTGCCTATGACGGACCGAGAGATGGCATCCCGGCTATCATTCTTCGACAAGAGCTTTTGAACGACGCCTTGTCGTTCTCGACGGTCTCGGAAAACGATGAGGAAGTTTCGCTTGTCAGAAAAGTAGAGTTCCAAGCTGTGACGTCGAGGTCAGCACGATTCATAGCGAGAGGTCGCGCTTTTCACTACTCACGCTACATCCCGGAAAAGGAATGCTCGCTTGTTGTTTTCGATGACTTCGTTGTATGACCTAGACCGTCATGGTCAATTGAATTTTCTCAGAACAATGGAGAATACGTACCAACGGCGGCTAAGCTGTTCCGTAGCATCTAGCTCAACAAGAGTTCCCGAGGGAATAGACAGAACGTCCTTAGGGGCATCTTTCGCGTCGATGACCTCGCCATCCACTGTCTGGAGCAGACCATCGACAAGGTAAAGGTTCTTCTTGCCTAGAATGAGGAGGCCAGCTGTTACTGTGCCATCAGTAAACGCACGATAGAGTGGATAAGGCGTTTGACGCACGACAAGCATCAACGCCCACTATCCGAACGATATTCTGCGAAAATTGATCAGTATCTCTGCGATGCAGCACTTCCGCCAAATACAGCAAATGGTATTTCCTTACATGAGCCTAGGTTGTTTGTCAGCGAATTTCCGATGATACCCGCCCCGACACAACTCACCTCCTCAACAACATCCCCAGCCTGCAAGGTCTTAGCAATCCTCCTCAGCTTATCTGATGTATCCTCCTCGACCTCAACGAAAGATTGGTCATCAAGAGGCTCTTCCGCAACAGGATTATCTCCTGGCTTGGTAGAGCTACTTGGAACTGGTTCTATTTTTAAGGATCAGCGAAAAGAAGGCTTAATGGTATGGGTCCAGATATATACCTTCTTCAGCGATGGAAGCGGCTTGTCCTAACGCTAATGCAAACGGGTCTTCCCAAGGGGCTGCGTTGACCCTGGAAACCGCAGATGATAGCTCATCCATGGCCGGAATCGCATCTCGGAGCTTAGTCCGCGTCCGAGCCATTCCTTGCTCTGGGAAAGCATTGATTCGTTCGAGTCGGGCTCTGTTGAGTGGGTCAGCGTTGCGTTTTTGATGTTGAGATGAATACGACTCGCCTCATTCTTAGAGGACCCTCGCTACCGTCCAACCGCCACGTCACAGCTGTTTCCTCGTCTGGCCAGATACCATTCTCAGCCCGCAAATGCGCAGCTCGTTTAGGCCAATCCACTTGGGAAAGACGTTGCCAGTGGCCTTTTCTGCTCAAAGGTCAGCTCTTCTGCCATTGGCACCCGTGGCACTCACCTTTCCAACGTCATTTTACCGTGTCGAGTATTATCCTGGACGAGTGTCAGCTGTCGTTGGGTAACAGTAGAGAGCAACACCTACGACAGAGAGGATTATCATTTTCCAAGCAGCATTCTTGTCTTTTCCCTCTTGTAATATGCTCTCCCCAGTGAGAACCCTCTTCAACGGTACTCGCTTCTCCAAAATAGACCTCGACCTTGTTAGAGACAACTCACCGACCGCCGTTGACGGCCGCCGTCTCGATACAGGAGTGGAAGGCGAGAACGCCGATGGTGAAGTACCAAATCGACTAGTCAGTGATGAGCCAAAGTAGGAACTACTCGGCCGAGCAGGTGACGAGGGAGACATGGCAAGCGAGGTGACTGATGATCGTGGAGACGGAGTCGGGGTTGATACTGAGGAGCGGAGCTGCTCCTGAATGAGTTTCATCTGGATTCCGAACATTAGCCAAAGCACCTGGAGATACTTGCCAAAGCCACAGCACATACTTGAGTGATCACTGGACTGGGTAGTTTCGAAAGCTCTATCAATGCTCCCAGCCATTGCGCTGCAGCTTCTCGCTGAGGTTTGACGCCATCAGGCCTCGACGATGAACTGGAAACAGCTGCAAAATCTGCAACGGTAGGAAGCATAACCTCCACTCTCCGAGCTGTCATACCGCGTCGGAAAGCTCCAGAGGTTCTGTACGTCTTCGTCAGCTGCCTCAACAGGCTTTCCAGACGTAAGTCATCCGACGGCGAGGTAAGGTCTGAAGAAGAAAGGATGAGTACATCGTTTTGCTAATTAAGGTTAACGACGTACGTGTCGTGATCGGAGCAATCGATCTGATCGAAGTGATTGTCCCGGACCTAGTCCTGCCATGTGCGGGCCTGACTCCAGTCTCCTCAGCGTCTCCGGCAGACTGTAGCAAGGCTTCCAAAGCAGCCATCAAAGATGACAGAGCTGGAGCGCAGAGTAACGAGCTTCCCCCACCACCCTCTCCCGGTCCTAGCAGTAACCTGAAGACCTTCTTCTGAATCTCTGCGCTCCACACAGGTGCCAAACTCCTCGCCAACAGGGCAAAGCCGCCTTCGTTCTCGAACGAGCGCTGAAAGCTTTCCAGACCTGGAGTGGTCAAGCAGCGTTCGAGAATGTCAAGGCAGGGCAAGACAACATATTGAGCGGGGTTGGAGGAAAGAAAGATGACGAGGAGACGATGTAGTGCAAGTGCTTTATTGAGCTTAGTAAGTCGTTGAGCATTATGCAGGAGTTCGGCCATCATCGAGAGGATCATTGAGGCAGGAAGTTGTACGGGTGGGGGTTCGGTGGTGATTGTAGGCGGGAAGGCGATGTTACCTAGCCGAGGCGTCAGCAAGGACTGGAGAACGGGAAGCTCATACTCACTCTGACACAGGGCAGTGACCAGATAGGAGAATATGGGTTTGATACTAGCGAGAAGTTGTCAGTACCGTCCTGTGCAGTCGACCAAAAGGAGGATTCTCACGCTTCCTCGGCACTCCACCTGGTCACTAGCGCAAGTCGGAGGGTGTCTAAGAGAAGTGTTCAGCAGAGTACCAATTTCAGCGATTTCATGACTCACCAACAACAACCGGTACGACTGCAGGGTCGAAGAATCCTGATCGCAAAGCATAAAGCAGTTTTCGGACCATTGCTGATTTCTGAAAAGTTCGTAACAGGTTGAAGCGAGCGTGCTTGGAGGTCGACAAGAGGTACTCGAAATGTTGCAGATACAGCGAGGTTACACCCAATGAGGCGTATGACCAGAGCTCGAATTCCAAACCGAGTGATCGGTAGGCCACTGAATTATGGACTGTCGCGGCTCTGCAGAAGAAAGAGGTATAGTCGAGCGTTAGTCAGTTCTGAATATCGAGTACAATCATTTAAGGGCAACATACTCTGGTCTGTCCATGTAGATACCTAGCATGGAAAGAATGATTTTCGCGCAGGTCACGTCGACCACGTTGGCCATCTTGGGTCGCAGAATAGCGGCAAGTAAATCGAAGCCATCTAATGTCACTTGTAAGCGACCACATCGCGGAATAGCCTAAATGAAGAGCAACTCACGAATTCTCTCCATCTCTTCACTGGCACTCCAACTATCCTTGATCATATCTCTCAGAATAGTAAGGGTACTAGCAAGCTCCTCTTTCGTCTTCGCCAGATCAATCAATTTCAAGATCACCGTCCCACCTCCTACACTCTGTACAGATTCATCCATGCTCTTCCCCGAGAACGCTTGAATGTTGCCAACCAGCTTCGCCAGACCATGCTTTATGACCGAAGCTCGACTTGGATGGGGGACTGAAGCGTTGATACATGTCTCAGGAATTGAGCCTTTCGAGCTAACAACATCCTTGGGCGATACAGAGAGAATGATGTTTTCTTCCAAGATTGCTGGACCAGTTCGGATAGCTTTTACCAGAATGGAATTGGACGGGAGCGCCGGAAGCGTCTTCTCAGCGGCTGTCTGGGCGACAGCGCTGAGATAGATATTGATCGACGTCGCCCCTTCGTAAGTCAAAAATTTACCCAATGCCTCCTGGAAGTTGCCGTGATATCGAGGGCCCTGCAGTGACGCGTTTAGTCTTAATGGTGACCACAGCCATCAATCCACTCACCAGATGGTGCATCAGCAGCACGAGATCCTCAGGCACTGCGTCTTCCACCAGTAACGACCTTCCGAGCATCCACTCATTCTCTTCCGTCCTTCCTACGCCCTCATGAGACGATTCAATCTTCTTCTCTAAATCATCCCTCAATTCTCGGCCAACGCTCACTCGAACAGCATCGATCGGCGTTGCAGGTTTCACATGAAGTTGGGGAGCAACCGGAGGCGCATTCGAAACATGCGGTACCGGGTAAAGACCTCTCATAGCTCCTACTCGGGCACCGTTTACGAATATTCTGACCTCGGCGAAATTCGTTGTGCGAGATTTCCGACAACCAATCGAGAAATGAACCCATTGATGGTGTGGAATTAACGCATCTGGAGCATTGCAAATGGTCTCTTCGAATGTGGGCTCCTCGGATGCCTCGGGTAAAGCGTCGGAAGAACCAACTGAAGCGGGAGTGGTGGTTCTCGCCGGAATTGGTACTGAGCTCAAGATGCCTATTTGCGAATTGTCAAGAATGCGAACTTGGAATAATGGATACTTCGACTTTGCTTGGGAAACATGTAGGAGAGTTATGGGTTGATTCAGCTTTGTGATGTACACCCAGCACTGGTTCACATAAGTATTGTCAGTACTGGGCATGGATATCCACAGTGCATTGGGCTCACGGAGAAATTGAAGCCCTTTTGGGACGATGGCCAGGGACGTCCGATGTCTCTTAGTTCCAGCCCACCACCAACCTCCTGGCCACCACGGAAAGCAAAGACATCTGGCCAGCGCGATTTCATAGAATGACGAATGAGCTCCAGAACTTCTGTATTCAGCTTCTCGTTTTCGAATTCGGATGACGGCGTTGTAGAAGGGATCACCAGCTGTAAAGGTATCCTGCCTTTCTTCGACTGTCTGGTCGGCGTAGCTGGGTCTGATCGAGTACCTTCCGATTCGACAGGCGTGTCTGTACCGTTTTTGTGTGGAGTTGAGCTGCCCGGTCCAGAGGTTGAAAGGGGTTTCACGGCTTCATGAGATTGTCGGACAAGACTGAAAAGTCGCCAAGTCAACTGCTGATTGACACCGGCTTCCAGTATTCGTCGAAGCAGTGCGGTGTAAATGGGTCGTAGTTCAGCTGATGGGGCTCTCCATTGCAATCCATCCACCATGTCTCCAGATTTGTCATTGGGAGCCCATTCATTCCGGGTCGGAAAAGTGACCTGGTACGTTCTTTTCGCCTCTGGACCGTATAACCTGGTAATAAGGAAGTCTGCTAAGTGCGGGAGATGATGCGCAATGACGAACGTGTTCAAAGTGGAGGATTGAGCCGCGGCGAGGAGTATGCGGAAAGTCAAAGTCACCAGATGAGCTTGCCGACTGGTCTCCGAAGACTCATCGCCTTCCAACAGACCGTAAGAGATGGCTTGATCCAGATAAGTTGAGGCTTTTTCTTTTCCCTTCCGCGACGTTTCAATCGATTTTGAGTCAAGTTGTCCCCATAGGTATCCCCATAAAAGTTCCAGAGCTCCACCCCATCGCACCGACAGGTCACCACCAATAGCACTGAGATCAGTGGACTCGGAAGGTGTGCCAGCTACCTCTGAAGGCGTTTGAGAGAACAACGTGAGGATGGTGTAGTTGTTGGACAGGATATGGGAGATTAGCAATGCGAGGATTTGAGCATTAGGAGCCAGAAGCTTCGGAATTGATATCGTTGCACTCCCTTCAGAAGTGGGAGATGAAGGCTCTCCAGCGGATGATGACTGGAAAGTACGTGGTGTTTCAAACGGTTGTAGGGGGGCGGAAGGGGCTAGACGATGTAGAATAGGGGCGAGGGCCATATAGCCAAACGTCTTCTGCTGAACTTGGTCAATTTCTCTATTTCTTCAACTCGGATCAATGGCGACTTGCCTGAAAATAGACCGTATTTTCTCGTTCTCCTAAAGCCCACGCCAAGACCTCCAGTCCAAGTCTGATCCCTTCAAAGCGCTGAACCTCCCTGACCTGCCATTCATCGTCATTCTCCTCTGTCGCGGACGGCGACGCCCATGAGAGACCGTTCTCAAGAACATCCAGAAGAGTGTTGAAGCCTTTGTGTCGCTGGAATGCTCTTCTCGGAGGATAGGTAGCTGGAACGGACAGGATTTGAGAGAATATCTAGTGGGATGTCAGTAGGGCCAGATGGACGTTGTGAGCATGACCTCATAACTTACCTCGACATATTTCATCACATCTGGTGTCCCGTTTGGACTAGTACTAGGCCCATCCTCAGGGTCCTCAACCAAGACATCCCCCGTTTCATCCCCCTTCAATGCCTTGAGCAGCTCAACTACCCGGATGGCATCCTCGTCGGTCTCCTCTACTTCTTCCTCTTCAATGGCCGGCTCCTCCAAGATGACCTGCTTCAACGATCCTACAGCGGATGCGCTTCTAGGTCTCCCGTAGGACGCTGGAGTGAGGGATCCTTCCCTATTGGGCGAAACATTCCGGGAAGGTGAGCTGGAAGGTGCGGGGGAACTCGTCCGACTCCTAGCGCGGGCAGTATAAGGAGATGCTGAATGTGACCCAGACGGCGATGGTGACAGTTGAGCTGGAGGGCGAGTGAGGTCTTTGAACAATTTGAACATGATGCTCGTTTGGTGACTGTAAAAGAAAAGCGTTCAAGAGGTTGGGAGCGAGTTGGAGGGGGGAAGGTGGATGAAGCGATGGAACGGGAGGTGGCAGCCAGGAACTGGATAGGATCGACAAGGGGCCGACAGACGATTGTGACGTCGTAATTAAGCTCTACAACATGAATGTACACCTGTGCCCGTCTTCCCGCCTCAGACAGTCTTTCCGCTACAAGTGATGGCAGCTCTGAACAACATCCAGGAGATCTATGAATGCGGGATGGGTGAATAACGGGATAGCAAAGTGGGATGTGGATATGGGGAGATGTGCTGAATGACGACGGTCACCCGAAGGAGCTGCGGGAGATGCCATTTCACGCCGAGCTACAGGTAACGTGGCAAATCCATAGACAGCCACAAACAACCTGGGACCATTCTCTTTGCTGTCATATCTGGGCCAGAGATGAGTAACAAAAGCCCCTCACATCAAGCGATGATATCAGAGATCACTGCATGACGTACAGTCCTGCTACTCCTTAGGGGTTCAAACAAAAATCCACCTCTGAAGCTCAGTGTTTGGTGAGAAGTTTAAAACCTGTATCATCGTGTGAGAAACGGCTAAACCTATGTCGTCAAGTGAGAAACAGCTTCCAAAACGGAGTAGGTGTAAGCTGTGCAGCGTCATTATTCATCTATGTGAATAGCTTGTGAGTTCCCTTCTCTGTACAAGTGACTGTGAGCTTATTTAAAACACTGTATCGTATCTCCTCCTTCTACCTCTTCCCCAGCGAGTCAGCCCTCTGACGTCCACTCATTCGACTACAGTACTATACATCTAGATATTACCTATCCTTACTGCACAGCATCATAATTTAACATCCTACCTTTAGCAAAAGGGTTTGACACTAACGCCGCATTCCTTTTATCATGCTCTCCGTTCTCCTTGAAACACCTTGAGGAGAAGTTTTACTCCCATGAGCCGTTCAACCCTCTGTTCTCATTGTGATCATGATCCGAAGTCTTCGATTGCAGCTTGAATGTGGATATATAACAGGATTGCCTGCATATTCTTTCTCGTCCCTCCATCTCATTTTCATACAACCAGAGAAACATCCCAAACTATTACATATACACAGTATCGACCACAACTATGCCAGAAACCGGGACTCACCAGACTTCTACTGCAGGCGGATCCCTTACTCCCGGGCAATGTTTAAGCGCTGCATTGGGGGCGATACCAAGTGTGACCTCCGTTCGGCCAGACATTGATCGAGACCGACACATGGGGTTTTTCGATGATGAAGCCATGGAAAGCATAAAAGCGAGGTACAGACGGCTTCGGGACAAGTACCCTGGTCTCTGCAGTGCCAACAAGGGCGTGGGCCGACCAGTCGTATCCAAAGACGGAACGGAATCATGTGTGGATGGCGAGAAGGTCGTCGGAGGAGATGTCACTTCTGCCACCGAAGAGGACACCAATCCCAAAGTTGTTGGACACCCAGATGAAGCGACCAACACAGAGAACGCTGCCTCGCCCAACGCTGAAAGACCGTTAGCAGCGACAGCGACCGAAGGTACCTCTCCCGACATTGCTACTGCCAGCGTCGTCAGCAACGAGACCAACGAACCAGAGTAAGCAGATGACTACCTTCATGTCACGCTGTCGAGAAATTTTGTCATGAGGTGTCAGAAATATGTTGATGAGAAGAAGTCGTAGCTGTGGGAGTCTTGTAACATACCGAACTTGAGTGTAGTGTGACTGGTAGCAATGCATTCTCTGCTGAAAGCTAGCGGCGCCGTATGAACGACTATATAATCGCCGTATCAGTGTTTCTCATCAGATTAGTATATCATCTCTGACGTTGGGAGTAACTATGGCTTTCTGGTAGTAAGTATTCTTTTTTCGCAGTAGGTCATCTCTGCCTATTGGTTTCTACAAGAGGCCCGCTTCATTTCCGACCGGTATGCCGAATCCTGAAGCTCTCTGACATGTATGAAACACAGTAAAGAGTCAGCCCTTACTATCACACCGGGTCCATGACGTACTGCTCTCTGACACGTATAAAACACAGTAAAGAGTCAACCCTCACTCTCACACCGAGTCAATGACGGACCGTACATCATCAATCCCTTCATACCTCTAACACACCGGCAAACCTACATTACAACTAGCCTGCGTCATAACGTGCATACTCCGTTCTACAGCCTCACCGTCGTTCTCTGCATTTGCTGTTTGCGGAGATATCATCCTGCGACAGTTGACGCCAGGGCTTCCATTGAATCGTCACGTACAGTGGATAACTCAAACACTTGAGAAAGCATGTCAGTGAGTGGATGATGTCATGACATGCTCAGGAAAGGAGTTGTCGAAGGCATTATAACAGCCGTCGACAGGTTATATAGGACGATATTCCCTGCAGTTTCTCTCCTCTTCTTTGTCATCATATCCCACTCCAACACCACCCGCTTCACTACCACAATCCTTCCTCTTCGACTTCACTTCCCATATGCCGTTTTTTTCCAGTAAAAAATCAAGTGCTTCTGCTCCGTCTTCGTCAAACGATACGCAAACACGTGATGAAGAGAATGGCGAAGACGACCGCATAAAGGGGATCCGCGGCCTCCGCGGACTCTGGGGACGTGCAAAGTCTGCCGGAACACGGTCTTCACCCAAGGGCGTGTCCAAAACCCCATCGTCAATGGGAACTGATGCGACTTCACCTTCAATTCCTCTTAACGCAGGGTGGCCATCGGGCTCAACGACATCCGGCTTAGGGCCAAATATCCCCAGTGACCCGTCCCCAAAAGAATCTCCTCCTTCCAATCCTGACAGCGCACCAATCCCTTCTCCAGATCAACCAACCTCCTCCTCTGACTACGGCTACGGTGGGCAAGGCACTGCCACTCCAGGATGGCAAGATACGTCTTCGACGGCTAACAACACGCAAGGGACCACGTCTTTCGGTCCCGGCGAGTCGCAAGGAAAAAGCTCAGACTCCGGCCCCCAAGGCCAAGATGTAAGTGATGCGCCCAATTTCATGCATGATGCTTAGGTCGAGCTGACATGAACAACCCTCCCAAACTATTCTTGTCCCACCAACCGGGCCCCTCAGACTAACTTGGGCGACTCTGGAGCCACCGGCGGCGATTCCGGAGGCGGCGGCGGCTTCGATTTCGGAGGCGGCGGCGGCGATTTCGGAGGCGGCAGCGGCGGTGTCGGAGGCGGCAGCGGCGMTGTCGGAGGCGGCAGCGGCGATGTCGGAGGCGGCAGCGGCGATTTCGGAGGCGGCGGCTTCTGAAACCTCAAGCGTTGTGTCGATCAAATCACCCATTGCAGACTTTTCCGAGTGTACATAAGAGGAACGGTCGTCTAAGAAGTGAACGAGGAGGTGAGGGGCTTTGGAAATCATGCTTGAAGATAGAGGTGCACACGTTGAAAGAGCTTCGAGATTGTAAGATGCGAGATGCGAGATGAATGTTAGCAAGAGTGTTCAATTCCTGCTCCGCTTCGTCCCAACCTCTGGGGCTATTACGGCTCGGCGGAGCAGTCTGTGTCTGCGAGGGGTTGGGTCCAATTAATATGATGTTCGGGAACATTATCTTAAGGCTATCCAGCCCAAGATTTGCATTGGGTGACCTAGCGTACGGGAACAGCATGACAGCGGATGATCTGCTGTCACTCCCCATCTTGCCAGTGCTCCCCATCGACAAAATTAAGCCACAATAAATCCTAGTACATGACACACAGACAAAACATAACAGCTAGTGACAGGAACAAAGCTCATAGTCCTCCCTGACCGATCCCCGGACCTACTTCAAAGCAAGATAGAAGGCCAAGCTCGCCATCGGCATCGGCATCCATTGTGCAACCCAATTCCCTTGTCTAGTCTGCGACGCGTTACCGCCCTTCTTGCATAGAAAAGTTTTGTGACGAGTTTCAAATCCCTGACCTTTCATTCCTCTCCGTCCTTCAAGTCCACACAAGACATAGTGAACAAGCTCCTATGAGCTACGAGATGGCTTTTTGGGGATGAGAAGAAGTCCCCGTAGGGAAGAAGAGCGTTCTTATAGATGG
This sequence comes from Phaeotremella skinneri, assembly GCA_001599695.1. Taxonomy (NCBI): domain Eukaryota; kingdom Fungi; phylum Basidiomycota; class Tremellomycetes; order Tremellales; family Phaeotremellaceae; genus Phaeotremella; species Phaeotremella skinneri. Next base: position 127,171 of record BCHT01000013.1, on the reverse strand, counting down.
TCATTACTCTTTGTGTTCTGCTACTGTACAGTATCTCAATCAGTTAACTATTGACCACTTGGGAATTTCTGAATCGCAACTTATCACAAGATGAGCCGTTACACCATGATCCCGCAACCGAAGTCGTACTTACGTAGCATTTTATTGAACACTACTCCATCAACCGCCACCAACCTCGATCCGCAAACTCCCAGCTTACAGTGTACCGCCCAACAAACATGCAACGCAGGAGGTAACGACAAAACCGAATCACGGTTCCCGTTGTCAGCAAACTCACATGTCCATTTCCTGGATTTCCCTCGACCTCGTGATACGGACCGTAGAGACCTCACATCCACCACGGCTCACAACGAATCAATCGAAGCCCCGATCCCCATTCGCTGCGACTCCTACCGCCAAATGACCAGATGCCTGTCAAGAGACTCAGACACCAGCGACTCACCCAAGTCTAGCTTGTTCCAATCGGAAATGCCCAAAATCGTCCTTACAGTTTCTGACGATCTCAAGACACGTTCTATCGTAAGACAGAAGTCGCCATATCCCACTTATCTTACTCAAGGAATGTACGGGCGCCAACAGGCAGAATTGGATCAGCACTACGGACGAAGGGGATCGATAAACTCCTCCCCAGGGAATTTGTTATCAGACGATGATTCTGAGGACGAGGAAATGTTCGACTGGACCAGTACAGCACGGCCCCTGGCAGTACAATGGCCAGTAGGGTTCGAGAGCAGATCTTCAACTTTCCTCGAGGAAGGGGTTGGCATCTCGGTAGAATGGTAGCTCCAGTGCCAGACTTCATACTGCAGTGGGACTAATCAAGGCTGGGGGCGTACAAGGCAAAGATCGCATGCTGGATGCTGTTGAGTGAAGTAGCGGTAGTGAACATTAGGAATAGCTGTACAAACGAGATTGCTAGTGAATCGTAAATATCTGTCCGATACTTGGGGGTCATAATTCATGTGTTGTGCATGTAACTATGTTGCGCTTGATGAAACTATCTCCTGAGATTGGAACCAGGTGTTTGTGCAGAGCAGAAAAGAACAGTCAATTGAACGTGTCATGATATGCTACATGTTTGTCCATCAATGCTAGTCACACCCACCCAGACCCCTCCCTCTCCCATCCGTACCGTCTTCCATGACATCGCCATCACTATCATGATATGCTGGCTGCTCTAATTTCTAAGCAAGAATACTCCCCGCTCCGAGGACAACTCCTACGACCCCGACAAGCATTGACCAACTGCCGGCAGACGACAGCAGGACCGCAGGCGAACCCCCGGATCTCGACGTAGTGGCAGCAGCAGTAGACGCGATGGAGCTGACAGAAATTCCAGTATCAGTATGTCCCGTTAGAAGTCATTATATCACGAATGAGATGAAAACTCACCTAGCACCACTCGCGGCACTCCCCGCACCACTCGTAACAGTCGATCCAACCCCGGCCGCTCCGCTCGTGACAGTCGATGCCGCCTGTCCGGCCCCGCTTGTAACCGTCGACGCGGCGCCTCCAACAGCGCTCGTCACTGTCCCCCCAACGCCCGCTGCACCCGATGTAGCTGTAGAGAACGCCCCGGCGGCGCCTGACGTGACTGTCGAGAATGCGCCCTCAGCGCCCGATGTTACGATGGTGGCAATCGAGCCGCCGAACGAGGTCACGTCCGTGAAGACTCCAGCGGCTCCTGAAGTTACCGTCTGGAAAGCACCGGCAGCTCCCGAGGTTACGTCTGAGAAGATTGAGGCGACTGGCGATGGCGGGTTGTGTTAGCGGGTCTTCTGAACGGATCGAGCTCGCGAGGGTGGAAATAGTATGAGCTAGTCAAGAAGCTCACTCTGCCTCTCCTCTACATCTCGTGCAGGTCCATCACGTATACTCCCGGCGTGGCTTATCCCGCCAGCTGGTCCGGGCGTATCAGGATTGGCGAGGGGTCCGCCGGCAACCAGGGGAACGACGAGAGCGAGAAGAGTGATGCTGGGAAAGTACATGCTAGATATACGGTGTTTTTAGTGGTATGTGGGTATGGCGATTGTTCGGTCGATGAAAGTGTAAAAGGTTGAGACGGAGAGTGAGATAGTTGTGAAGGGATAGATGGAGATGGAGAATAATTGTGAATAGATGTTAGTATTTAAGCTGTGCGGTGACTCAACCAACCACACACAGCATCTAGATCTGCACCGCCGATCCACGTCACCCCACGTGACCAGATACGTCACTCCCACGTGGCATGTCTCATCTTCCCCCTTGGTTAGTCCCACTCCTCCAAGAGTGCAGAAACGAACAATGACCACCCCCACCTTGATATCGGGAGATGAAATGCAGAACCTACATAGGAAATGTCCCTAGGTAGCGTCACTAGCAGCTTGCCCACTTGAAGACTGAACCCCACCGTAACCTTGTCAGCCAGGATGAAACACATACCTTCCAGGAGACGGTTGCAGGGTTGACATGGTATCTCCGGTGTCCCGCTCTCCTGTAGGATTCAATACATCATCGTCCAACATCTGACGACCTGCACTGGGTATCATGCGGGAGCCTGCTTGACGACCAAAAGGGTTCCCTCCCAGTTCGTCTACTATCTCTTTAGCCTTTACAATGTTCATGACTATCCAGACAGTCATCATCATGCTGGCCATGATATCGACGTCTTAATCCCCTATGATATAGGCTGTACCCCTCTACTATTTCTTCATCAACCCATATACTTTGTGTCGTTAGCGACTTTGACAATGGCCGGTCTCCTCCAAGATATCGGGGGGATTTTCGGTGACTCCCATAGGAAGGGGGGTGGTGATGCGACAGCAACCGCGAGTACCACTATCGATGAGACACCGACAATAGGTCAAGAACAGGTTGCAACGCCCGCCGGCGGGAGTACATCTGTGGCCGGTGGACTGAATTCGACTGTGGCGACGACGAGTAGTAGTGTCAACGCCATCATTTCAGCTACTGCGTCGACGGCTGCAAGTAAATCGTCCGCATCAGTCGCATCTATCACTGGGTCAAGCTTGAAATCTGATGCGACGAGTCTGGACACTTCCGCGACGACCTCTTCCGATCTTCTCTCATCCACCTCGTCAACTACTAGCCTTACATCGATGTCTACCTCCACTCCCTCCCAATCTTCCACGACTACAAGTCCCTCTTCCATCCCTGGGATAGACACGCAAGTACCCAGCTACGCTCTTCGTTTATAGACGGCTTTCTCGATTCATACTGATGATCCTTACAGCCTAAATACTGCCACTTCCACTGTCGCAAACACAACCTCAACCTCAACGCTGACCTCAACGTCGACGGAATCCGTCTCATCTACAACGGTCGGAAGTGCTGTCAGTGCCAATGCCAATACTCCTCAGTCAACCCCAGATTCGAACAATATCTTCGATACCAAGTCGAAACTCTTCCCCATTGGGATTGTGATCAGTGTCCTAGGCGGTAAGTGCTCCCTCGAGAATCGCAGCATCAATCGTCCACCCCTGAGCCTCTGAACCTGCCATCCGCCTCATTTACTAAATCGGCGACTCGGCTGCTGATAGTGCGTCCCAGGCCTTATAGTAATCGCCACCGGGACAGTACTATTCATCCGCCTCCTTCGGGCTCTACAACGTCGTCGTCGCCGTTTGTCCGCCACACCCTCCTTCATAGCTTCCGATCCAATGTTCGACATCCAAGGCTTCGAAACCATTACTACCAACCTCGTCTCCCGCCCTGGTTCAGGAAACATCGCGGGGACAGCCTCAACCTCCAGCCATCGTCGTATAGATTCCACCTCATCCTACGGGAGCGGGAGCTTCTACAACCCGTCTCAAGAAAGCTACACCCGTCCCGTGGCTGTTACCTCCACCCTCGTAGATCCTGTTACGTACACTAATCGACCGCCTTCCCCTAGCTTTGGGACTCGTGTGGGAATCCCCTACTCTCTGCAGAGTGGGGTGATGCCATACACATATCCACAGGCTTACTATCCAAAAGTTATACCGATGACATTCGCGACAGCGCAAGATCCAAGTGACTACACCATGCAGAGAGCAGGACAGACGATACCAACCGATTCGGAACAAGTGGTATCCCCCGGTTCACCTGTTCCGAGCTTTCAAACCTCTCTCTCGCTGTCCAGCATGACGGAGACGAAGCGTCCGGCGAGCTACAGGCAGCGAGGCGGGGGGAGTCAGGGACTCGACAGAGGTCCAAGTGGGAGTCGCCGGGGGGGATCATCAGGGTTAGAGTCAACGGGAGGTAGCGGGGTGGGAGCGGGGTATCGTCAGGGGCACACCAAAGGGGAGTCAGCATACGGGGGAATGGTGTAGGATATCTGTATTAGTGCAAAAGTAAATACGCTGGCGAAGCAAATCTCCCTGAGTGCTGGGAGCGGAAATGCACCAAAAGTACATGTGTTTTCTCAACTATGTACGTATACAGCCTGAATAATGCCGTGCAGTGACAAGGGCAATTACGGTAAATACCTATACCCCGTTGCCCCCTCTGCGTTCCCCTCTGCTCTAAAGCTGTTGATGGCACCGCACTGATGATGACATGATTCCCAAATTGGTCCCCGACTCAAGGTTTCTCCGGGAACTGACATCCCATCCGACGGTCCGCCTTTTCTCCCGCCTCCCCCTTCCCCCCCTGCCCTACCTTCCCCCTTGTCCTGCCCTGGCCCTTAACTCAACTTACCGCTCCGCTGTAGCTGTGCCACTCCACTTTCCACTTCCCACTTCCCACTCAGAACCAGAACCAGAACCAAGGGCGCGGGCAATGTGCGCCCGGATCAGGACCGCTTAGTCGGTTTCGGTAGTCGACGATCGAAGGGCGTCGTATTGCGTATTACCCAGGAAAAATGGTATGCATTACCTGTACACTGTACACAACCTGCAAATAAAATATAATCACCTATAATACTCAGGTGCTTACGTGCTTTGGGGTTGTTTAGCATTGACAGTGAGTATCACTTTCCACATCGGTCACCATTCCTGTCGCGACGAGTAGGTCTTCAGCAAAGATCTTTTGGTTCACACCGCTGCGACTTGGTATCATTCGTACCGCTTGCACTCAAGGGCGAAGATCGTCAGGGCGGAAAGACATCCGTACTCCAGGGCTGATAGCTACGACCCACAATATCCACCACCGCCTTTCCGGCATCGCTCATTCTCCCCCCCCCCCCCCCCCCCCCCCCCCCCCCCCCCCCCCCCCCCCCCCCCCCCCCCCCCCCCCCCCCCCCCCCCCCCCCCCCACCCCCCCCCCCCCCCCGTCCCCTGCCGTCCACGCTCCCTTCGTGACATCTTACTTCCACCTCTCTTGCTCACCATGTTACCCACCGACAACACCACTGCCTCCTCCTCAGCGACCTTTCGCCCCAACACAGCGTATCATCGTTCCCCGCGAACCCCGACAGACCCCTCAAATCCCTCAGATCCCTCGACCAGCGGGCGGTTCGAGAACACCGCCTCCTATCCTTCACTCAGACCTCACGGGATAGGCCAGTCGCACGCACGAATGCCGTCTCTTAGTCTTGGACAAACGATACTCAAGAACAAGGAGAAGGAGAAGGAGAAGGAGAAGGGCAAGTCTCGCGATCGCGGAGAAGACGAAATCGTCGACAGTGGTTTTGGAACTATTACCCCGAGTCCCACCGACGCAGACCTGGAGCGAATGAAGAAACAGGTCTATATATCCCCCTCGAACCCGTTCACTTCAGGGACTCTCTCTGATTTCTCACCACACCAGATCAACGCTCTCGGCACCGAGTACGATACAGATGAGTATACAGGCAAGGGAAAGGGGAAGAGCAAGGCTGGGATGCGGAGGACCGTCCAACCCCCCTCTTCTTCTATGCATTTCAGAGAACTCCGGGAACCCCCCACCACCTCCAGGATCCCTTCTGGACCCAAGAGACGGTCCTCGAATCCCAACGCCATAAGCGGGTCACCTCTTGAGAGGTTCAGGAAGCGAATAAAGCTAGCGTTTCAGTTGTTCAAGTCTACACCGCTTACCGTGGAGCGGATATGGGATTTGACGATCTCCTTCCTGTTTTGGATGTCTGTCATCATCTTCATCTCAGCGCTCACGGGGATCGGATACACGCCTCCTCCGAAATCGGAACTGAACCAGTCGTTGACATCCGAGTCCCCCTCAATATCTCCGTCAACTCATATCGACGTCCCACTGCAGCTTCCACTCTCCGTCGAGGATGCCTTACCCACTCCCAAGTCAGAGGCTGGAGATAAGACAGAGGGAGGTATCGTCGAGAACAACGTCTCGAACAAGATTGGGGGACATCGAGACAGAGTTAAGGGAGCGATGAAACGTCTTACACCGGGAAGCTGGAAAGGGAGTCGGGTGACCGGCTCTAGCGGCGAAAGATCGGGAGGAGGGGGTGATGTAAGAAGGGCTAATCGGGAGAAGATTGCGGCGATACTGGCCGGGGATCATGGGGAGGGGATGTAGTCTTGTGCTTAGTCGAGGAGAGGTGCGCTAGTAGAGACGGTGAAGACATTAGACGTGAAGAGATGGACAATTGGCTCGCAAATACTTGGTCGTATGGCGATGATACATAGTGCAATTGTAAATGATATCTCATGCTATATAATGACACAGATGCTCGTACGTGCACAGATTCTGTACTGCAGTCCTTTGAATTGTCCCAACTTTTACCCTCCCTTTCCCCAACTACACGGCCCCCAGATCCTCAGCACAAGTCACCGCCATCTGTGAAACACCCAATGACCTGATATACGAAGAACAGCCATGGGCGTAGTCCGCGATCTGAAGAGATTACGAGGGCTGATCCTCCGACTTGGTCCGAAGTATAGGCGGTTCATCAAGGCCCATGAGGGACCTCTCAGACGGGGAGAGGGTGATCAGCGAGCTGGTATATTTTCTGACCTGTCTGCGGAGCTGTTGGAAGATCAGTATGAGTATGCACTCTAGGTAGATCCCACCGTTTGCGTTTAGGCGGGAGGTCCTTGAGGGGGATATATATAGGGGTTAAGTGGGACGATGAAGAGGAGGACATACACCCGAGAAGACGTGTTCCTTCGGACCGAAATCTGCAATCAAAGCCATATACACGCAAGCGACTGAATGGTGTCAGCAGTCGTTATAACGATTACCCTTCATGCCAGAGTCAAATGAACTCTACTCCGCTGTCCATCCATTCATCCCATCGACATAACTCCAAAGCACACTCACAGCCTCCCAACACCCACCCCCCGACACCAATCATCTTAGTGGTCCTCGCTCCAAAGATCCCACCCGACCCCGGCTCAGCCTTTGCGCTCAGCTCTCGGAAATAACGCTCAGCCTCTGCCTGACTCCGATGGGGTGGTAGAGTGGTTCGGTCGGGGCCTGTATAGGTTCGTTCGGGATTTAGGACCGGTTTGAGTCGCCGGGCTGACGTCGAGGGTGCTGGAGGAGGTGGGGGGAGGGATGAGGGTCCAGGTGTGGGAGTTGTCATCGTGGCTTTGTCGAGATTAGAGCTGCTAGGTTAAGGTTGACAATCACTAGACTATAGGATACGGTTTGGTATGGTTCTGTTGAGCGAGGATAAGTTATCTTTTCCAAAACATCTATCTCCAAGCGGAAGCATTTCTCTCCGTGGCTTCAACTTCACCCTCTGAGCAACCTGGCTGGGTCTTTGGCTGTAGCTAAGCATGCATAAACAGATAAATGGTACGAAGAAAGTGCACGATGTGAAGGTCCCAGCTACATATGTACCCAGGCTATGTCTTTTCCTAAGGATACTACTCCTCCACCACCCCAAAATGTGGAATCGCGATTTCGGTGGCCCTATCGAGGTGCTCGCACCTGGCGATCCGTTTACGGTGACGAGTAGAGTGTACTTATAAAAGTTTGGCTCTGTATTGACTTTTCCTATATGATATGAGACTTCCTTTTCAGCCTCGCCGTCCATGATCTTGAGAAGAAGACGTGTAAGTTGAGCATAGCATATGACAGTGGGAGTCGTCTTTCCATCGGCTATAAGCGCTCGTCATCGTACCTCACAAGGTGTAGTAAGTCCAGTCAACCAGCATGATACCAGATAGACCCTCCTCATACAACCTCATCCCCAGCTCTCGTCTTCATATCCACCATCGCAATACCGCTATGTCAGTCCCCACTCTGCCACCACCACGCCGCCTAATCATAGGCCATGACCCCGACACGGGAACACCCAAGATCGTGGATGACACCATCCCGATAAACTCGACCGGCGTCGGGACGGGCGTCGGACTCGCGTATGTACAGACTAATTTTGTAGCTAAGCCTCAGGAGGGGTTTGAGGGTGGTAAGATTGTTTTGGATGGGTTCTTCCAGGAGGGTGGGGCTGCTACTGCTTTCATTGGTGTGTCTTTATCTGCTATCCCCGGCCCTGATTACCCGATCTCCCAACATGGCGATGGGATACTATGAAAAAGACCGGATGCTAATAAGATATGAGGTAGATTTCCCACCAAACACCAGCTCCCCAGTCCACTACTCTGATACCATCGGTATATCCCCCATTTCGTCGCGTCTGAAACTGAGCTGACAACGACGAAGACTACCTGATCTGTACTCACGGACAACTCGAGATCACCCTCCACGACGGGACGACCGCGACCATCAAACAAGGGGATCTAGTTGTGCAGCTTGCGAATATCCACAAATGGTCCAATAGGACTGATCAATGGGCTCGTAAGTGTTGGAGTTGTGTCCCGCCCTGGACAGCTGTACTGTCATCGCCGGCTGAACAAGTTATGGTACTCAGGTAGTATTGGATTGAGTATGCCAAGTGAACCTGTAAAGGTCAATGGGAAAACGCTGAATGAAGAGCCGTTCAAGGCGTATAAGCTTGAGTAGATTGGTACATAAGCATATATTAGGCTTGTTAGGTATGAAAATTAACATGTTAATCATGGAACGGCAAGCGCGCGTGGGCTAATCCACGCAACATTCGTCCATGATCACCTTTCTACCCAACATGACTGCTCTCTTCCACACCTCTACTCTGCATGAGTTATGGACCCATAACACCCATGTACTCCGAGACCCTCCACTCCACCAGACCACATCGGGCTTGCTAAGAATCCACCAAAAGTGACGTCCAAAGACTATAGATTCTCGACGGAGAAGGTCCACCTCCACTGTGGCGGTTATGCTTGATAAGAATCCACAGAAAATGACGTTCCAATAGTGGCAGTTTCCAGGAACACGATGAGCCACCCCTGTGTCTTTCTCTGATATAAATATCTGCCTGCCTCTCCCGTTTCTCGCCTCCATCTCCCCCTCACGTCGTCCCAAAACCCCTGAGCTACCAGCACCAAGCCATCATGTCTCTCCCACCTCCCCATCGCTTGATAACAGGCCACAGCCCTTCGGGAGCCCCTGCTATCGTCGACGATCATCCCGCACTGGTAGACCTCACGGGCGGGTTCAGTGTAGCGCAAGCATTCTTGCAGACTTCGTACGAGGTTGATCCTATCGTAGCACTCGCTGCACATACCCTTCCATCGCCAGGGTTCTCCCAGCCAGGTGGAGTCACCGCTAGATGGGTCGGTGAGTTCTAGTCGTCTACTAGGACTGCCAAGCATGGCCGCTGATTGTATGGTAACTTAGACGTCGACCCAAACACGGTTACTGCAACACATTATACCGACACGATAGATTACTTAGTTGTCACTCATGGTGAACTTGAGCTTTCCCTACATGATGGAACCACCAAGACGGTGGTCCCCGGCGACCTCGTGATTCAGCTTGCGAATATCCATCAGTGGACGAACAAGGGAAAGACACCTGCTCGTACGTGAAGTCTCACACTATACTTTTCAGTGAGATAAGACAGTAAGGGTAGACTGACAAGTGTGGTGGCTCAGGCTTTGTCGGAATTTGTCTCCCCTCCAAGCCGGTTTTGATCGATGGGAAGCCTCTCTCGGACGCGCCATTCAACGCATACAAGGCTGATTAGGGTTCCTGAAGTGATCATGAGAAAGCATACCATAAGCTGCGTCGTTATCTCCCAAATGAGTTTCACTTTCCTCCATGCATACTTGCATCCTTGCATCCTATGCATCTCCCCTCTATTTCTCTGCCATTTCCGTTCATAGTCAGCCTGAAACGGTGCGAGACCGCCACACTCTCGCACCAAAATTTGCATCCGTCCACCGTCCACCGTCCCCCCCTCCCCCTCCCCTGTATAAATTCCTCTTCACCTCCTCTCATCAACCCCAAGGGCCCGGTTCGATCCTCTCTCCAGTAGTGAGGCTCTCGAACAATTCGACTGATCGGAAGCGTTCCCCTCTCGTGCAGAATCACACAGATTCTGCACGGGCGAAATTCGATTAACGTAAATTTCCTGTCGACGGGACTACGGCTCCCCTAGATCGACTTTTCCACCTGTTCATCTCCCTTCACCCCGGCCCTTCACCGCTCGTCCTCTTCGGAGGATCGATGACCTGTCCGTCTGGTCGCCTCGCTCCCGAAAGGTTGATGTGGGGTTGATCAGACGTGTTGGGGAATGGTAGAGGACGGGAGAGGTTGAGGTTGGACGGTGGGGAGGACCCGTTATTTCATATCCTTGCCTAGGCGATTCGCCCTTGAGGTCTTGGGGCAAACCAACGGATTGACATATTATTAGTTATTGTCTTTGTCTATCTCTTTAGTCTATATGCAATGTGATATCGCAATGTCGTGCCAGAAACAGCGTCAACGTTGGCTTCCTGCAGCCAAAAAGATCTCGAAGATCTTGAATAACGCGACTCAGTTTCGTTCTCTCTTCCATTCCACTTCAGTTCAACAGCTGCAGCATCCGCTGTCCAAGTCCACAAAATGGCTCCATAATGTCTAATCCCCCTTTACAGAGGATATTTAAACCCATCCTGCCATGCATACCGTCTCTCACGCCGACGACAAGACTGCGCAGCCATGTCCCTCCCCACCCGACGTCTTTAACTCACCCCGTTCAACAGATTCCATTCTTCCGGGACCCTCGTCATACACTACCAACGAAATGGGGGCTGTACCGTGATCTCCTGCGGGCTGTTATCAAGGGATCGAGTGCTCGTCGGGAAACTTTAGGAAGAGCAGCTGGTGAGGGGGTTCAGGGATTTATAGGTGAAGTGGAGCTAGATGGGGTGAAGCGTTGGATCAAGAAGGGGTGGAGACAACGGAGAGGGTGGACTTCGGTTAATAGGACGAGAGAATGGCTGGAGGGGCAGTATGAGGTGAGTTTGGGACGACATGTAGGGGATCTGCGGTATCGTATGGTCGGCAGTCGTGCGGGTGTGCAAAGTGCGGGCGCCGTACGGGAGGTCAACAGTCCGGTGGACACATCTTGAATGTATGGAGAGACCTACATTAACTGAGACATGCTCTAGCTTCTGGACACCCTTCTGCGCTCGAGAGCAGGGGACCTTTCAGCTCAAAAGACCATCCAAACCAAGAACCGACGCTTCCTCTCGTCCCAAGCAAGGGCAGAACGTAACCTCACCCAGATCAAGGTATGTACCCAAGTAACCCTCGTCCAAAACTCAGAACTCCCTTGAACGCACATCATCGTTCCTTTATCCGCAACCTTATTTGTCCTACACTCCCACACTCCCAACTCATAATGACACATCCCAGCCCCCTCAACACCAAATGACAGGTAACCCTCACCGACCAACACTCTTCAACTCCCCTCTCCCGCGTTTCCGCCCCCAACCCCTCAAGGTATCCATGATGATCCACTCACGTCTGAGGGCTCGGGAACGACATCGCGCCCAACGACTAGAGATGGGACAGCTCGTTAGCGATATGCAAGCTGAGGTAGGGTTTTGGCGGGGACTTGAAGAACAGAGTAACTGGGTTGGGGGATGGGGTGAGTCTGCTTTTCCCATTTCTCTTGTCTGCATTCAGTTTTCTGGCTTCAGGCTTGGATAGACATATAAGCTGATGGCATAGTAGATCACCACCTGAAATCTCGTGTGAAATCTATAGAAGAGTCTCTGGAGAGGGATCATAAGCGCTCCAAAGGCGTCTTCAGCGTTGGCATGATGAAGCGCATTGAACGGGCTCGGCTGAGACGTATTGCCAGTCTCCATGAACGGGGTGCTAGGAGACGAGCCGTCGCTGATGATAGATTGGGGCAGCGACAAGGAAACTCGGGTGATGTATCATAGATCTTCGGCCACTTGGTTCTGATGTTGTACTGTGTGATTTGGGTACATATGTACTGTATTTAGGGTATATATATGCTGGGTATTCATGCCTGCTGTTCATCCTCTCCGAGATCAGCTGCCAAAGCTCTTCCGAGAACTTGAAGGATGCCTCCAGACTCGGCACCATCTGACTGAGCATCATGTGCCATGGCACTCAAGAGTGCCGGATCCAATCCGTCTCCGCTAACATCTAGACCCTCCCGAGTCTCATCCCCAGCTTCACCTTCCCCTTCCTCCCCATCGTCTGAACCTCCTTCATCTGACTCGTACTCGCCTAAAGCAGCCAATCCGATAACCTGTCCCCCCTGGCTCCCAGTCACCTTCCCTGTCCCACTCTCCAGCCTCGGTCCGGACACATCATCAAACTCATCGGGTAACCGCCGTTTCCTCCCCCACCCCGCATCCCTCTCCCTCTCGTGCACAGCCTGCCCTCTAACGGAATCGGGAACATTGGCGGTCGACGGAAGAGGAACCACAACCGCCTCCCCTCTCTGTATCATACCCTCAAACTCCCCATTCCCGAAGACATGGATACAAGGAAATTCGATCCAGCCAGTCCCCCTAAGAGTTTCCGCGAGGGGGATCGACGGGTCGAGTTCTGGGTAGAAGAATTGTGGTCGGGGACGTAGGGTCTGGAGGATCGGTGGGAGAGGGTAGAGGGAGGTAGGATGGAAGGGGAGGTGGAAGGTCGGCTTTGGTGTTGACTGGACGGAAGAGGGGAGCAGGGAGTGTAGGGTCGGAAGGGAGGTGGTGGTAGAGACGAAGACGACTCGGGGGTGGGTGATCAGTTTTCCAGGAGTTGGAGACACAGATGACGATGTTGTAGTCGGGTCATGGATGTTCGGGTGAGAAGTATCGACGACGTTGGGATTTGTTGGAGGAAGTAACGACGGGGACAGAGATAGTTGGACGGTGATATGTAGATTTCGAGTTCTGTGTCATCACACCATTTATCAGCATGTTTCCCATATTTGCCCCAGGTCGAGATCTAAAGGCCGTTTCCAAGGACTCGACGCTCAAGAGATCAAGCCGACTCACTTCGGATTCCAGCTCGACTGATTGATCTTCTTCCGTACCATCCCCTCCGGCAGGAGATCCACGTAAAACCCACCCTTTCTGAGCTCCTCTCTCAAGCTCTCACTCTTACTCATTCCTCCTCCTCCCCCACCCCCTCTGCCCCTCCCACCTCTCCCTCTCCCTCCTCGTCCACCCCTACCCCCTCTACTAGCGTCCGGAAGACCATCGGACCCCAGCCCCTGACCCCATACCTCCACCTTCCGTCTCCCTTCTTCTAACCACATATAATCACCTCCCCAGTCACCTTGCGAGTAATCTTTCACACTGATGTATTTCGCCGGATCTCTTTGGCCTGTACACCCGGATCGCGATTTGTGGGTCCTGGAGCAGGGGAGGGAGCAGGTTTTGATGGAGCATCGTGGGCAGGTGTATTTTGAGGTGTTTACCTCGCAGATCTGACACCTGGTGTGGGAATTTGATGGATCTGGAGTGGAGGCAACATCCATTGGAGAGATTGGGAGTGAGTGAGGGGTTAAGACGAGGTTGGTTTGTATACAAAGCTAACGACGGAGGGAACTACTGAATTGAACAAGCATTATATTTAGAAGAAATGTCACGTGACTTCCGTGTTATCTTAGCTAAGCTAGTACTTATTAGAGTGTATCTTCCTACTCCACACGGTCGTCAATACCAACTACTTGTACCTGTACAATAATATGACATGGCATGATTCATTCGATATATAACCTCAGTCGTGGCCACGCTCTCCAAATCAATGCTACCTATATGAATATTAACAGCATAGTCCCATGTTTCCCTTCCCATGAATTAAATGACCCATCCTGAAATGGCTTCAAAAGGCCCACAACAACTGTCGAACGGAATCCCACAAGCCGGTGTGGGTGAGACCCGGCGTGGTATCTTTCCATGGGGGGGTTTCCTCTTCGTCACTCTTCCCCGCCTCCGCATAGACGTCCACGGGAATCCATCCGATATAACTTGTACTGAAATATACTGTCAGTCTGCTGATCGAGTATATCCTGGAGCAGAGAAGGGAAAGGTGGAATGGTAGCTGGGTTACAGGATTGACAAGAAATACTCACCCTCCAAACCCTCCTACGTAGTAAATGTCCTGGACGTCAAGCCTGCCCCAGTGTGTGGTATGAGGGGAACCTGGTTCTCCCGGTAGCCAGGCTACAGCGTCGGGATGGTAGTGGAGATAACAGGCCTCAAGCGACCGATGCTCGTCCGGGGGAAGATTGTCGAGGATCGTGATATTCTACACCATCTTTGGTCAGTTTTGGACCCGATTTTTCTACACGTCTCCAAGTAAACAAAAAGATTATAGGATGAATGCGGCAGAGTTCATAGAGTGATATGACAGAATGCGTAAAGTGGTACCGATTGTCGACTTACCCCGATAAACGCCACTCGTCGATGGGCAAAGGGACTGAGCTCGCCCTGTGTGGGTGTCTGGACGGTGTAGGTCGCATAGTGGTTTGGGGTCGCGAAGATATTTTGGGTATTCAAGGAGATCGGGAAGACTATGAATGCCAGTGACGGAGGGGGAAAGCATGGTGCATCTGCGTGAGGTAGGGTTAGGGAAGCTTCTTCGTGTGAAGCAAGCCAATCAGTCATCAATAGAACTCACGATACTGTGATCGAGAATATGTCGAGACTTGTCAGTATGAAGCATACGTGGAGTAGGATCCTGCACCCACCTCCATGAGAGCGAAAGGACGATCTGTATCGAGAGAGTTGTCATCATCCAGTCCCAAGAACGGGGAGGGAGAAGGATACATACCTGCCTTGTCCGTCCCATTGGGGAAGACACTAGCCAGAGTCCCCGTCGTGACATTGCTTACGAGGGCTTTAGAATGTAAAGCTACAGATCCGGAGTTATCAGCGTCGATACCCAGCTTGCGTGTAACTCGGAGTGGAAGTACGAGTATCTCCCGGACACGGTCGAAGGAGGACAGAAGGATGAAAATGCAGGAAGAGAAGCTTACCTGCTTCTTTCTGTGATTCGATTACCTGGACGGTAGGGAGGGCTGATACGACGCTCGAGAGAAGCAGGATCGCAAGGGGGGAAAGGGCGAGGGAGTGGAACATGGTGTAATAGGTTGGGAGGGGATTGGATGGAGAGGAGGAGAAGAAGACGTATGCATCGATATAAATATCTCTCCCAGGGTATTGGGGAGTCCTCTTCGCCTTCCACTCTCTTGATGAGTAAGATAGTTTCCCAATTTCCCGGCTGGGAGTTGCTGTAAAGCGATGAAGAGATTCAAGGAGAGACAGAACCAAACGTCCAATTCTCAATCCGGCCACAGCCACCACCATCATCTATCTTCTCTTCCTCTTCTCTTCGCTTCCGTCCTCAATCCCATTCTCATCCATCCACACACACACACCACGCCCCACACATGACTTGCCGGTAGTCAGAACTAAAAGCAGCACCACATGCAGCAACTCCCCACCGTCCTTCCCCCTCCACCCCTTCCGGACGGTTCGGAAGCTCCCCCAAGATCCCAGGAGCGACAAGACAATCTCGTGCGATTCCAGACAGAACTCGAGGTGAGTCTTGCATACCATTGTAGAGGTATGATTCGTCAAGCTAAGCTGTACTCAGTTCGTGCAATGTCTCTCGAATCCTCTGTATCTTCGGGAGCTTGCCGAACAGAAGTTCTTCGCAGATCAGGCATTCATCAATTACCTCAGATATCTCGAATACTGGAGGGAACCCCAATACGTCCAGTTTGTCGTGTATGTCCGTCTCGTCCTGGTCTGTTCTCTTCCCATCTTGCTCTAGGTGTATCGGGATAAGGGTATTGATGATGTGTCCTATTGCTGCAGGTATCCAACATGTTTGGTCTACCTAACTCTGCTTCAGACGTCGAGCTTTAGGGATCGCTTGACGGATCCGGTATTCATTGGTG
The DNA here is from genome assembly GCA_001599695.1 of Phaeotremella skinneri. Lineage (NCBI taxonomy): Eukaryota > Fungi > Basidiomycota > Tremellomycetes > Tremellales > Phaeotremellaceae > Phaeotremella > Phaeotremella skinneri. The sequence goes on along the minus strand of BCHT01000013.1, from coordinate 111,042 downwards.
AACTATCCCGGATCGGAATCCGACATCATGAGACATGGTATGTTATCCCGTCCTATTCCTAGTCCTCCTCTCATACCATCACCCTCTTTACCCCTGATATCATATACAATCAACCTAACTCGAGTGACTCGCAGGCGTGTTGAGAAAAACCTCCATCCATCTCCGACATCCCTCGCCGACCAGGATCCGTCCTTGAATCCCAATCACCAAGGCGGAAACGACGAAGACACGCCAGGAGAACGAAGCGACATACACAGGCGAGCAGGAGGGGACGGAGTAAGGGCGAATGGTAATAACCCCGCCGGTAGGCCTGGGAAGAGACGGAATCCTAAAGGTGAAAAGGGGAGGGGTAAGGGGAGTGGTGATTTCACCCTAGCGGGACAAGGAAGTGACGCTATGATTGTCGAGAAGCTGGGAAGTGGTCAAGAACCTGGATAGAGGAGAGTAGGTCATATGGCGTACGAGTTGAGACTGGGTTTGCAGTTTGATTGATCTTCAGTATTTGCATAATGATTGATGTGGGCCATGTATCTGTCTGCCTGAGGACATCCTCGTTGGCTAAATCATATGAGAATGATAATGATGCTATCTATGCGTCAACGGCGTCCGCCATCCCCCATCTCCCGACAACTCCAACACCAGCCATCGAGTCGAGCGTCAGGAAATTGACTATCGGTTTATCTTTCTTCGCCAAGGCTCTTAGGACGTCTTGAGCTAGAAGACCACCTAGGATAGCAAGAGTCGGGGGAAAGAAGTGAGTTGCGTGAGTTGACAAGTGTCTATTGAGATGGGGATCGAGTCAGTCATGAGCTTGACGCGATGACGAAATAGCTAGCTTAGCAGTGGGGGAGCGGGGATGACTCATGAAACAACACCAAAGCTGCCAACGGGGTACTCAACAGAACTTACTGAAGTATTGCTCCGTCTACCGATGGTAGCGCTACCTCATTGACACCCAAGCTACTTCTCAGTCCCTCTGCCAGCTCCTTCATCTCCTCTTCTTGGCCTTCTTCGCCTGTAGGTAACCTCGAGTGCCGTTTTTCGAATTCCCATAGAGCTGTAAACCACATACCCATCAGACACACTCCCATAGCACAATCATGGGACCCGACCCACATAAGAGACCGATTGCAACGCTAGGTGCTCTATCTAACGTCATCCTCTTCGTCAGACCTCGATAGGGTGAGCCTCCACTTGCGATATCCTTTGATGGCCGATCCCAATGCGAGGGATCTAGAGCTGCTGAAAGGGGAGGGTATGAAAGAGTTTTTTTGGTGAGACTGGGTGAAGGGTTGTTGGGTGCTGCAGGTGGGCTGAGGATTGATGCGAACCGTGAGCAGAGTCACAACATACATGACGAGTGCGGCCAAAGAATACAGGACTTCGAAAAGATGGAGGCGACTCACTTGACAACGTAATCGTATTTCCCCCCGAGATCTGCAAGAACGTAGCCGTAGAACCCATACGTCCCTGCGCCATAGAATAGCGTCCCAGCTTTACGGGCAGCAGCGTCTATCCCTTCCTATTTGACGATACGTACGACCTTGGTCAGTGAAATCGTGTGTAATATAGAGCCATATGCATGATGACCTCTAGAGCCGAGGCTGAGTCACGTACCAGCTGTTCCCGTGGCAGATCGCAAGCAATCACTACATCCACCTTCTCTCTTCGCAAGAGATCCACCATAGCCGTCTCTGCATCAGGATCTGTCATCCCGTCTGTCGAAGCTCTGACGAACGGGGAGAGCGTTGGGAAAGCAGTAAGTCGAACAAGAGGGTTCAAAGAAGCGATTTGAGGTAAGGCAGCTGTTGTTCTCTGATGTCCGTGATAGAATGTCAGTGACAACTCTCATGTCGTCGCTCCATCTGGAAAACTGGACAGGCGAGGAAATGACCGACTAACCTCCTGCCCCACTGCACCATCCTCCTCACGAAACAGGAAACCTCCACCTAGATCCTCTTCAGTCACCACCCCATCATCCATGATAATCAGTCGACCAATGCCAGCGAGAACCAAGTTCTTGATCGTCTCATGTGCCAGTGACCGGAGGGATAGAAGGAGAATGGTGGATGATCTCATGCTATTGTGTCGAGAAATACCGTTAGTCAACGGCTAGTTGCTCCTCAGAGTGCGGGTCTTGGCATGTCAGGGGATTGTTTGGAAGATCTAAGTCGACCGTAGGAGGGGACTGACCGGTTCTGAGCCTCCAAGCCCCATAATCGGATCTGACGATCATACAATGAAGCCTCATCTATTCGCTCGTGTCAGATACCAGCGAAGAATGTCTTAGGGCATTCAGCTATTTGTAGCTCACCCTCGGTAATCTGCCCATTGCTAACGTCGTGATTATTTGTCGCTAATGTAGACTCTGACATGGTCTCCTGCAGTTATTTTGAGCCGATGTTAGTGGGAAAGAAAAAGGAGAAAGGTATGTTGAAGACCAGAGTATGGTGGATTAGGAGAATGGAGGTGAAATATAGTGAGGCTAACAGCTGACTCGACGATGTTCCTGGTGTTAGGCTCACAAAGTTTGATTTTCAGAAGGTTCTGAAGCACAACTGGGTTAATAAACATTCAGCATCTCGTATCACTCGCCTCCTATCGACACTGTTATTCCCAGCTGTCGCGCATCGACATAGCTATACCTCGGTAGCATGTCACAGTTCGACCCTGCAGCGCACCTCTCAAAACACGGCTGGAAGGGGAAAGGTACAGGTAGGTTGTTAACGATCCTTCGTTCCCCTCGAGCCATTTCCCCTTCCCTAGCACGCGCCCTAGCTAAATGTCGGTCTCATTTTGTATCTTAATCAGCGCTCAAGCATGGACATGCCACTCGTCCACTGCCTGTCGTTCAGAAGAAGACATTGACGGGGATTGGGAAAGATCGAGATACAGCCGTTCCCTTTTGGGACCAGTGAGTCAACTTGCTGTAACTACATCACCATCACCGCTGAGAGTTACCAAAACAGTATCTTCGCATCAACTGCATCGGCACTCTTCGCTTCTCTGCCTTCCTCATCCTCTTCGTCGCCTCAACCTGAGGTCCTATCCAAGAAACCGCAGCCGTCGACCTCGTGGCAAACCCATACTACCACTAGTCGACCATCTCTTTCGGCGTCCGCTCGATCGGGGAAGGAAATCGCGAGGAGAGGCCTCTACTCCAGGTTCTTCAGGGGTACGACTTTGTCGCAGGATACGACGCCCGAGCAGGAGGCCGAGACGGATGTAGAAGTTGGACTGAAAATCTCGGATACTAGCGCCGGACAGGACGAGGCTGAGGGATCAGATGCGGGGAAGCGGACGAAGGTAGAGGCTGAGAGTAAAGAGGAGAAAAAGGCTAGGAAGGCAGAGAAAGCGAGAAAGAAGATCGACAAGGAGGCCAGGAGAGCGGAAAAGGCGGAGAGGAAGGAGGGACGGAAGGCTAACAAGGTTATGAAGCTGAAGGCCGAAGTGGATGAGGGTGGGCTTGAACAACGACCATCGGAAGAATTGGGTGTCGAGACATCAACAGCGGAGAATGACGATAAGAAGAGCAAGAAGCGGAAGAAGCGCGGTGAATCGGACAATCAGGAAGAAGACTCAATACACGTCGAGGTTTCCGTCGAGACATCTCGAAAGCAGAAAAAGCGGAAAGGGCTCGTCAGCGAAGAGGAGGATAGGTCAGGGGATGGCGGTACATCCAAGAGGAAGACCAAGTCGTCGAGAAGTAAAAAGGCTGAGATCCAGACTCGAGTAACAGATTAATCAACGTTGTATCCTTAGCATGTCATTCCCTTTCATGATCTTATCAGAAGCAATGCGGGTTTGCAGGGCCTACATCGGCTGCCTCGAGAGGAGACCGGAACGCGGCATGAGACGGGGGCATGCTGAGCAGCATAGTCTTGCGACTTGCACTACGGAGTCGGAATGTCCATCCTGCTGACGATTTGCTTTGCAGCAAAAGGGGTAAAAACTTGCAAATATCGAGCGTCATGTCATGCATGATAGGAGCGTCCAGCTCTTTTGGGTGTCATTATAACCAGTATACAAATCTATGGAAACGAGTGTCAAAGCGGTCGTCGGATATTATCCTCGGAGCTCGCTAGTGTCAATGAGTGTGTGAGGTGAAATGTCTATGCCACTCTAGGCGGCAGACGGATGATGTGAGTTTTACTATAAAATGCCCAAAAGAGATCAAAGCGCCCGGAAAGATGTAATGCTATAAGATGATGAGGTGGTGGCAGGTAGATTGTTTAGGAGTTACTGGCCCATGGAGAGAAGAGTATTGCGGGAAAGAAGGAGATGGGGAGGAGACCTCTACTTCTTGTGGAAGTTCCAGGAGATGGGGAAGACTACAGAGAAAGACGTCAGCGTTTGCTTCGTGGCTGATGAGATGGGGTAGAAATACTCACCACCCTCGTCCATGTTACCACCGTTAAGAGCGGAGAAGAGGGAGGGGGACATGTCGAGGGAACCGTAGTCGCAGGATGGGCACTCGTCGGCAACGTAAGCCTCGACGGTCTTGCCGTTCTGGGTGTTGGTGATGCTCAACCATTGACCACAGTTGGCGCCACCGTTAGCCTCGTACTGGGCGGAGTTGAGGGCCTGAAAGTAGGGAAATGAAAGGTCAGCGGATTGTCCTGAAAAAGCCAGACTAGGGTAAAGTTGTGGAGCGGTGGAGCGAGGAAGGGATACTCACAACAATGTAGTCGGAGTCGCCGTTCCACCAGCCACAAGCACCGAGACCGACCTCGAAGTAGGTGGCCTGACCGGTGTGGGTGATTCGGGCCTCGAGGGAGCGGTCCTCAACCTCGACGGGGGTTGGGGCAGCAGCGACGAGCGAGGCGACAGCGAAGGCAGCGAGGGTCTTGAAAGAGAACATTTTTGGTGTGGAGGGTTTGGTTGTTTGTTTTGGTAGTGGTGTTGTAGGGAATGTGTAGTGAGTAACTTGGCTGCGACTAGCGAGCTATTTTATGTGATGCAGTAGCGGTGGTGGTTTGGTATGAGTGAGTGAGTGAAGACTCTTTCTGTCCCGTTCTGGTCAACCTCTTTTATACATCTCCACAACACTAAAACGGGGTGGTGTGAAAATCAGTGGCCGGAAAATACCATCCCCCACCCATGCGGGAACAACTTTTTGAGGCCCTCATCGTTTCTTGGAGTTGAACCAGGACGACCTCCCCCCCTCAGTATGGTTAGCCATCCAGAACCGCTGGCCCTTCTCTTGTCCACCGAAACAGAGTCTGGCCGGTTAGCTGGTCCACCTCCTCCCCGAACATCCTGCTTTGGGGAATTTCCGGGGTGAGGACACCAAAAAAATTCATTATATCACCAACTGAGGGTAATGGCTTTTCCCGAATATACCGCAGCATTAACCTACCCTTCGGTCCCTGTTGGCTGATCCCGACAGTGAGCGAGCTGCCCATGAACAATGGGCAAGGATTTTTACCCTTTGCCCGACCGGTCAGGAGAAGTGGGCGAAACAGTGCCAATCAAATTTTGTTGGTGGTCGGCGCCGATCAGGACGCCCGCTAACCTGTCCTCTCACTGTTCGATCATGCACAAGGACCCCGTTTTTATCTTATCCTATGCCCTGAGTTCCTCATATCCCTTTAACGCCATCCGGGCCTCTTGAGATCGAGACGAAACGAGATGAGAGCGCGAGACGAGAAGAACAAGGATGAAAATGGGGTGAGCATCGGAGAATTAAACCAAGGGTAACCCGATTTACCCTGTTCATGTTCCCTGCTTCAAGCATGTACCAGCGCCCAGCCAATTGCTGCTTGGCTGTTATGGCAAACGGAAGATCAGAGGAAATAGAGTGGACCCCGAAAATGCTGGCCCGACCGGGAACGGCATGACGGCACTGCTGAGAATATGCAAGGACCTGACGGAATAAATTTGACCAGACGTCTTCGTGCACGGCATAGACGGCCCGATGCATCGGTGTCCACAACTGGCAGCCATGAAGCGCCTTCTGGGACCTTCCCGTCTACATACATACCACACGCGAGAAAGACTAGTCACTACCTCTCCCGTGGGAGGCGTACAAAGCGGGCAGCTCATTGTTCTGACTACTGTGGAGTCTTGACACGATCCAGCGCAAAACGCTGTGTAGTTCTACTCCACGCTGTGAGGTAATCCGGAGCCTGCCAAGTGGCCAAACGGCCCATACAAAGCAGCATCGCAGACAGGCATCCGTCGGATAGCAACTACCGTCCATAACTCCGGACCCTTGTAGCAGGAACGAGGGGGTCTCCACCATCTATAACCTGCAATTTCGTTATTTGACCCTATGCATCTGGTAACTGAATAGACTGCAGGGTTGCATTGTACATAGATCCAGACGCCGAACGAAATAGTCTCGCTACCCTGGGATCAAGGACAAACCGGTCGGTCTCTGCGTGCTATTCACCGAGCGCTGGGTGCCTTGCGAGTTGGGCTTGTATGCATCGCGACCTGAACAATAGGAAATATATCTACGCTAGTGGTCCTATACTAAATTCGGAATAACGATCGTAAGCCTTGTTGTAATATAACGATTTAGACTTGCTTGCTGCTAAGCTGATCGACAAGGACGGGCCGTTGCGGACAAAGACCGGATACTGTGGAGAAGCACTACGTGAGCCAGGCAGTCGAATGAAATCGTCTAGTCAGGTCTCAGTTGTATTGTTGCGAAGACTTGAATGGCGCTGGGTGGATTACATACAACTGCGTGTAACCGAACAATGAGCTCCGGAACAAAACCGTGTCAAAAGCCATGACAAGCCATTGAAGGGACCCGAAAATCTGTGTTAAGCTGTTTCACCCTCGCTCTGCCTATAATAGTACGTGTTGTCTGTATGCTGCTATGAGGTGGAGCGATACTTTTCCAGCTAGCATGTGGGGTCATTCACCACATGTATGGGGGGCCCAACGCGCTTTGGTGGAGCTGAACCATCCCATAGTCTCATTGTGAGAAAGGCAGAGCTGCCACCATCAAATCGTCGCATTTCCCTTGATTTCCACTTTACCCCTCGGGTGAAAACTGTATAATAAACGAGGTCTTTCATTACCTTACCATATGCAAAATAGACTATACCCGTGATTCCAGTACATGCAAACGTGTACAGCTATTTGCGTCACCCATGACGTTTGGGGTGCGAGGGGTTGATCGAGGAGAGTGCGTACTGAGGGACGGCGTCGAACTTGGCTACAACGCGAATGTCCGTGATGACAAAAATTGGGTAATACTTTTTATCCATCGATGAATCCGGCTCAGCAAGATGTTAGATTGCGTCCCTCCAGTGTCTTATGCCCGAAAGTCCTCCGGACGAATGCTAGCAGGGGCACCGATTCTGCATATTGGAAACGAGCAATCTACAGTACTTCATTCGGGATGAGACATCAATCCCTCGCCAACCAGGAGCTTTGGCTACCCTGGTAAACGCTGTGACAACCAGCACGAAAAACAGACAAAGCATGAGCAGGAATGTGCGATGGGGAGCCGCTTTCAAATCGAGTCTAGCAGATGCTGACATCAGGAATGGTACTATCACGAATGAAAGTGAACTCACAGCGGAAGTTCTTATTCTCACTGGTCCGAGATAGGGTGTCAGTGGAAGTATAGCGTGCCTGGCTAGGTACTCACCAATCAGTCAAGTCAGTCACATCGTCGTCAGTTTCCGGAACTGGAGGCCCGTACTCCCGGTCACGGCGACGATTCTGTCAAAATAGGTCGTCAGGCCTAACTCCGATGCAGCAGTAGACGGAAACAAAGACCACCTACCTCCCTGACATAGTACGTCCTCAAAATGACGAACAGGGTCCACTGGAAGCCAAAGCATACCATAGTCGAAGTGAATCCCGTAAGATACTGGGGTGTCTGACCATCGTAATACAAGAACGGTCCCACTAGAATCATATTAATGAGTGCCCTGCGGGAGAGCGAGGCTTGAACTCACCGACATTACCGAGACTGTAGCCTAGGAAAGCCATTGAGGTCACCGTGATGCGCTTTCTACAATAGTTTGGTATCAATATTCGTTGACATACGAATCCATGAAGAGAGGCCAGCTTACGTGTAGCCTCCAACATTCTGTGCAGGAATCTGAACGATGATGGCGCAAGTCGCAGCTGAGAGCATGATCAGAGTGGTACGATGGCCAAATCACAAGAGCAACATACCATAAGCAGGCATGAAGCAAACGCCAACCATTTTCCCGACCTTGTACCCAGTCGTCGGTAGCGCAACCTGGAGTAGGAAGCCTGTAAATGATGGTACCAAAGCCAGCCTAAGATAGTCGCAATCAGTGATAGATTTAGAAACAAGGCTCTCCTTCTACCCACATGGCCGAAAATATGACCCATCTCTTGGCTTTGATAGCCAGGACGCCGCACGATTGCATCCATACCACCTGCGCTATACCGGTGGCGATGCCGAGCAGCGCGGACTGAAGTGATGTAAAGCCCAAGGAAGCGACAATCAGGGCATTGAAATTCCCGTATCCGCCGTTCGGCAGTTCGTTGAAGAAGCAGCACAGAACTGGGAGTCATGTCAATTATGCCTGCGAATCATTACGAGAGATGCAACTGACATAACAGAAGTCCTTGGGAATCCTTTCTTGGGTTGAGAGCTTCCAGGATTTGATATCGTTTGATTTTTGGGTTTCTCGTTCCCGTCTGTAAAGGGTAGATGTAAATGATGAAAATATTCGAGAGGATATTGGCATACCTTATTGGTGCTGAGCCGATGGACAGCGACAGCCTTCTCCCTTTCGGTAAGGAAACGGGCGGTCTGAGGACTCGATGGGAAGAAGAAGAAGATCACGATGCCCCAAAGAGTGGAGACGCCGCCGTTGAGGATGAAAATCCATTTCCACGATGGTAAACTAGACTTTATCTGACCTGTTCCAAAGCCTACGAGTCCGCCGATCTGTGGATTGAAAAATGAGTGAGGGTTCCTTGGGAAGGACAGGTATTGGATTCGACTCACCGCTCCGGCATAACCATTCATCGACCACCTTTGGCTTGTATCAGCTCATGACTCATCCAACTCAGAGATCCACTCACCATATCAACACTCGAAGCTAAATACCGGAAAGCCATCAGCACGCTTTCGTACATCGTTGATCGGATCAAGATGAAGACTCACAGGTTGCTCCTTGCGAAGATAGAAGACCGATGTGATGAGAACAAATGCTGGCGTGAGGACACTCTCTAAACATCCTAGACAGAATCGTTGAGCCGCTATCCCACCAAAGGCGGTGCAAAGGGATGTGCTCATCAAGCATAGACCCCATATCTGCGGCGGTCAGACGATAGTCGTCTCCTGATTGACTCACGATAATGACAGAACCTAGAACGCGACCGGTGTGAAAGTGCTGGGCGACGTAGCCCATTGGGTCTATTCGTCTAGTCTTTAGTTTCACTTTTCAGCAGGTCGTAGAGCGACTCACATTCGAAGAAGAAGCTATAACTGTCCTCAGCATCATGCAGGCGTTCAGTGAGGTTGCATTACTTACTACCCGATATAAAAGAGGGATCCGAGTAGCGAGCTGGGGCTTCGATTAGTGGTGTGCCCGTAAATATCAGGTAACAAACTGACTATTGCGAAGCAGACAATCCCAAGGTCGTCTTCATCCCAAACAATGCTCCATATCCCAGAGACGATTTATCAAGCGATTGAAGGATATAGGTGCAGCACTGTAGTGGACAACTCATCAGACTATGTTTCTGCCACCAGATAGAGATGGCTTGAGGACATACCATCATCGGCATGAGATACATATCAATCTTCCTTCGGACTCTGGCATGCTCCGCTTCAACTTCATAGTCTTCGACAATCTCATTGGTGGAGACCTTCGATTCGATGATATCGACCTTCTCCGTCGAGTCCGGGGGAGTGTTGGAGAGGGTCACTTCCTGCGAGCGGCTAACGGTAGTCATCTTCCAATGAGGGTTATTGATATTTGACGAGGGTCGCGGTTTGTCGCAATCCTACTCCCGTGAGCTTTATACCTCGACATGGAGCTGTTATCGGGGACGATACACATCTTGTAACCCCCACCATCAGAGTATAGACGCAATCGCTCAATTCCAGTGAATCTGGTCGAGATCTTCGGTTGGTGGGGGCAAGTGGGGGCAGTCAGGGTGGCCTGGCAGGTGGCGCCGGCAAGAGCTATCAGCAGCTCAGTCCATTATTGGGCCACTTCCCGTTCGTTTGGACAGTTCAGATACAGAGACATACACAGGCAAGCGTGCAACTTCGGCTACATCTGGATCGAGATACGAGTACCTGAAAACATGCATGCATTGAAAGCAATGCTACATACCCAGACACATATATGCTACAGGTCGTCTCCTCGACATCATGACAATGAATTACCGCAAACCCTCGCCAAAACCGGAAGACATTCCCTCACTAATCGAAATGTAAGCGTTGACGTACCACAGGACTTTCAACCAAACGAGAACAGCATTCATACCTGCATACGATCTTGACTGCTCCAACCGCTTCATGATCCATCCCCCCAGTATCCGCATGCCACTCAGTGACGGTAGAGGGCTTCCGATTGATGTAGCCGCGATGAAGGTTGAGCAGCATTCCTGCGCCTGATCCTGTACCTTACAGTCAATCCTTATCCTGTGCACAGGTTCTCCGACTTACCATCTCGTTATTTTCTGTGGCTTGGGAGGTCGAATGGAACCGGCGATGACTCGAGTGGAAGCACCACAGTACGAGCTGCAATCAGTGGTAAGGAAACATTTTTGTAAGGCGGTGTCACTCACGTAGGACATATACATTGCTCTTCCATGATTGACAGAGAGCTGCCAGTCGGTATGATACTGCTTGTCTCTCAGCATCGTCCACATTTGACCCATTTGACTCACGTTCAGGACTAGGGAGAGATACTCTGCGCTGGTCTGCACGACCTGTATACTCTCCGGATTCACAGCCCATGCCCGAACCTTCTTGCTAGCCTCGACGTAATTATGCGGATGGACAAGCAGATTCCCACTTCTCGTTGCGCCGGCGAAGATCTGGACTGCTTGACTAGAGTCTATATCAGAAATTGCCTGGACTCAGGCGTCAAGAGGGAAACTTACCAGTTGACGCTGACGTCTAGCATGGCTAGTATGAGAAAGTCCTGGAAGCATGTAACGGATGGCCTTGAGTCTATGAATGCGGCTTGCCAGTCGTCTGACAACCGACCGCTGAACGTGCTGTATGCTTTCTTGAGGACTATAGATGACTGTAGTCAGCGTGGCTCAGAAAAAAAAACGACATCCGATCTTACATCTCGTCCAGTGCAGTCGAGCACTGGAAGCAGTTTCAGCAGCTTTTATTTTTATCAGTGATGTTCCACGTATTGCACCAAGCTCACCAATCATATTCCGTCGATTCATGTCCCATCCAACAGCCATTAAGCAATGCAACAGGACCAAACGTGCAAAATCCCTTCCTTGACGGAACACATCCGCCGCAGATAGTCTACTGGCGTCGCCTGAGACTAGCATCTTCAGTGACCGCCGAAAACTATCGGGCGCACGACCACGAGTCTCCGCCCATACTTGAGCGGTGGGGGCTTCCCATTGGGCATTGTCGCAGGGGAGGTCGAGTTGATGCTCGAAGGGCGTCAAGGCTCGTGATGGGAGTTGATCGAAGAAACTGGCGTATTCTGACTGGTCATGAGTCAGTGGGGAGATGGTCAGGTCGAGCTTACATCTCGCATGATGATGACGGCTGCTATGCTGGAAGCTTCTTGTTCAGCTGATGTTCTTCGAGTCAGCCAAGGAAGAAGGTGAAGCTCACCGGGTCCGTGACTCTGCACAGATCCACTGCTTCCATCTCTCCTCCAGATTTGACACTGATTGTCGTTCCGCACGAACAGTGTAGTTCCCCCTTCGAGCAAGCTTCAATGAGATGAAATCAGTCAAATTGTCACATCCTCTGATTACGGACTCACAGTCAAAGCTAAAGCATTGAAAGAATGAGCCATTTCATGCTGACTTCGATCCAGCTCATGCCCCACCATAGTGCAAATAATCAAAGCCTGGAAAGCCGACATATCAAGTGGGAATCCAGTCAAATCATTCTGTCTTGTCAGCAGGCATCCGATAGAGTCCAACATACAGCCAGAATAACCCCTCGAAGTCTCGCTGTGATCTGCGTCGCCAGGTCAAAGTCTGTCTCGTCTTCACAAATGCTTGCCCCCTTCGCTATGATCGCACATAGGAGGGCGAGATGGCAATTTGAGACGCCAAATGTCGGTTTGTGAAGTAGCGGGTACTGTGGGTGGAATTCCAGAAAGTACTGAGAGATGTAGAGTCCTAAGCGGGTTGTTGAGAATGCTGAGGATTGAGCCACAGCTGGAATTGCCTGTCATGATGTATAGGCAGTCAGCAAGAGGATTCAGTATCTGGAATGACTCACACCGAGGTATTGGCAACATTGATACCAACGTTCCAGAGTCACCTCATACACTTCACTGGGCGACTGAGCGGTCAGTCAACTGCGATGAGCTATGCCAACTTACTTCTTGCCTCCATTCCAACCCCTCATCCTGTCCAAGCGGAGCAAACATGTCCGTCGCAGACCAAGTGGTAACATCACCATCACTCCAATTAGTCGCCCACATCTCAGCAATCCAGTCCTCGAAAGACTGTGTGTCGCCGCCGATGTCAACATTCGCCTGGATGTCATATGGAGCTATGCCAAAATCTGCATGAGCAATAGTTGAATGATCGGGAGGAGCTACAAGGACTCCAGCTGAGGGCGGTGCTGAACCCGTTGAAGAGCCTGCCAGTGCCGGGTTATCCATGTCGATCTCGGAATCCTCGTCCCCGTTCACAGGAGAGTGCTCTCTCCCGTCTGCAGAATGATCAGAGAACCCAACAGCCTGGTGGGGAGCGTTGATCCGGATGACAGCGGAATGCTTGTCGACATGTTTTTGGTATACCTCTCTTCTTGCAAATCTATATCTTACTTTCAGCAAGTGATAACCGCAAGCGATGATACAGTCAAACCTCACCCACGACCGCATTGACTGCAAGTGAATCTCCTAGCTGAATCGTGGTTCCTCGTATGCCGTTGTAGATGATCTGTCAGGTCACAATCGTCTCTTGTCAGCCTTGGCAGGTTATACTAAGCCACAAGACAGATCTCACCATGCCGGGAATACACCTTTCCACAGCCTGTTACTGTACAGCTGTAGAACACCCCTGCCTTTGACCGCTTCCCTAGCATCTTCCCAATCGTAGACCACAAGCCTATTGAGAATCTCGTAAACAAACCTCTCTCATCTCAACTTGATCCAACCGCAACAGACAACCCAAGCAGTCTTCCGATGGAACGCGTATCTAAGCCGAGCACGAATAAGGTGGGGTAAGTTATCATACTCAGATTAGTGGTAGGTGGGGGCACATGGGGGCAAGTAAACGGCGTTGACCGAGGCTTATCGTGTTTTCGATGCTCAGATTTGGGAGATTATACATTTGTGGGGGCAGTGGGGGTCAGGTTGATCTCATTGATTCCTCATTGCCCGAATGGCAGGTTGAGCTTGAAGAGTGGGTGCCGAGATAGAGGGGCTAACAACTATGCTAGCCGAGGTCTCCTCGGTGGGGTCGAGTGGGGGCTGCGTTGCAAGATTGACGATACTGAGGGTCATATGTATTCTAGCAAATCTGATTCCTCCAAGACGCCCTCAACGTGAAGGGAGCATCGTAGCCATTCCTCCAAAGCAACGTTCTGATATGTTCGCCCTACTCTCCGCCGCAGCGGCTCTCCTAATATCTTCGCTGGCAGTCGCCAAATCCTCTCAAGTACCTCTCCTAGGAGCCTTCCAGGGAAACAATGCTTCAGCTCTCCACGCCCACGCTATCGACCTCATGACCCGTTTCCCCCTGATTGATGCCCATGTAGACCTACCCCCAATCCTTCGAGCTATCGGTGAATAATCCTCTTCCTGCCCATTCCTACGTATATCGCTGATACAAAAACCAGAACGACGTCAGCTCGATGCTGTAGATGCACTTGCGACCCATGTCCCGGGTCATGTGGATATCCCGAGGATGAGAGCCGGACATCTTGGTGGACTGTACATGGTGGCCTGGGCGCCTTGTTCGAGTATGATTGACGTAGATGAAGGCCCAGATTTCCTGGGTGCTACTGATGTGAGTGTGCCACTTGCCTTTGTTCGCTATTCCGTCGACCAGCTGCTCGAGACTGATTTTATCGGGATACGATAGACGGTTCGAGACACTATTGAGATACTCGATTTAATCCAGAATGTCATTGCCAGTCATCCTTCGGTAAGCGCCGACATTTGAGACCTTGTCGAGAGATAATCAGTTCAAAACGATATCACTGATCATAACCCTCTAATACCAGACCTTTCAATTCGCTAGGTCATCCGCCGATATACGTGACGCGTTCGCGAACAAGAAAATCGCAGCTCTAATTGGGATGGAGGGGTGAGTTCTGAGAGTCTTGATTCCGTATAGAAGGTGTCCTGCTGAGACGGTATGCGTTAGTGCACATTGCCTAGGGAATTCTTTGTCAACTCTCCGCATCTACGCCCAGCTCGGTGTCCGGTATCTAACCCTTACCCATATCTGCCACAATGGCAAGTAGTTTCCATCGTCGAGACCAGAGCGGGTCATTGATTTCCACGCCCCACAGCGTTTTCATCATCCGCCGGAGACGGATCGACGATCCTCCCTGTACACCCTGGGAACGGATTGACAGATCTTGGACGAGAGCTGATCTCGGAGCTCAATCGTTTAGGGAGTACGTCATCAGCGGCTTGTGGATGAAGTGAGCTGACGTTGTGATTAGTCATGGTAGATCTTTCGCATACGTCTGTACCCGTTATGGAAGAGGTTAGTTCCTTGGAAGGTGCGGCCTTCAGACTGATATTCTAACCCCTCTTAGGCCATCAAGATATCCAAAGCTCCAATAGTCTTCACCCATGCTGGTTCTAGGACTGTTACCTCCCATCCTAGAAATGTGCCAGACGACATCCTCAGGTTGATAGGAGATGGAGGAGGCCGGAATGCTGGGGTCGTGTGAGCCGGTCTCTGCTTGATGCAGGATTTGCAAGCTCATAGTATTGCCCAGGATGTCCGTGTTCTACCCCCCGTTCGTCGACCCCGAAAGGCCGACAGTAGCCAGAGTAGCCGACCACATCGAACACATTGCCGGAATAGTCGGCAAGAAACATGTAGGCATCTCCTCAGATTTCGATGGCATGTACGGATCAGTCGATGGACTTGAGGATGCTAGCAAGTATCCTAATCTAGTGAGTTTGCCCTGCACAACTAGGCCACTCTGGCTTATACTTTCCTTCAGATCATAGAGCTACTTTCTAGAGGATGGAGCGACGATGAGATCGAAGATGTGATGGGGGGCAATCTGATGAGGGTGATGGACGAGGTCGATGAGATTGCGCTGGAGCTGGCATCTACGCAGCCTTCGAGAGCTGTTTATGATAAAAGGAAAGACCTTCCGGCTAGGTGGGGAGGAAAGAATGATTGGTATCTCCCGATGGATGTCAGGGAGGCCGTGAAGCGAGTTCGACGTCGGGATGAGCTTTAGTAGAATAGACGAATCAAGAAGAATCCACTTGTGTGAGGTCTCGCCTTTCGCGCTGGCATTGGATTCGACTACTGCAGCTAGCATCATGAAAGGACCTGAGAGATCATGATCAGGTGTTGGTCTGCTGACATTCTTGTTCTTGTTCTTGCTCTTGTCCTTGTCCTGTAGTTGACCAGGAAGAAGTGCGCGTCAGAACGAGATGAAACTCGCGTAGGGTATATAAGGGGGAGTGATAAGGGGGTGCACGTGAATGACGTGGCACATCTGAAACGGGACCTGACTGGACTGGCTGCTGGCCTGGTTATGACGGAAGAGTAAGTGACAACTATAACTATACAACTATACTTCTCCCTCTCAACCACTAACCATCCTCACACAAGTTTCATCCCCATCCCATCCCACACCATCTCAGACCCACTACATCACACGCTCCCCCCCATGCTACGTTGAGAAGAGAAAACCCCATCTTCCCACACGCGTCGCGGGCCATGACACAGGGCCGGCCCACCAATCGCCCCACGGCCCACCCTCTCCCAGCCATTATCGTAACCCCCATTGCTGACGAGCAGTTCCACTCAACCCTTGCGACCTCGACTACTACTGCCTCATCTCTCACTCCGCTTTCATCACAGAATGACAACCCTCCGTCTCAAGGTTTGCATCCTCAGTCTCAACATGATGACGCAGTCGGACCTCGAGAAAGCAGTCTAGTATGGCGACCGCGTATGAGCCCTATCAGCGGCATTTCTGGTAAAATGGGTAAAGGAAAAAAGGGTTGGGGAAGTTTGCCCATCAATATTCTTCAGTAAGTCGGATGCTATTTCCCTTTGTATGCACCACATGCAATGCACACATATGATCGTCTGCTCTAACCTAATCTTTGCAATCAGCAAAATATTCGATCACGCGCGAGCTGATATCGATCTCGACGCCGTCTTACATCACTCGTACGCCAGTAGCCCCAGGACAGATGAGCTTGCCAAAGCTCTGGTGGACAGAGTTTGGCTCTGTCAGATGCGTCTCGTGTCTCTTGGATGGCGAGATGGGGGTGAGTCGGCATTCCCCCAGATTATGGATGCAAGAAGGCCAACCAGCTGATGTCCCCCTTTTTTTCAGTTGATTCGCACCCTTTCTGGCCTTCGTACACACTCATTCTTGACCCATCTCGCTTACACGAATCCACCATTACCGACCTGCATTCGTCACGATTGACACCTTCTACACCATCCTTCCCCACCCTCTTTCATCGCTCCAGATCGACAACCCTACATACGTGTATCGCTTGTCGCTTGAACCATCCGTCGCGCCTAGGTCTGTATCCTGCAATCAACAAGCGCCTCACCCTGACGAGCAAACTCGGACTGGCGCCGACATGTGACAGACATTTCCAACACTATTGCGTTAATTGTCTACGCGAAGATTTCGTCCCGAGCCCCTTGAGAGCCCATAAGGCCATCAGTCCTCGGCCAAGGGCATTCAATTTGGTCACGGCCATATGGGGAGATACGGATGAGAACGGTCAAAATCTGCCGGAATTCGGATATGTCTGCTCCGATTGTCGGCATTTCGCCCTCTACGCCGAGATCAAGAAGGTTCTCATGGAGTGCGCTCGAGGTGGCACGCTTAGAGGAGAGCGCTCGCGGTGGTCAGATACAATTGCTTATCGGACGTATGTGTCTGACGGAAGCGGCGGAACAGCGCAAGATGTAGCAGCAAAGGCTGTCGAGGAACAGTGGTTAATAGACCAAACGAGATGGCAGGAGTTGTTCCCAACTGCACTGGAATTACAGAATTACATGAAGGATCTGAAATCCAGGCATCAACGAATGGGATATGAAGAAGACGACCGAGGTGCAGACCATCGACACGCGATGATCGCCGAAATCAGGGGCGAGGATCTCACGGCCGTTGATTGTGATGATGACGCAGATGAGATGAGGGACCTTTACGAAGAGTGGCAACACCAGGCTCGGAATAAGAGAGCTAGAGAGAAGTTTAGGGATGATTATGAGGATGGGTATATCGACGATGATGAATCTGAGTCTGAAGATGAGAATGAGCTCAACGAGGAAGTGAGTTTGCAGATTCTCACCAATGGCAAAAAGATTTTGGCTGATCTTGTGGGCTGCCTCAGTACCTCATTAAACTCGAGCAAGGGTGCATCAATGACTGGCTGAATGATCGAATTCGCTATGGGTTTTGGGTCGCACCGTCCGACGAACTCATGCACATCGTCCACGGCGGGTTCCACCATCCCTTCCACGAGCTTACTCTGGGTTCACACTGCCCTAGTCCAAGCAACGAGCCTGCCGGCAGCTACACTTCGAAACGCGCTCTCAGAGATCGAGCCGGTATCGTGAACCTCTCATCTCTTGGACTTGTAGGGCAGGGGGTCCGTATGGATCCCTTTTTGCCCCCAACAAATCTACTCCAACGTCTGGACGTCGCTTTTGCCCGGAAACTGAGCGAGAGGCTAGAGGAGCCTTTCAGCCAGTTGACCGGATACATGGACGTTATTTACCAAGATGATCCGAGGCGAAAGGAGCAGATTGCGGGGGCTTTATCTATCCCTGATCTGCTTTTGTGGTTGAGACGACCGGAGATCTGGGTATGTGGCCATCTAGCCCGAGAGGCGATGATAGAGTACCGCATTCAGCAAGCAATTAGAGTGGCAGAGAACGACAAAGTCGCGATGGATAACGCCTCTGATCCTGGAGGATCCTCGATACAGTCTAGTGACGACGAGACTGATGATCAGGTCGGGAATAAAACATCATCTCCTCGAATCGAGGTTGTGGATGATGGCCGAGCTGATGAGTTTTACGATTATGGGATTCAAGAGGTGGATGATCATGACGGCAGCGACGAAATGGATGTCGAAGACAACAATTCCAGCCCGACGCCTCCCGAGGACTACGCCAACCTGCTCTCGAGCGAAGCGTCCTCCCCTCTCGACAGCATCGCTTCCCATACGGGTGAAGGAGCTAGCGGCGAAGCGATTATCCCAACATCTGCTTCTGTGCGGACATCGACGTCGCCTTCTTTGGGTAAGCGTAAAGCCTCAGAAGAGATACCCGCCAATGAAGTCACGACCGACAACGGGCCGGCAAATAAAAGACAGACTCGGTGTCCGCCAGACGCCGAGGATGGGGAACAGGCAATAGAGATGACTCGGACACTTAGTGGGAGTGGCAGTTCAGACTCTGGAAGTGGAAGTGTGGTGGTTCCCCTTACTCCGGAGGAGGTGGAGATGCGGCAATTGCCTATGGGGGGATTCAGTGTGGACGACGCAAAAGGGAAGATCAAGATTGATCTCGGTGCTGCTCAGCAGAGTGCGGTCACTGTCGAGGACAGCACCCATGTGGAAAGCCTGACGGCAGAATCGAGATACAAAACCAATGAGGTCGACCGGAATGATCACACCGCCGCAAGTTCGAATGCATCGGCATCCAGATCCCCTCCACCGGCTGTCGTCGTGCCATCTCCCTCGACGGCTCGGCGTCGTCGGCCGACCTCGAGTTCTGAGGCAGAATCTGCTGGTGTTCAAACCTATGGGCCCGCCCTGGACCAATTCGCACACTTGAGTCCAATCCCGCAAGCCAGCTTGCATCCCACAGAAAGCCCTCTGGAAGCCTATCAGGCCGGGTATCGACATCTGATCGTCCCCTGTACCTCTTCATCCTCTTCCGATACCTCGACGCCGACCCTCCCAACAAGGGAGCAGCAAATCAATCCAGTCCTCTCGCGACCCAATCGATACAGCAAGCCCGTCCGGCACTTCAATGGCATCAAGAATCTGCATACCCCTCTCGATTCGATCCCATTCATCCCCTTTCCGACTCACAAGCTTGGCCCTGAGGCTGAGGATATCATCCTACAAGCTTGGGCTTCGGCTTGGGAGTCTTGGAGGGAGTGTATGTGCAGGATATGTGAACGGGCTCGCTGGAGGCAGACCGAGGCGAACTACCTGTCCATGACACCTGGAACGGCTGCGAACTTCTTATCGGTCTTGCCTGGTCTATTGAATCAGTTCGGAGCTCATGTCCAGCCTCCAGAGGTGACCGGGAAGGGCAAGGAGCGGGCGGGGTAGACGACGATATGCGGAGGGCCGACTGCGAATAGGACCAACACAATGTGGCAGACATGTATTTGAGGAAATTGAAAGAGTCTTGAAGAGGTAGTCAAAAGGACAGAGGACAGCTATGGAGCGCTTTGTGCATCAATCAACTGGTAGATCACATTATTCCGCTCTGATTCAGTTGTCTATCAAGGTACTTGTACAAGTGTATTCATAACGTGCCAAGTTGTTCATGGGCTTGTTGATAGTTGTAGTATATGAGAAGATGAGGTCTTGCAGGCAATGTTTATGCATCCGCCATGGTGCGCCCTGGAAGATGGGAAGATGCCAGGTTTGCGGCGATCCGGACTATCAACAGATCTATCTCTCGGAATCAACCAACCACGACGCCCGGATTACCGTTCACTTGTGATTCCAGAATCATAAGATGATGGTAGTACAACGGTGCAGACGTTTAGCTACATAGTCGCCTACGTTTCCAATCTTGCTATCGACGTATACAAAACCATACACCGGAAATGGCACCCTCACCCATCCTCCTCATCCCGCTCCTCTTCCTCGCCCTCCTCCTTCGAAGGGCATACCACCGTCTCCGTACCGAGCTGTACAATGGAATACCAAGACCCCCCCTCGTTAGCTCTTGGATCCCTTTTGTAGGGAGCGCGCTGAGTATGGCGAGCGGAGATCAGTTCTGGGTGAACACTGTGTAAATTGCTTTCAAGTCAGCGATACTGGTGGTTAGCTGATAGATCCTGGAAGGGCGAAGTATGGACCGGCGGTTCGGATATTGGCTGTGGGACAGACTAGGATATTCATTACTACTCCACAGGTATGTCTTCCATCCGTCACTTCTCTTCGAGCGGATGAGCGAAGGAAGGTGTTGGGATTGGATTGACATGCAGATACTGATGTTTAATGACGATAGCTTATTGCACACATATACAAGAGCTCCAAGACGTAGTGAGTATCCATGAAACCATTAGCGAGAATAAGCTAGACTAATATCTCCCAGCGATTTTCTCTATTACCGAAAACATTTCCAACACATCATCTTCGGTATGGTAAGTTCTCCGACAGCTTAGGCGTCGTACGGAGTCAATACCATAACCACAAAACCACGTTTCCAGCTTACTCTGGGCTATAGGAAGAATCTGCAGCGTTCGCACCAGTTATGCATCACACACTGTTCGATAACCACCGAAGAGGGATGCAGCCTGGTGCGATTGACGGGGCTGTTGGGAGATATGTCGACGAGCTGGAGAAATGTCTCAGCGGTCTACTGGGTGAGATAGGCGATCTTGGCAAGGAGATCGATATGGTAAAAGACATATTCGAAATTATCGTGAGTACCTCCAACCTCCTATAATCGAAAGCCAATTAATCTAGGTATCAGTACACGGCTTCCACCAAAGCCTGGTTCTCCCCTTCCTTCCCCTCCGCCCAAACGCTTGAACCCTTTATTAAATTTGACAAAATATTCCCAGTACTAAACCTAACCTCCATCCCGGAAGTGGTGCGCTCGCCAGCGTTCTCTGCACGGGAGAAGATCTTGAAGGAAATTGAGGATTGGTGGGCTTCTATTGGGGAGAAGGAGCGGGCGGAAATGGCTCCGGCTCTCATCGCTATGTGGGATGTTAGCGAGGGTGAGGGGTGGAATGCACGTAACTGGGCGGGGGTGTTTTTGGCTGAACTATGGGCTTTAGAGGCAAAGTGCGTGGTCCCTCTGTATCTCTTCAATGTGATGATTCAATGTGCTGATTCAACATGTCCCTTATCGAATTCTCCCCTGGTGTTACTCCTACAGTGCCCCCCTTGGTATGTCTTTACTTGCAACGCAGTTCGAGCTGGAGCTGACTTATCACAGCGGCCATCTGGACCGTCGTCGAGCTTGTCAGAAGACCGTCCCTCCTCGCAGCATGCCAACAAGAAGTCGCCAAAGCCATAGCCTCCCTCCCACCTCCGCAAACTCTCTCCACTCTCCTCCACCAATCCCCATCCTCCCTACCTCCAGCTCTCCCAACGCTCCATGCAGCCTTCCAAGAAACCCTCCGATTCTACACATCCACTCTCTCCCTCCGTCTGGTACAGGAGGATACTACTCTTCCGGCTTCTCTGCTCGGCGGCGTAAAGGGCAGCGAGGCGGGTTATAGCTTGAAGAAAGGAGAGGAAGTGGTTTGTGTTACGAGATATAACCATGTGGATGTTGAGGGTGATTGGGGGAGGACGGCGGATGTTTGGGATTGCCAGCGATTCCTTCGTGAGGGTGAGGGCAAGGGGGCTAAAGGGACTATGAATCCTTTTGGTGGTGGGGTTTCGATGGTACGTGAGACGTTCTCGTTCTATACATATTGAGGACCGCCTATTCTAACCCATGGCTTTACCTTTCAGTGTGAAGGTATATCCATTTCCCATTCATCTCGCGGCCACTCTGCCACTCCAATCCAATCCCATCAAGTCAGTCAAAAGAAGCTGACACAGTGACCCAGGGCGCCATTTCTCTTCAGCAGAGATCCTAACCTTCCTCGCAGCTTTCGTCTACCAATTCACCCCGACCATCGTCGACGGAACCGACACAATGCAGAGGGACATGCAGCGGATAGGGTTGGGGGTTATGCATCCCAAAGGCGGGATGCGGGTCAGGTTGCATCGGAGACAGATCTGAACCCGTTCAGATTGGACAGGGTTGGATCGGCAGGGTCGTCGTGCACCACTACAAGTGTGCAGGTAAACATGTGCGCGGTGCGGTATGAGGTGTTATTCTTGAACCATTGATCCTATTGAGGGGTAAAATCTTAACGAAAGAGACATCTGATGGCGACGACCAACGTACAAGACAAATCGAGTATGACATCATGTAAATGCTTACAACTTGCCGACGATCATTCATTCGTAGGTTTGGCATACGGCCTGCATCTCGATCATGCACTCAGTCGGCCCAGCGACCTCCTCCCCCAG
The DNA here is from genome assembly GCA_001599695.1 of Phaeotremella skinneri. Classification (NCBI taxonomy): domain Eukaryota; kingdom Fungi; phylum Basidiomycota; class Tremellomycetes; order Tremellales; family Phaeotremellaceae; genus Phaeotremella; species Phaeotremella skinneri. The sequence goes on along the minus strand of BCHT01000013.1, from coordinate 88,453 downwards.
TCCGACTCTGTATCTTCTCTCACTTCCAATAGAGCCAGGATTCTATGCAGAGCCTCGGTAACTCTGATCAAGCAGCTCAGTTGACAGTCTTGTAGAACCCATGGGGCCAGCTTCGTCCATAGGGGTTGAGCTTGCCGACTGAGTGAAGAAGTCAGGTCTAGAATCTTCCAGATCCACGAGACCATAAAGGTCCCATAGGTCGCAAGATCACAGAGATGGACTAACCAAAACCTCCAAGTTCAGGTTTAAGCGGCATCTAAACTGCGTCAGTCGAGCTCAGAAAGAGAACTTACAGGCCCATATCTTGGCCAACCATAATTAAACCCCATCCCACCTCCCCAACCACCCGCCGAATTCGGCACAACGCCATACACCCCACTCCCCCTTCCTTCTAAGTATGCTACGACCGCTGGTGGTAGTCCCCATTCTGGGAGTGGAGGTGGAAGGTCACCAGGTACGTGCGCCCAGTAGCCACCTGAGTTCCCGCCGTTCATCATGGCTAGGTGAGGTCCGTTTGGGTTTGGGGGCATGAAGGAGGCTCCCGGGTAGGTTGAGAGGTGGGGGTGAATGTGGAATGCCATTTTACGACGATTCAATGACTGGATAGATGTTTCTGGAGTTTTAGATCGAGCAGTTGTAGAAATAGTATCGAGTGGGTTTGATGTATTTGGTGTAGATTGATGGTAATCAATGAGGGACGAAAGAAGATTGCGCATTGGAATCCAGGAGGAATGTGATCTGCACATCTCCCACACATCCCACGCTCAGAACAAAGGAAGACCTTTGCATGAGAAGCCATATCAATCGGAAGGCCGTCTTGGAGGATAAAGGAAGGTCAGGTTCACCCTGCCAAGTGGCGGAACCACACTTAGCTGAGAGATGGTGGGACAGTGCATGCAGTTGCAATATATGCTGTTACATTCCACACAATGACAGCTGCTAATCGATTATCAAGAGGTAACAATGACAGCTAAGCCTGTAGTGGACAATTCTTTCCGCCCGTTCTCACATTCTCAGTGCTGCAGCCACGTTTTTCTCACAGACCGAGCTCCTCCTTGGAGTCTGTTAGCCAAGAGGCAACACATCCACTGACGCCCATGTTCACAAATACCAGCCGACTCCTCTCCATCTCTTAGTAGGCGCCGCCGCCCCCGTTACCGTACCGCGGTTGGCCGTAGGCATACCATGTCCTCCCCGGACCACCTGGAAAAGTAGGGTTGCCCATCTGGTCGATCGGTTGGTTTCCGTACGCGACCCCGTGTTGCCCCGCATAGTTATACGGGTGCATCCCCTGCAATGAAGTGTTAGCTTGGGTCTTCTCATATGTCCGTATCTATGGTTTGTGCCCCTTATCATACCGGAGATTAGCTGGTCGAATTAAGAAAAACCTCATAAACTCACCGGTACAGCCTGGGCCTCGTTCATCGGCATCCCAGATGCACCCATCTGCCCCATCGCCCCCATCTGGCCCATACCTCCCATCTGGCCCATGGCCCCCATCTGGCCCATACCTCCCATCTGGCCCATACCTCCCATCTGGCCCATAGCCCCCATCTGGCCCATACCTCCCATCTGGCCCATACCCCCCATCCCCGGCGTCCCTGGCGTCCCGCCCATACCACTCATCATCATAGGGTTCATACCCATGCCACCCATTCCCATTCCCATCCCAGGCATTCCCATCCCCATCCCAGGCTGCATTCCTCCCGCACCGGGCTGCATTCCTCCCATCCCCATACCGGGCATCATGCCCCCGCCTCCCGCCATCATACCTGACGGCATACCTCCCATACCTGGTGTCATGTTCCCTTGCATAGGGGGATATGGGGTTTCTGTACAATTATCAACATTTAGCTCACTCTATGCAGCAGCGGGCATTATATTCACGACTAAAACAAAGTCGATACTTACGCTCTCGAAGCAAGCTGCTTCGACGGTGAAGGTGACGGGCATCGCTACCTGACTCACTATCGTCCTCGGCGTCGTAGCCAGATTGGCGGGAGTGGGCGTGGGAGTGGTGGCGGCCGTAATCAGGGCGGGTGAGGTCGTAGTGCTGGAATATCGAAGTAAGCTCTCTCCTCAGAAAGCGGGACAGCGTCTGTGGAGATAGGGTCGAGTAAGAGAAGATGGACCTACGCGATCGAAAAGGTGCTTTGCAGTTGCAGCTGCATACTCTGCGGCATCCTCTGCAATGGCCCTAGAAGCCCGAGGGCTGACTTTGTCCCAGAGGTTGAACACTATCAAGAGGACATGAGTTTTCCTGCTCACCAGGCCGACTTGATGCATAGCAAAAACGTAGGCTCCAGGCAGCAGAACTCACATTCAGCCACTGCCAGTCCCACCAATCTCTCCCGATTCTCCTGGGACGGGTAAGAATGATAGGCCGAATAATGATCCCTATCCCAAATCCTGTATCGTGTCAGTGTCTCACCCAACATACAGCCTTGAGTCTCTGTCATGGCCCAGATACCACTCTGATACATCATCATGAAAGGACGCCGCTCACAGATACGCTTGATAAGCGGCTGCCCCACCAAGCGTTTTATTCCCCGCATCCTCCCCCTCGCCACGGAAATACACTCGTCGATGGGCGTCTCGAGCTGCCTCCTCTGAGAGATGCCTACTTCCGAAATAGCTTGAGAGTGAGGAGATCTGGTGTGTGTCAAAGTCACTCAGTGAACACTCGGTTGTGATTCATACACAAACTGATGAGAGTAGGGGGCGGTGTCGATGATCACCAGACCAGGTCAGGTGGTGGCGACTCACGATGTTATCGAAAAATCCTCTCTCGAGTCTTGAGCCAGAGTATTGGGCGTTTGCCTGAATCAGAAGTCAACTAAGTATGGGTCCGAGGCGTTATTTGGACGCATAAATCTTCCAGCTGGACGTACCAAATCCCATGCGCCCCATGTCGGCTGTGGTCTGTAGGTTAATGCGGGTAGCTGATACTCGTATCCCTACATTTCGTCAGCATCCTTCACAACTCTCTGTCAATCAACTTGGATAAGTAGAAGAGGGAAGGATACTCACTAGCTGCTGTGGTAACCATGCTTGGCCGTATGGGCTTCCCCCCACGCCCATTCCGTTCATCCCCATCCCCATCCCATTCATCCCACCCATCATCCCCATTCCAGGCTGCAGCATCCCACCCCCCATACCACCCATTCCCATACCCATTCCACCGTTCATCGCCGCAGCCTGAGCTTGGGCTGCCTGCATCTGCATTATCCGTGCGTCCATGCCCATCTGTCCCGGAGCGTAGTACCCCTGCATCGGGTAGCGTGGGGAGGTGGAGTAGGAAGTAAAGTGTGCTGAGGGATAATGGTACGTCTCGAGTGTGAGGATTTGAGGTAGTAAAACGTGTATGGAATATGAGAAGAATAGTGAGTAGGTGTGAATGTAATGAGGAAGAGAATAAAGAGACGGAACAATAAATGATGGGCTGTTGGATGATGATGATATTCTCCATCAATCAATCAACCCCTGGCACAGCCACACCCAGCCCTATACACACACAAATGCAGCACGATACACATGCACAATACACCACTACAATGCATAGCCATAGCCACTCTGCGACTGATTTGCAGGTACAACTCCGGGATTGTATACAGCTCTCCAAGGAGGGTAATGAGGATTGCCAGAGGGATAAGAAATTGGATGGGGATACGATACAGCCTCGGCGGGTTTCTTGTGCCACGTCCCCTGACCCAGTGTCTGGGGTTCACCAGCACGAATCACAGGGTGTCTCTGTGTCGAGAGAGAATGAGTGTACATAGATTGAGGATTGTAAAGATCGTGTGGATGATATAAGGGTGCGGAGGATGAATTTGAGGGTTCTAGTGGATATTTGATGGAAAACCTCCCAACTGGGAGTGGGACAGTGGCAGCTGGTGAAATGATTGGTGTGTCGTGGCGAAACGGTGTGGTAGGGGCTGATAGAGTGATGACAGTCGGCTGGATTATACTATGACCCCCATCATGGTAGGTATACTCGGTTTGTTGTCCGTACGCAGTCGTTGTCCTCCCATCGAAGAGTGGCGCCGCTTGTGGAAGAGTGTGAATAGTATTTCTGGAGTAGTCCAGTGGTTTGAGAATCGATCTTGGCGGGGGTCGAGGATCTTTCTCCACCGGTGGCTGATGGGTATACGTTGAAGATAACGAAAGAGGTGAAGAAGTCTTTGCAGTCTTTGAACTGGACGAGAGGGTCGGGCTCGGAGAGGCAGGGATCTTTGATGGGGAAGTAAACCGTGCTGATGGAGGTGGTGAAGCCGATCCCAAAGTCGGCCGAATGGAGAGAGGTGAAGAAGACGGTGTGTATGGCCGAGCAATCGAACCCGAATGGACAGTTTTGTCCATAACATCACCCACTACCCCCATCCCACCCTTTCCACTACCCTTCTCATCACCCGTCTCAACGGACGACAATGAAATGAAACTCTTCCCAAGTTTATCAGCGATCCTCAGGTCCGAGAGATACATCGTAGCCCGTTTCGCACCGACCGGGATCCCACTATTCGTCACCTTATCTTCAATACCACCGTACCGTCGGGAGATACAAGGGAAATAGGGTCGGTGGGCGCCTCTCCATAGGGTGTAGGTACAGATTACAAGGATTATGAGACACAGACATCCGAATCCGATGTATAGGTATTCTGGTGATTATTACATCAGCTTTAGGATTGTTCTATTTGGTGGATTTTAGGTTGGAGATGAAGGATAGATTTGTAAGCTATGGAGATGGCGAGGAAAGACTACTCACTGGAATGAGCGATGAACCATTTCTCGTCGGGCTCGGTGGTATGCTCGACATATGGGTCTGTGTTACGTCCTCTCATCTACTTCAATGCGATCCGGGAACGACTTTCCATCTGGTGATGATATACGGTGTACGGTTCATGCTAAACCTGTCGGCACTCTTCAATCTCTCAAAGCAGATGTCGGGAGGTGAACAAAGGAGTGGGTGGTTTGTTTCAGCTTCATGCAATAGTCGTAGTGACCAGTCCTTTCCTGCTAATAAATGGGCTGATGTTGAGGAATACATCTGCGACCGCGCAATAATAACTTGGCTCTCTGTGAATGGGAACTGGTGCATAGCCATTCATTCGAGTGGTTCTTTCGTCATGCAAAATCATAAACATGCCCACATATGTACACACTATGACCAACTCTCTTCCGCTTCCCCAACCTCCCCAGCAATCCCTATCGGGGCCCATTCTTGAATCCCATCTTCCTCGCATACTCAAGCTCCTCCGCGGGAGTCAACCGATCCCCACCACTCCAATTTGCCGAACTCGTCCGATTCCTGAACTTGCCATTTCGGACTTTGAACAGCTCTTCCATCGACAGCGGCTTGATAGGTCCAAACAACTCGTCGGGGTTGAAGGTCGATTGTTGTTCCAGGGCTCGGCGGAGCTCAGGCGAGTCGGCCCATTGCGGTCGCGCGAATGTTGTTTCTTTCTCTTCGTCGTCTGAGTCCGAGTATCTGAGTGTCACAGGCGGTCAGTATTATCACTGGAAAGGAGCATGGGCTAAGATGTGGATATGTTCTATAAAAGATCACTCACTCGGACGCAATGTCTGGAAGGACAATGTCCTCAGACTGCATGTCCACTACCTTCTGTTCCAGCTGGCTTTGTAGTGTCACCCGAGACTGTTGGAGGACAGTCGATGCTCTGCTAGGCCCTGCCTGGTGTGGATGTGGCGCATGGGTAGCGTTCATGGCAGAAGGCCGGGATGGTGGACCAAGAGGTCGTCTTTCAGCCTGGGTACCGGGAACCCCACTGGCATTGACGTTGTGGTTGACCAACGTGATGGACGAGGTATGCGCTTGAACTTGTGCTGTGGCGCTCGTCAAAGTGGTCGACGATTGGGCGGGATTGACATGATAGTGGTCGCCCAATTGGGACGACCCACTGACTGGCCCGGAATGTGTGTTACCTGTCCTAAAGGACGTGGGACCCATCTTCGGCTGGCCCACAGCCGCCGCTGAGGCAGAGAGAGGGATGCTGGGCTTGACGGAATCCTTGATCTTCACACTCGACGATAGTACCGATGGATTGTGAGTAGCAACTCGTTTGGCAGGGTTGAGCGTCGAGCTTTTGTTGAGCACTGGAGCCATTTTCCTCTTCTTGTTCGCCTCTTCATCGGCCTATTGAACCCACACAATGATCAGCCCCGCGTCCCAAAGAAGTGGAATTTTGCAGACAAGGTGGCGAATTGCGATTCACAAGACTCACCTTGAGCTTGGCAGCGGCAGCCATCTCTCGCTCCTCTCTTGCCGCCTTATCCCGAGCCATGATCGCAGCCTTCTCTTCCCTTTCCTTCCGTCGTTTCTCCAGCTCTAATTTCAACTTTCGTTTCTCCTCCAATTCCACGGCCTTGACTCTCTTCTCTTCCTCAGCTCGCAAACGATCTTCTTCAGCCTTCTTCTTGATAGCAATAATTTTACGTTGTTCTGCCTGATCTTTCAAGAACGCCTTTCGATCATTAGCCGCCTGTTCCTGAAAAGTGAACAAGACTGTCAGCGCTTGGTGCAGGATGGGATAGGCTCAGACTTACCTTCTCCCGAGCTGCTGCAGCCATTGCGAGAGCCTTTACATGACCAGGAGCTGGCTTTATCCCGAGGGATTTGGACGCCATAAGGCTAGCCTGGTTGAGCATACTCGAACTGGTAGGTTGGGACGAAGTCGAGGCTGCTAGCAGATGCGAAGCGGCAAGACTGGCCACGGAGGATCTGTTGGAGTCCTTGTGATGGTTCTAAGTATGAAAATCAGGTCAACGTAGAACGAAGCATCCACACGACAGGGCGACTTACCGGGGCGTAATAGCTATCCCTCATCTGATGAATTGGTATGTCTGCAATTTCATCTTCTTCATCTTCAAGCTCATCAACCTCTTGCTCAACCTCCTCAGCTTGGTGCTGCTTGTGGCTCATCTCAGCCTTCTTGGACCTTTGCCCATGATCGAGAACCGACTGGGGTTTCATCTCCACCGCCCTAGCCTCTTGCGTGGACATCAGTGGGGGAGGCTCCACTGCATCCTGCTCTGCGTTCCGCGCTTTGGCTATCTTATTGGGAGAAGGATGAACATGCTTTTCCACTCGAGCGCGCAGAGCAGGTGCTTCCTCAGCCGGGAGATTTCGAGGAGGAGTTCCAGTGGGTGTGGTGGACTCTGGGAATTCCGTTGGTTCAAACTTGGTTGAGTGGACCTGGGCAGGTGCTGGAGGAGAGTACGGGGCGGACGTTGAGTGAACTTTCGTCGTCTCGATTACTTCCAAAACTTCGTCCTCTTCGTTACCTTCTACGTCTTCATCCTCCTCGTGCTCAGGGGCGCTCGCAGTCGTCGACTTTTGAGTCAGGACTAATGGCGCCAGAGCGGCATCGTCCGTATTTCCTTTGACCGTCTCCACACTTTCAGTTTGGCCACGACCCTTCGGTTCATCAACCATGCCCTCAATCAACTTCTTCAATTCCTCCTCAGCCTCCTGCTCTGCCCTCTTGTCTTCTTCTAACTCTCTTTGTAGTCTCATCGCTTCCTCTTCTGCGGACTTTGCGCTCGATACCCCACCCATACCCAAGCTCCTCCCCAAGCTTCCAAGACCCCGGAGGAAACCTGACCCAGTGCTTGGGGCAGTCGGAGTGGCACTGCTTGCTGCCATAGAGACCTTGGCACCTGTCGATGCTGCTAGGGCAGCGGCTTTCTGTTTAGCCATAGTTCGCTCCCGCATCTCATCGAGAGCTTTGGTGACTTTATTGATATCGGACCGGTGCGTAGCGCCATACGGAAGGGATGTGGGTGCCGACTGATCGTTCGTAATCGCAAGAGGCTTCTCAGAGGAAGAGATGGGAGCGACTGGGAAGACAGATGGGGTTGATACAGTGGGGGCTGGCCTGGTGGCGGGAGCATTGACAGCATTGGTGGAAGGTCCGCTGGCGAATTCATCATGCCTGGCTGCTTTCTCTGGCCGTTTCTCCTCGAGTTCATCATCGTCATCCATACCCTCATCCGACTTTCGCTTTAACCCGCCAAGAGGGACAAGACTCTTCCGGAGACCATTGTAATCAGCGTGGGTACTGATGCGGTGAGCCGGCGCGGCGAATGATTTACGAAGAGCAGATTGCGCGGTGGTAGATGTCCCAGGTAGACCAGTGATAGGGACTGTCCCGGTTCCCAGAGCTTGGCGTAACCAGGACGACCGCACTTGACGAACTGGGACGGGGGGAGGTGCGGGAGCTGCCGGCGGTTCCGGAGATTCCTGGACAACGTGTGCAGCCGTTTTGTCAGGCGATGAGGGTGCCGAGGGAGCTACGACAATGTAATCTGACTTCGCGGAACCATCGAGCGGGTCGGAATCGATGTTTGCAGTCGGTCTTGAGGTCGACGGCGGACTGCCTGGAATATCCAGAGTGTTTTTGACAGGAGATGAGACGGCTGCGGAGGGATGAGATACCCTGTCCTCAGCCTCTAACGGCGTAGCCGAAGTAACAACTGGAATGCTCTCAGTATTTAGCTGATGCGGTTGCGAAGAGACAGCAGTGGTATTGATGCTGCCTTCTTCGGGCGATGCACCGGGCGAACGAGCGACCAGTACATCAGCGAAGGGTCTATCGACTTCGTTGTCCACGGGTCTTGCATCGTCGGTCGACTTCGCCTTCGGACGATCCTGTCTGAGTGGAGATCTAGAGACAGACTCCCTCACTCTGATGGTTTCGTTCGCAGCTTGCGCTCGACCGGGAGAGCTGACCGGTTGTATTGATTGTAACGGCTTAGTACCCGTTGCAGGCTTTAGAGGGGATGCAGACGTGTGGTCGACACTCCCCTTGTCCACTGTTTTAGCCTTCCCTTTCTTTCCTTTACTCTTCCCGTTACCCTTGTCGGCTTGGGTAGAGTCATTGACATTCTTGGCACCAAGCATGGGCGTAGATTTAACAGACTTGGATCTAGTTGGTGATATGGGCACATTGAGCGAGGAAGGGGAAAGAGGAGCGTTGAGTAGACGTGGCCGAAGTGGAGACTGCTGAGATCGATTCTGAAGGGAGATTAGTGGAATTTCTCAATTCAAGAACAGTAGTGGATAGCTTACGGCTGGACTGTTTTTCGAGCTCACGGGGCTCAGGCCAAGCTTAGCATTAAGACCTTGGACTTTCTGCTGGCGATCCTTGGCAGCAATCGTAGTGGCCCTGGTCTTCTTTGCGGTCTGAGTTCGAGAAGGTGTTTTGATGAGTTCGGCAAAAGGCGCTCTAAAGACGAAATCAGCTGCGTTTCTTGCGTTGTTTACATCACGATTCTTGCGAGCTACGATCCCACTGAGGAAGGCGCAACGATCGTTTTCTAGCTGATTCTATGTCTTCGAACGCACCTCGATTTATTGTCAACGATGCCTTCCATATACCCGTCCAGCCACCCATACCCGACCTCCGTGATCATCTCCTCCAAACTGGCCAGACTGGCTTTCGCAGCCGCCCTCAGCCCCTTCCTCAGGTCAAACGCATAGTCGTCAAGAGAGGGAACGTTGGACAGAGTTGCCGACATCTTGTCAGCACCTTGTATCCAGAACGATGCAAGACTATCAGCGTCAATAGTTTTCGAATGAGAAAGAAATAAGAAGAGAGAGTAAGAGGAGAGATGGGATATAAACAACTCACAGCAAGAACCGGGGAGAGGAAAGACAAGTCACGTGATACATTCCATGGCTGTCAACAAACCTCTATACCCTCACCTACTTTCAATAATAGTCTCATATCTTCCGTTCTCTCCCTCGTGTAGACGTGCCAGCGTCACTCTTCATCATGTCGATGCTACATACCAAGGTGAGATATCATCAGCGAGGAGCTGAGGGGTCATGTTTTGAAAATGACACTGACGCGACTGTTTTTGATTTTTGCTCTTACAGACGAAGAAGGCAAGAGACATGGACACTATCTGGCTATGGCAAGGATGCATGCTAACGCCTTGCTTAGGTCACCACATATGGTCGTAAGAAAACAGTCAGTATTTGGGGTCGACCCCTATTCATTGTCGGTGCGGCGAACTGATACAATGATGTGTCGTAGCATATCATAGCTGTCCACGATGATTTCGACAACTTCACCCCAGTCCGACCAACAGCCTCTACCGCAAGACGGTCTCCAGTGGATGACCTGCTCGACTCCCCCATTCCCAAGCCACCATCTGCTAGACTCCCACTCCAAGCCAAACCTACCGGAGATGCTGTCAACCAAGGGCCCGCGGCCAAACTTTCCTCGTCCGGTGGCAAATCTTCAAAGGACAAGACCTATAACGTCAATCCAATGATCTCTCATGATGCTGAGAAACACATGGCAGGAGGAGAAAAGACGAGAGTATCGGCGAGACCAGGGAGGGCCATAGCTTCAACGGCTTCGACGAGAAATGATAAGAGTCGAGTTAGACCGAGAGAGGTCATTGTGCTTATCCCAAACTCGAGGAATGCCTTGCGTTCTGACGCTGCGCCACTGACAATGGAGCACTTGGATGTGGACAAACTATCGCAAAGTCTCGAGCAGACCACCATCTCCTCTGCTCATAAATCGGCCAGGCCAAAAGCTACAACAATCACCGATGTTCTCGAGTCCTGCACTGATTCTGCAGTTTACCCCTTCTCCTCGATTTTCAACTCCGCGCCTTTCATATCACTGTTCTCCCTTCCATCTCCGGTCGACGAGAAGGATTTTGCGATCACAAAAATCGGCGAAGCCTCATACTCTGAGGTTTTCCTCGTGCGATATGGCCAGCATACGGAAGCTGTCGTGAAAATCATCCCTCTTCTGCAATCGGCGTCGGACGAAGACGAGAGAAAGGCACTGGCTTCAAAAAGCCTGCCCGATTGCACAGAGATCCAAGATGTCGTCAGAGAGATAGAGGTCACGAAACAGATGTCAAGTATGGCGGGAGGCGGCTTTGTGCCATTCTTAGGGTACGCATTTTGCACTATCACCTCATTGGTCCTGCGTAAAGCCAGTGCTGATCAATATGCATCAGGGCGTTCGTTGTCGAGGGAGCATATCCAGACATATTGCTGGAAAGGTGGTCGGAATTCAAATCGACTCTCGGCTCTAGTTCCATTCGACCAGGTTGGCACATCCTATCCAAATCTACCTTTTCCAAATGCTAACCTCATTGCCCCCTCAGACAGCTTCCCTTCCAATCAGCAATACGCTCTCCTGGTCCTCTCTGACGGAGGAACGGATCTCGAGAGCTATAAATTCAGTTTGCACAACGGTTGGATTCAGGCTGCAGGGGTGTTTTGGCAGGTTGTTGCATCGCTGTCAAGGGCTGAGAGAGAGGCCGAGTTCGAGGTGAGTTTGACTCATCCGTAGAGCCGTTCAGGCGGACGTCTGTCTTTGTGTTCTGTGGATGTTGACAATGAGATCACAAATCTCTTCAGCATCGAGATTTGCATGAAGGCCAGATCCTTATTACAGCAAGCCACACCAAGCAAACAACGGAACCCGTGAATTACCTGGCAGCCGAATACACCGGTATTCAAACCAGTATCATTGACTTCGGGTTTTCGCGACTGACAACTCCGTCTGGCACGGTGTCTACTCACCTTCCTGACGAGGTGTATGAGGGCGTAGGCGCTCAATGGGATGTTTACCGACGGATCCGGGATGCGGTGAAAGAGGATTGGGAGGGTTTCCATCCCATGACAAATGTCATGGTGAGTCGTCATCCAGCACAGACTCATCAGTTAGACCTAACAATGGCGATTACTGGATAAAGTGGTTGCAATACATCGCAAAACGCCTATTGACAGGTACGAAGTCATTGCGAAAACCTAAACCCCTTCCCCATCCTTCGACAAAAGAAGCCCGTCCTTCCCGTCGTCTTGGACCCCAACCTACTCGAAATACTGCACCACACTTGACGTCCGAGAGTGAAGCCGCACAACGAGCTGCTTATGACATGCTGGTCACAGTTGAAAAGGTGCTAGCGGGGTGTGTGGGGATAAAGGGTGTTTCGAACACTGACGGCGTGGTACTGGCCTGTGCTGAGGATGTTTTGGAATGGGGGAGGGGGATGGAGTGGATTGTGTAAGCTTTTGTCAAGAAGGGCGACGAGTAGGATCTGTACGAGGGAGGGCAAGACATATTTCAGGGAGATATGGGTTCCGGGAAGATTTGATTTCGGTTTTCGAGGGTGATAGACTGTATGATCTCTGACAGGTGGGAAGGCGATTTGTTGACTGGTAGCCGATCGTCAGATGGTGTGGATTAGAAATCAGGTTTTATCAGTACAAGATCCATATGTTAACGCTTTGCCATGTTCGCCCTCCTTATCCCTTCTCGGGCAATTTGTCATTATCGTGAAGCTTGATACAGGAGCTGGTCGGAATGCCAGAGGAGTTTAGCAGAACGGCCCAAAGCACAACAGCTCGCGAGTAGTCAGATAGTTAGTACCACAAAAGATTCTTCAGCACTACGAGTCAAGGCGTAGACGGCACAGAGCTGCCGATGAGTAGCCGAATATAACCAATGTGTCAATCCAGCATGAACCAACAGCGGCGCAGAATAGCAGGAGATGCATCTCCATGTCGTACCCGTACCCGTACCCGTAACCAGCCCCACGCAGAACCCCCCACCAAGAAGCTAGTAACAGGTTTACTTCTTCTTGGCAGCTTCTCCGGCCTTGGACTTGGCAGTACCACGGACCTAATAATGATATGATCAGCTTCGTCCCATTTACTGTAGTTGGCGAACGGTGCAGCCAGCGTGCCGTCGATGGGTTCGGAGATGGGGTGGTGCAGTGCCACAGAACGACATACCTTCTTCGATCGGTTCTTCCTCTCCTTACGGAGCTTGCGGGATGGCTTCTCGACTTTCTTGGCGAGGCCGTTCTGAGGGATAGAGGTGGTCAGCGATGCACTCCGACATGGCTTCAGAGATTCAAATCGTAGGAAAGCGTAAAGTTTGAAGAAAGGTATCTGGATCGGGATATCCCTTCCCCAGCCACTCTATCTTCTAGCCGCATCTGCCCACGAATCCAACATCCACAACCCGCACGATCATCCCAACCTAATGCCGAGCCAAGACTCACTCTCACAAGCCTGTGCTTGGGCTCAAACTTCCTCTGGCTCTCCTCGTCATCGTAAACCAGACCGAAACCCTGACTGGAACCTCCACCAAACTTGGTCTTGAGACCGAAGACGACAACTCTCTCTTTGTCGGTCTTGTAGAGCTGGGCGAGTTTCTCACCGAGCTCGGATCGGGAGACGTTGGGACGGGTGGGGTGGATGACGGTGAGGACGAATTGCTTGCGGTTGAGAAGACGGTTGGTGATGAATTTTGAGGTTCGGAGGGTGACTGCGCCGGTGGGGTCCTATAGGATGTTTAGGTTAGTCTTTATGTATGAAGTTGTAGTTTTCTCGCGATCACTCTTGTCTAAATCCCCATCGCAATATCTCCCTCTCCCTCAACGAGCAACCAAGAGTTGAACGACCAACAACGACATCGATAACCCTCTTTCCATTCACGCACTCCTCCGATGATCACATCCCCTATATCTTTCGATCGGATCCGCATTCCTCCATCTTCATTCTCACATCCTTCTCATCCACAGCTGTATCCTCCCAGATATACACCGCAAGCATCACTCACCATGATGGGCAATCGTCGAACCTGTAAAGAACGTATGAGACGAGAAGGGAGAGACTGCAATCCAAATCTAACCAACAACTTGCAAGCGGCGGGGTGGTGGTGCCGGAGTTTCGCGGCGTTTGGACAGAACCGAATCAGAGGATCGGAAATACCGCGAGTGGCGGGGAGATGAGAGTGTGGCACTTGACCTCTGATCCGCGGAGAGCCTCAGATGTCCGTCTGTGTTGTATGCGCTGTATTGTCCTTGTATACCAGGTTGGCAGCTATTTTATAGGTCTCTCCTGCCTCAACTCTGTGGTGAGCAGAGCAGGTGCGTCTCCACTTCGCCCATCATGCTCAACTTCTCGACCCTCCTCCTACGGACCTATTATCAGGCCATAGGGTGGGATGAGATGAATCTCTATTCCAATATCACGAGACAATCGACCGGTATGTCTTCGTCCGCACGGATTCAACGTTAGCTGATCAGATGTTCTATAGCTCTCATGTAGGTCCCTATTATATCTTATCAAAGATATTGATACTCACTTTCAACAGCGACTTTCCAATCCCGCAGTCCCTCACCCTCCAACTGGCCAACGCGCCTACACCCATCTTCTTCACCTCTTACGCCCTTGATGCTCTGCCCCAGTTGAACGGCTCGCTATCATATATTACGACGTCGGTACCTCTGGAAGAAGTGAGTAGAAGCATTGCATAGGCCTTCTTGGATCACTGACCCAAACTAACAGATTGGACCCTCTCGTAATGTTGAGTTCCGTAATGTCGTCGAGAGGTTCAGAATCTATCCACCCCCCCGTCGGCCGGTGGGCAAGGAGGAGATATGGCAGGGCGGTCGGAGAGTAGAAGGGAGAGGTAAGTGCTACTTGTACCTCACTTCTTATACAACGAACTCTAATTATGACAACTCCGTTCTCAGATTACCTTCTGTACTCCCGACTTCATCTCCCCTCCCTCCATCTCTCTGGACTAGCTACTGCCCGACTCACGCCCACCCTACAAGCCTACCTTGCATTCTTACACCAACCTGCTCCTCCATCCCCTACGAGGCCACTATCAACTCCGCACTCCCCACCTCACACCCACCATCAACAAACTTCAGAATCTTCAGCCCAGCAGATTTCAGCACCTTCTGCTCCGGGAAATATCCTTCTCAGTCTGCAACACGACACTGGACGCTGGTCTGGGGAGTACACCTATTCAGCTCAAGATGGAATGTTCGGGATGAGGGGACTTTACAATTTCGGCTGGACCGATAGTGTCGTTCCGACAGGTAGTGGAGGATCTGGAGCAGGAGGGCAGAAGGCTAGAGGAGAGGAGCTGGGATTAAATGGAAAGAGGATTGACGAGGAGGAAATGATGGAGGGAGGGCTGAGGGGGCGATTCTCTGCTGGTGGAGAAGTGTATTTCTCGGCTAAACAGCGGAGCTTTGGTAGTAAGTGTTCACATTGGCAGTCTCTATTGCGTAGTGCAACTCGCGTAGTCTGACCGTCATTCAGTATCTACGGGTCTTCGTTTCTCGACTATACCAGCCGCTTCAACAACCTCTTCACCAGGTGCTCCACCGCCGTCTCCGCCAACCACCTTGACCCTCCTGTATAATCCCTTGATAGGTTTCGTTTCCTCAGCATACTCTGCCCAAGTATCCCCTACCGTCGCTCTGTCATCCCGCTTCGGTGTCAATGTCTACAGCTACGAGAGTGATTTATCAATAGGCGGAGAATGGTGGATTGGGCGTCGCCGAGGGAAGAGGGATCTGAATCAAGCTGAGCCCACTATGGTGCTGCCTGACGTGGACGGGCGTAGAGTACAGCAGACGGATTTCAGAACGGTCAGCTTGCGGCCGGACGAGGTCGAGGATGTGCAACTCGAGAAAAACTTGGACTCTCCTATACCTCTGACCCGCCGGATAGAACGCTCCACTACTCCAACCGCGATAACACCTACACCACCCGGACATCCAGCACCAATGGAGGATGACCGAGACGGAGTGCTGAAAGCGAGAATATCCGGTAATTTGGTAAGTTGTGTGACTTGCATCATTTCAGGATGAATACTGACCATCTTGCAGACTACCGCGGTTCTGTACGAATCGAGAATCAGGAACTGCCTCGTATCCGTTGGTGTAGTTTCCGACTTCCTCAACGCAAAGCCCATTCGAAGCGTTGGGGTCGAAGTGCAATATTTCTCTTGAAGTGCGGTGTGGACAATACCCAGCATGTATACCTCATACCCGGCAATTTTCTCCTCACTTTGTATCCCATGACGGCGAAGTTGTTGTTTTACGGTTTCGTACGCTGATGTGGTCATAACGAGGTGTGCGTAACCTTCACTGATACATTCATTGTCGCTATTGAATATCCGTGCTACTACTCATTCAGCCCTTCGTAGCTTGCTTCCCTTCCAGCTACAGGCTCTCTCTGGCTTCTCACTGCCAGTTTCGGACATTTCAAATTTCAACGACACTGACAGTAGTCGTCATGTCATCTTTCTGGAGGATGACGAAATCGATGAACAGCTCCCTAAATCTATGATTTTTCTCTAGCATCTACATCTACCAAAGCTCTAGCGATCCGATGCAACGTATCCCTACCCCCATCCAACCTCCCACCACCAATACCCCGCAACCTCATCAACTCTCCCCTCCCCCTTACGCCCTAGCACCTCCCTCTTCCCACCCCTCGTCCCCAATTTATACCCATCCCTCAAACCGAGACCTTCACCTCTCATCTCCTCCCCCAGATCCTGCAGGACGTTCAAGGACACTTCGGAGATATCGCTGATCCCCTCTGGCGTTAGGGTGTTTTCAGCGAGCTTGGATTGGGCTGCAGATTGTCGGATGGCATGGGGAGCATACGAGGAAAGAGCTGGGAAGGTGTTTTCAATTGATTCGAGCTCGGGGGTGAAGGTTGGTCGGATGGGCGAGAGGATGTGCTGTGAGGGGCAGATCGATTATCAATTGATGTTCGAGTGGGAGGTTTTAACGGAGACAGGAGACCTGATGGAAAATTAGACGGGACCTACGAATGTACCCCCGTCATCCCCTTGTGAGGGACAAGGTAACCTCAGTACCCAAGCCGCGACTTGGCGTAGCATCCCCGCATGCGTGGGATCGTAAACACAGTCACTCGCCAATACCAGATCAAACGGCTTTTTCACAAACTGCAAAATTTTCTCCTCATGAGCAATGTCTTTCATACTATCATCCCCGCTTTCATCATCCTCCTCTCCATCGTCCCTGTTCTCCTGACCTAACCGCTTGCCAGGCTGTGCCCCATCCGGATGGATGTCGGGTACCACTTTCAGTCCATGCATTCCAGCCATGATGGTGGGGAAAGTCTTCCAGTCGAGTTTGGCGATCTTCACAAGCGGTTCTAGTGGAAGTGCGGAGGTGGTTGGAGCAGTAGTGATGGGGAAGTTTAGATCGACACAGATTTTAAGGTTGTCTAGGACTGACGGTAAGAAGTCAGTAGCTACCACCAAGCTCTGGTCTAAGGTTTCTGTATGATCGGTCGCCGAACCTCGATGAGTATCTGGCGATGTTTGCGACAAATTTCCATTGGACGGAGTGACATGGTAGATGTCCAGAAGTTTGCGACACAGGATCGATAATAGTCCGGTACCTGCTCCGAGCTCCAGTACTCTCATCCCCCTTGATTCGGTTGAAGCTTGACTGTCAGAAGAAGATTTCGGGAAGAGGCCAAAGTCCTCAGGTCTCAACGCCATCTCCCGTCCTAGGAGAATCGCACTTCCCCATGTCTGAACTCCAACAGACAAATGATCAGCCATTGGCGCATCATGCAACAAGACCGGAATAGCAGGTCGTCGCCGTCTCCGACCATGAGTTTGCGATGTTGAAGTGCTCGTCCGTCTAGCCCCATGGTTGGTGTCTCCATCCAAGGATTTGAGAGTGGACGCCCGTCTTCGGCGAGAGAGGGTGAGTGGTCCTGCGAGCTCGGGGGAGATGGAGATGTTGCGGTGAGATACCAATTCGGGGGAGAGGGAGGGGTTTCCACGACGGATTTGCACAGGGGAGGTGGGGGAGATGGAGAGGGTGGAGAGGAAGGTGGTGGTGGTAGGCGAGAGGTTGGGGTTGAATGCGAGGGGTTGGGACTGGACGGCTCGGAGAGCTGGTTCGAGGGATTGGGCGATTGGAAAGAGGAGATGACGGGTGAGAGAGCCGGCCGCTGTGACGGGTAATCAGCTTCGGTCAAAAGAAAAGTTCGGTAAAGCTCGATAGTCGTAAACGAGTATAGCAAGGACTGTCTCGACTCTCGCCTAGAGGAAGTAGCAAACTAATTAAGATCAAGACTCACCACTGGTCCCCGCCATCATAGCCAGCACAGCCGTAGCCTCTCTCAGTACCACATCCAGTTCTATCTGCTTGCCTGCATCGACCTCCTCACAGCCCTCCAAATCCTCTAGAGAGCTTTGCGCCCGACGTACCACTCCGCCTAACCATTTCTCAGCCCACTCCCGCTCGAACGGATCTAGATGTGCCGTTTCCTCCTCCTCCTCTTCTTCCTCCTCGCTGACATCATTGTCTGAGTCGGTATTCAGGTCGGTTTCATTCGTTCTCGGAGCCCGATAGTCGAAGCCATTTGTCTTCGGTACCAACCGTGGACTTGATGGCGCAGAACATTCCGGATCTTCCAAAATTTCCACACCCAATCCTAATCCCAGTCCTAGTCCAGTTGACTCGACACCGCCACCTCTCCCCCTTCTCGGCTCCGAGGTCGATACATACCCAGTATCCCCAGCTGTCAAGCCCCCATGGATCGGGGGAATGTAAAGCTCCCTGAGGATCGCAATGTGGGCCAAGAGATCGGGGACGGTTAGCGGTAGAAAAGTGTTTTGAGCTCTTGGGAGGTGTGGTAAGAACGCGCTAGGGATGAGCGGGGGGTCACCGGACATGTTAGCTGTGATCTCCAGCGATAGGATTGTCAGCTAGTTGTCACCGTGTCATGGTAAAGGTTGGAATACGGCGAATAGGATACCAAAGATGGAAGTTGGAGGGGGAGATGAAATAGTCGGATCCGGCCCAAGTGTGAATCGATGTTGAGTGTTGGCATTTGTTCCTTCGTTCGCTCCTTCTGGGCGAACCTCGTCAATGAGTTGGGAGAATAATACCAACTTATGCATCGGGTGCTCTGTGAGGCTCGAGAGTGCTTGATTTTGGCATTGCTTGCGAGCTAGGAGGATGGCTGGGGTTCAACACCGCCGATGAAATTGGGCATTCCACATCTCGCCATCGCGACTTGCCGCACAATTCGCTCTTTACATTCTCTTCCTCTCTGCCATTGTAGAATCGACCTTGATCGCTACTATGCATCCTGGCGAGCTCACTCCAATAATCATGAGATGAAATATTGCCATGGTGGGTTAAGTACTAGTAAATCTGTTTGAGATCACGTGACTACCAGAAATTTCCGAGTGTTATGCAGGTAGATGTCCAATTCCTATATATCTCTCGTTCCAACCACTCAACCCTCCTCTTTCCCACTTCTACCCTCACCCCCCCCTCTGTTGAAAAGCTGCAACGTGCAGCCATCTCCTCAGTCAGCATGCCCGGAGACCAAGACATGCCCCTGGCATCCAGCTCAACCGCTCCCGCCCCTCCTGTCCGCCAACTCCCCATAAACCTCATCACCCGGTCGAAAAACCACTCAATCCCTCAATCGACCTACTTCATCCCAGCTGACTGGCGTCGTTTCCAGCTTTCAGAGCTCATCAATAAGGTCCTGGGAAATAATGATCCCGAGAGTGGGAAGCGACCGATACCATTCGACTTTGTTGTCGAGGGCGAAGTGTTGAGGGGAAGTTTGGAGAGCTGGGTCAAGCGACATCGGGGCCAGGATGAGGAGACGACAATCAATGTGGAATATATTGAGAGTCTGCTGCCACCTCAGGAGGTCGCTTCTTTCCCTCAGGATGATTGGGTCTCTGGTTTGAGTTTGGGACGGTCTGGGTGAGTATCTCTCAACTCTTCCGCACAATCCTGCTATAACGACTAGAAAAACAATACTGACTGATTGACCCCTACAATATAGCTACATCCTACTTTCCTCCTATTTGTCTCATCTCAAAGTCCTACCATTCTCGTCATCTACCTCATCCTCGTCAACGGCACTATATACACTACCTCTCCCCACCTCCCTCGGAGCGACGTCCTGCACATGGGTGTCACCGCCATCTACCACATCCAACATTCTTTTGGCAGCTGGTGGAGTTGACCGCTGTGTCCACGTCTTCTCCCTCCCATCTCTACAGCCCGATATCGCTGCAGCAGGAGGAAACACCGCCCGCGAGCTCTACACCTTACATGGTCACACTGGACCAATCTCATCCATCATCGCCAACAAATCCGGAACCGAACTCCTCTCAGCTTCTTGGGATGGGAACATCAATCTCTACTCGCTACCTACCGCCGAGCCTGCCGAGCATCAGATCCCGGCGGAACCAACTTCCTACCTCCCCGGTCAAAAGAAGCGGAGAAAGACAGAGGGGGAACGAGGACCGATTGAGGGTTTTACTGATGGGGATGCTGTTGGGAGAGAGGCTGGGTGGAGAAGAGTTCCAGATGGAGTCATGAGAGGGCATAAAGGTCGAGTTGGAGGACTTGTCTGGGACAAGATGGAAGAGGGGAGGGTATGGAGTGCAGGTTGGGATGGGAGCGTGAGAGGTTGGGAGGTACAGAATGGGTACGGTGCAGTAGTCAGGGTAAGTGGTCATTCCGGACACTGAATTGTTTGAAGGCGTTGTCTTGGATATCCGCTGACTGTTGACCTCGTTCTCAGCAAGGGCCAGCAGACAAGTCGGCTTTGTGCATCGACCAATTCAGCGTATCTGGGACCCTGGTCACTGGTAACATGGATCGTACCGTCTGTCTATGGGACACGCGCGATGGTAAGCAACACATGGTATTCGATTTTCATGAGAGTATCAAAACTGATAACGTCTCCGCCCTTTGCGTCCTTTTAGCAACCTCCCTCATATCCCTAACACTGCAAACGACCTCCCCAATACCTTCTGTCCGCACTCATCCCACATCGCCATTCACCCTAGCCACAGCCTCTTATTCTGGTTTAGTCCAGATATGGGATATCCGATCGCCGAAAAATGCCCTATTTACCGTGTCCAAGGCTGCGCAAAAGGTAGCTGGTCAAGATGGCAAGCAGAGAGTAACGAAGAACGGGAAAGTCTTAGGGGAGAGGTTGTTGGCCGTTGATTGGGATGGGGAGGTATTGGTGGGTGGAGGCGAGGATGGGGATGTCGGCGTCTGGAAGGCTAGAGGTGAATAAATGATTGTTTGCACCGACAATACTGGGCCGTGGTGTCTAGTCATTTATCATTGATGTTATATCGAGCTGAGCCACCAGACCACCTCGTAAAACCATTCCTTGCCAGTTTGGCAGTCACTCATGAGATGCATAAATCCACATATTACCTATGAGAGAGCAGTTCGTGCAAGGGAGCGGCGAGGAATGGATGACAAGTTTCATAGTTTCATCGGCGATATATACCCCAGGCATCCTCAGTTTCGTAAGCAAACTGCTCTTCAGCCGTCAGGGTTCGGTACCATCTTCTACTTGATTTATACTCCCAACAATGAGCAACAATGCTCCCCACTGTAGGCTCGTGTTCACCGATCATACACTGTGCCACTATACCCACCGCCCCTTCTTCGTCTTGATCTTGCTTAGCCCGTCTCCACTCTTCATCTGTCTCGTCGCTGAAACGGACCCGAGAGACCCCAAAATCAATGACAACGCAGCGGGAAGGGACGTCAAGCTCTTCCAGAATCACGGCTGTGGAGGACAAGGGATTCGTGCGAAACGGCTCTGGTCGGGAAAGTCATCAGTCAGTTACTGAAGGGAACAACAAGCGAAATTGACGGCTGATGAATGCACTGACCTATTCGTTCCCGAACGAGGATGTTGTCCAGCCTGACATCGTCATTCAGCACACCTTGCTCTCCGATCCGGGTCACGGTATCCACAGCCGTCTGACAGAGATTGATGATCTCTTCACAAGAGTCGGCAATCTTTTCACCGGAGGGTCCAGATTGTTCGCTCAGACCGCTCAAAAGGTGCTCGATGTGTTCTCTGAGCGTCAAGCCCTTGATGAACTCCAGTAAAATGCCTTTTATGACATGCTCATCTGGTACAAGGTTGTGATCGGCTTTACTGAAGGTGTTTTCGTCTACCAGTGGAGTATATTCCACCGAGGCGTACAGTTGCGGTACCATTGATCCTTGAAGACATTTTAACTGAGCATAAGCTGCGATTTCGCTCTCGTACATGCTGTCACTTCGATACCTCAGAACACCTTCGACTTGGTTATTGTCGCTCGTGATTGAATCGGCAGCTTCAAGCTCAAATTGAACTTGGTCACCTTCAATGGTGTAGAGCCTTTTTCTCTTGAGAAATTCTTCGTACCCTGTTAGACTTGAACCAAACTGGCCGTCGTCCTGAAGCCGTCGAAGGCTGTGGGCGTTCCTTGGGTCGTAAAATTTGAGGATGCAGTTTGACGGGAAGTCGGGAGGACTATACGGAAGATCGTTCAGACCATTAAACAGTGGATCCTTCAATACTCGGACATGTAGCACCACAGACATCGTAAACGGTAGGTACGCATGGATGATCTGAAGAGGTAGCCAAACGTCGTGACGTGTGGGAACTGTATTGAGCTCGCCGCCAAGAGATAGTTTGTCGAACTGCATATGAGATATCGGCGGCTGTCTCGACGGTGGTGAAGCTTGCTGGACGCGAACGAAGAAGATTCTACCCGGAGCGTACTCGTCGTCGTTCGCCATTGTGTATGCGGTAACTGTTGGAAGTTGGGATGGAAGTTGTACAGTAGCCAGTCTCGTCGCCTGGTTATATATGTATGAGAGACGGGTTTTCCGGGAGGCTGGGTAGTCTGGGCAGCTGGGCGGAGGGGGATGACCTAAGGTGGCGATTCAGCTGTCTTTTTCGTTAGCCGTCAGGTACTAGCTCGGTGCAGAAGGGAAGGAGGTGCTGGGAGGCTGGAAGCTCGAGCGTAGGTGACTCGTTGAGCCATTCATGTGGCCGGGGCCGACAGGACAGACAGGTGATAGGTCGATAGAGATACAGAGTGTCGGTGTAAGGAGTATGCCACGCTGCCACGTCGACTCGGTTATGGAGCTATCTATCGTTAATCGGTTCCGAGCATAGAAAGATAGAAAATCTGTTGACATTTCTCATCCTCTCGACTCAATATTGCATTCGCAGCATGCCCATACCCCAACCTGTCTCAGGAGCAGCAGCAAGCGAGCTCTTTCCCGCACTCACAAAAGCACAAGTCGAAGCTACGAGAACGTCTGCGTGGTACTCGACTTTCAGCGACATTACCCCTTCTTCTGTCGTGATTGACCTCGAAAAGATTGGAGAGAAAGATGCCTTTCTGGAGGTGAGGGTTTGGATAGCTCAACGTCACACGTCACGTCCGCCTGCTGACTGATATGCTCCCTAGTAGTGGCTGAGAGCAGATTCCATCTTCCTCCCCGAAGGTAGTGACCGGTAAGTATCGTATGACTGACTACTGGAAATCAGTAGACGGCTGACTTCAATGCATTCAGCATCGTAACATCAAATGAAGGGAGTTCCTCATCACAAGTAGCCTCGTCGTCATCGCATTCGCGAACTCGCTCCGACTCGGAGAGTTCATCCTCGTCGTCGTCTTCAACGTCTCCGCCGGTTTATCGACTCCCAAAACTCAATGAAGCGATTCGAGGAGCGATCAAGAAATATGGGGGAGCTGTATTCCCCAAACTCAATTGGACGAGTCCAAAAGTGCGTCATTCATTCATCATATCTTCTTAGTTACTCTTCCCTTCCTGTCTAATGTAGTCTTGTGGCCTGCTTCTGACGAGTCTGTGATCGCAGGACGCCGCCTTTATTCTCCCTCAAACCTCCCACGGACCACTATATTGCGTTACACCAGCGGACGTCTATCTCCTCATCAAATCCAGCGATTTCATTTCTCATGACCTACATCCTGACCGGGTATACTCTGGATGTGTTGATCATGAAGATGCGGAGGACATCCTTAGCCCGTCGGAAATGGATACCAGGGGTTCGCCTCTGAAACTTGAGCTGGTGATGAGGAAATATGTGGCTATGAATCCGTCGAGAGAAATGCGGTGCTTTGTGCGTGAGAACCGATTGATAGGTAAGCTTGAGCCAGTTAACATGAAGCACGGTACCTGACGAACACGATACCAGCCGTATCACAGCGAGATCTCAACTATTACGAACATTTCCAACCGGCAGAGACCCAAGTTACTATACGGGAATCGATACGCGCTTTCTGGGAGGACGAGATACGAGGGCATTATTCAGGAGGTATAGATTGTAAGTAAAGTTACAGCACTGTAAATACAATGCGTCTAAAACTAACACGATTCCGTACTGCATCCAGATGTTTTTGACGTCTATCTTAACTCGGATTTCACGTCGGCCTCCATAATCGATTTTCAACCATATAGAGCATCAACCGACTCTCTTCTGTTCACCTATCACGACCTCCAGGACATTCTCAATACCTCGGCCGCAATATCGCTCGAATCAACTAGCTCGGACACAACCCAGCGCCTGCCGATCTTGCGAACCATTAACTCTCGTTCACATCCCCATGCCAATCGGAACACGCCGGCGTATCAGAGCAACATGGTTCCTCTTGAAGTTCTTCAGATGAGCGAGGGAGGCAACATGACCGAGTTTAAACAAGCTTGGGAAGACGCTGTGGCCGCTGGAATGAGAGAGGAGGACGAGGATGATGAGGATGACTAAAGTGCTTTGCTGGATTTGACTGCTAGACTATGTCCCAGCTGCCAAGTCTCAAAGGGGAATCAGCCCTAGCGGGGTGTGAACGACGCTAGAATACGCTGGGGGTGCTCAGAGGTCTAGCATCCCAGCATCATGCATATGCAACAACTATGGCTAAATCTGTACCACCAATTTGATGAGCTCTCGTATCATTGCAAGATGATCAAAGTATTAGATTGACTCGATGAACTTCAATGTAGTGGCGGTAACGGCGGTGTTGGAGTTGGGGTCGGAAGTGTACAAACAAGCCCTGTCAATGTGTTGTTGCATTTCCTCGTGCTTGGAACAGATTTGTTTTCCAATTCGGAAAGCCTCAGCGAAGTTATCATTCGCGACCGCGTTTGCAAATGCACTGAATTTACTCAGCTGAATTCTGTGAGAGCAGCTTAAACACCTACTTATCAGGGTCCGCCATGGTTATCAACGCCGACATGCTGGTACAGGTGTCAGCGATGGCATAATAAAGCGCCCAACCCTGGTTCCAGATCTTTGTGGTTTGGGTATGGGCGGCTTCTCCGGCTATGCCGCAGCATCTGAATGTTACCCTTGAGGTATCAGTATAGCCTACGGGATACTGGAGACGTTCACCCACATTAGAGACTCGAGCCTTGTAAGGTTATCCCCACTCAATATCGCTCGCTTTAGAGCGTCAAAAGGCCGATTAACATGATCGTAATCTGTCTTCATCACGGCTATACAATCAAGGCTATAAGTCTCCATTCATAGGGACAACGCATGCTCATGATCATGCGGACGTGAAATTGTCCGACTTACCCACTTCCTTGTCAGAAAAAACTGTAACTGTACCCTCGGAAGCATCCTCAGAAAATCCAGACTTGGGATCCCATGTTAAGTAATTTGTAGCCAGATTCCATTCGCCTTTTGGAACACCCTCCTTGTTATCCGCTGGGGTAAGCTTTCTCTTGACTATATGTAGAGTCGGTTGGGTAGGTTGGCTGGCTGTTTCGTGGGTTGTAGACGCAGGAGCAGACGAGCTCGGCCCATCGTCTTTGATAGTGACCATGCTTGGGGAATTTGTGGATCAAGAGTGTAGTTCAGGAGATATAGTGTGCTGAAGTGATGAACTGTTTTGAGACAGGGGACTGTGGCTTTATTGCTCGAGGGGATTGCGGTGTATCTCATATACTGTACATGCTCATACATGTTTGGGACTCAGAATGGCTTGTCTTCTGATAGTACAAAGGTAAGTACTCGATATGGTGTTTTACCTTGCGTCATACGCCTTGTGTAATGATGACAGATACGTAGGCATTGGACAAGGGGCTTTGAAAAGATTTGGCGTTGCCACACACCACTGACGAGAAGACACAAAAGGAACACTGCATACACATATATCGACAAAGTGGCCTCTCAGCCAGGCGATGCAAGTGTTTCAATAGCAACTACCCGCCCTGGCGCTCAAGTGGATACCACAATCTCAGAGGTTCTGAAGAGTGGTTCTGTATACTCGAAGCAGCAGAGCTCTCTGAAGCTCACCGTCCAATGATTCAAATAATTTTCTGCCGACCTCCAAAGCGGTGTTGCCGTCAGCATCGTTGACTGCACTCCAAAGTTCACTAATTCCAGATCAGTCATGAGGCGCCTCTCGCACTGAAGTCTCTTACCTCTCAAGTGACTTATCTCCAAACAAAAGGACATTCGCGGTGGAGAAGCAGTTTCGTAGGTTTCTAATAACGTGTTCCCTTTGTTCCTTTTCGATTGGAAACGTGTCGGTTATACAACGCCACGCAAGCAGACCATTGGAGCTTTGACAAATCAGATACAATTGATCGACTGGGAAAAGAAGAACCCACATGACCTTATCTTCAACAATACGCTGCATCCTCTAAGTCATCCCGTCGGTCTGGTCTGACCTATCCGTTTGCGTAGAGGTTTCTACATCGAGGATATGTGGCTGTTGGTATTTCGGATTGAACAGGACCACTGTCCTGTCAGTATTTGCAGCGGCATCTATGTAGATACGGCGTGGATGGCATCACGATCAGTCAAGAACAAATCGTCACTAACGCACAGCACACCTGTTTCCTCTAACGTTTCCTTCAATGGCTTTTCCTCGATAGCCAATAAAGGACTGGGTGAGAATGGACCGACTGAGTGGCGCTCGAAACTTCGCCTCAGATGATCAATTTCGCTGAAGAATCGTCTTTGCAGGTACAACATCTCTTCCCCAGGGTCAGGCCCAGAGGTGGTGGCAAGCGTGGATGGTGCCGCGCTGCTGATAGGAAGGATCGCATGAGTCAATGGGCTGGCGCCATGCGAGATGACTTGCCTTTGGATGACATGACCTATGCATGCGAGGCTGTTCTCATCGTTGTCCAGGCTGTCGCCGGCTCCGTTGCTGCCTATGGTGTCTTGATTATGATTGTCGAGCGAATCGCTTATAGCGTCTGAGCCTTGATACCAGCCCATCTTGGCTTTGGCCGTTGATCGATGATTGGAGAAGGGTAAGGTGCCAAAGTCTAGAATACTGTTGCTATATGGGGTACCAAGTCTACGAAGGTCCCCCCCCCACCACATATTTAGGCCATGCAGCTGGCGGCAAGGGATGGTCATACGAAGGCCTGGAGGTTACCTCTATAAGGAAATGGGAACGATATTGAAACGATATTGAATATACCTTTTTTGCGCTCCATCAGGTGAAACACAGGTCTGAGGGACCCATACAGTGATAGGATGACGAGGCGTCATACTATATAGCATTGATGTCAAAGTTCGAGGCGTCGACCAATGGCAAGTTTTATGCTGGGACTCGGCATGTCCTCCTCTACCCCGTTTCTTCCCTTGTTCCGTAAGGGATCTCCCTCATGCTGTGAAACTTTCAGGCTCTGAAAGTGTGACCTGGTACATTGAGGCGAAGGCCTCACCCAAGAGGGCGTGTGCTTTGTTGTATTCGCCAACTCACACCTCCGTCAGGGGTAATGTCGTACGAGTGTCACGCATTGAATCCGGAACGTTTGCGTATCATAGATAGCTATGATGAAAGCCTCCAGAGCACTTCCTGATGAAGCATCTTACCCACCCCCAAAGTCCATGAGACTCCACAGACAGACTCTCGTGTCCTTGCCTCCGCTACCTAGCCACCTCAGCCGTTCCGCAGGCCCTTTTGTCACCCCCAAACCATCAATGTCCTCGTCACTGTCTTGATCACTTCCCACCTCAGCTTCATTTTCGTTATCTGCGTTGACTCGTCTTGATGTGGTGGTATGTGGCATAGGATTCGCAAACGCTAATACGTGTACTGTTTCTCGATGATATTCTAGGGTTCCGAGTGGCTTGAATGTCGCTGTGGAGAAGAGCCGTATCCTGCACCTCTGTCAGTTCAGTATTTCTTAGTCGCCAAGTTGTTGAGCACTGTTTGAGGATTGCCGCTAGGTGCTCACCGCCCATCCCAACCTCCGACGGCTACAACTTTGTCATCCGCCGACAGAGCCAACGAGGCGTTGCCGATCTGTTTGACCGAATAGGATGAAATTAGATTTTCTGATTGCGAAGCCTCGAAATTAAGTTCGCCAAGCTGGGTTCATTGTCATATTAGCACCGTCTTCAGCATGCTAAATCCCAGATTCCGTCCTGCCCGTCTCAGTTAAGAACACACCTTGCTCAAATCATAACGACACAGGAGGTGATCGGCGGAGACAGTGAATACTCTCTTTAGGTTTCGATCAACCGCCATTGCCATGACTATGAGGGGGGTCAGACTCGATAGTAGCGCCAACAGCAAGGCTGTATTCGTAATGATATTCTGATACCGTACATACCAGCCTCATTGTGTCGTTTTCCTGTCCAAAGGCGTTTCCAGGCCGTTTGAGCTGGAAGTGTTCGGCCATCTGATTCTTCTCTCCAGGCCGACTCGTCATCCTCATTTGACGAGGCCGCTGACGCTCTGCGCCCCACTAAAGGCCCACATTGCCATACGTCAACTCTGCCATCCTCGAACCCCATGACAAGACTCAAGGCATGACTAGCAGCATTAGAGGTCGATCTGAAAGTCAAGTGGAGGGACATGATCAAACCTGCCCATCACGTCAGCGGTTGAATGGGGCTGCTCTATCTCCCAAGCTAGACTGACCGGTTCGAGCACCATCAGCACCTTGCAAGAGGTCGCTGGACATGCTATCACCATTATACGGCTGTGATATCAATTGCTTGGGGCTGTAATTGATCGCAGCATGTATCCGACGGCATGAGGGAATATGGTAAATGTCGGCCTGCAATTTGATGTTAGCACAAGGACTTGTCAATTGCGACGCAATAACTCACCAGCTCAGAGTCCAGAAGACTTGGAACAACCAGAAGAGCTTCTCTTTCCTTGCCTTTGCCCTTGCCGTTGACACCCTCTTTCACTGGCACGGGAGTGATCGAGAAGCGACAAAAGTTGAGAGAATTGGTCGTAATAGATCTCAAAACTTTAGGTGGGTCCAGCAGCTTGCCGGACCCAGTGACTAGACGGATATCGATTGCTGAGGGTATTGAGAACGTCTCATAGAAATGAATAGAGTTATCTCGACCGTGACTAAGCTTGGTCAGCTTCCTTTCATTGCCCGTCCGGCCTTCTGCTTTTACCTGCATCAGACTCACCTGACCAAACAGCCATCCCATTCTTCGACACCCAGGACACCTCCCTCATGAGCTTTCCAGTAGATGATGACACGCCTCAGTGCAAGGTCAGTGACGGACACGAAGCCATCTTGGTCCCCTGCGAGGAGGAGAGTGTTGGATGGGTTGAAACGTAGCGCGCTGAGGGGCGCATGGTGAGTGCGGAGTAGGTGGAACGGGGTCGGGGGTAAGGGCATCTACGGCCCAGATGTTCTAAAACGACTGTCACGATGTGTTTCCAGCTACTCAATGCCTGCAAGATGTGCGAGATAGCAAGCAAGACAAGAAAGTGAGAGAAAGGAAAGAAAGAAACACTTTATTTTGTTGACAACGTCATTTCACGTGCAAGATGATGATGATTAACTTATGATTATCGATTTTGGTAACGAGGTCTACCATTTGGCAACTCTCCTTCCTCGATCTCTCTTCCATTACAGACAATGTCGCTTCCCAACCATACCCACTTCAAGAGCAATGATCCACCTCCGCTCTCCCAGCCTCGTCCTTCTGTCAAGCGAGCCATCAGCACTCCCCCTAGACGTCATGCTGACCTGCCAGCGGAACCCGGCGGCATGTATTCCCCGGGCACCAGCAGCTTCAACATCCATGGACCCCTGCTGTCTGGCTTCGCGGGCACCAGCGGCCCAGCAAGAATCCGTCCTCGCCGGGGTCTGACTATGGAAGAATCTCACTCCGCTGGGTGCGTGCTGTTTGACTGGTGTCCTCGCCAGTAGGATGATGCTGAGTGACGTTCATATAGCATTCTATCGGACGAGGAGCTCAGCAACCTATTCCTCGACCTTCCGATTACTGAGCAAGACATCAAGAAAATGCCTAGGAAGGTACTCACCTCGTGCTCCCTCTTCCCTGCGTTATGATGTTTTGCTTACTTGTTCCATAGCTTCGACCCTACTACGAACACCTCGCCCTCCTCCAAATACACTATCTCGAAGTAGACAGTCTACTCTCCGGCGAGTTGCCTTCAACGATCGCAAAATCGTTCAAGCAACCTGAGAGGCCTGTGTCGTATAGCGGAACGGTGAATGATCTGACGGAGGACATGTACGGGCCTGTACATGAGACACCGTCATGGTTGCGAAGGGGAAGTGCTTGGCAGGTGAAGAAGCCTGCTGCAGATGGAGAGAATGGGACTGCGAGTGAGACAGAGGCTCTCATACCTGCCTTTGAACTTAGAGATGCGAAAAGAGAGCGGCTTGCGACACTGGCTTTGAATAGTACGTTCCCCTCTTTCACCACGACCACAGACATCAGGCAGACAAGCTGATTCCAGCATGATCACTTCCCAGTCAATACTGTTGTCAACTTTATTCTCGTCGCAGCGAAAGCTGTAGCAGTCTTCTACTCGGCATCGATATCCCTCACGGCGTCCTTAGTTGATTCAGCTCTTGATCTCTTGAGTACGTTCATCATCCTGGGAACAAGTTGGGCCATAGGCGTGCAATCAGATAAACATCTAGTGAGTGGCATTCTTACCAATTTTGTGTATCAGAAATAGCATTCGTACAGCCATAATCTCATCTGAGACTTCCATAGTATCCGGCCGGGAAAAGGCGATTCGAACCTCTGGGAGTGGTGGGTCTTCCTGAAGAATTCATGCTGTATCGTACAAATGTCTGACAACTTCTTCAGCTGATCTTCTCCGTGGCCATGATTGCATCCTTTGTCCAAGTTTTCATCGAATCATTCAAGCGTACTACTGGTCCAGCGGAAGGAGGTGCTGTGGAGCTGAGCTGGATCGGAATTGGGACGATGCTGGGTACCATCGGGGTGAAATCTGTTCTGTGGGTATTCATAAGAGCTCCGGCAACAGGACAGACTGATAGTGACCTTCTGATAGCTGGGTATGGTGTTCTCGAATCCCAAGTTCAGGAGTCCAGGCATTGGCACAAGACGCCGAAAATGATGTATGGTTCAACATAATGTCTCTTGCGTTTCCAGTAAGTTATGACAGTCTTCACTCGTTTTCTAGTTCAGATATTGACGCTTGTACAAGTTTGTCGGGACAAAGTTAAGCTGGCGACTCCTGGATCCCATCGGGGGCATGGTCCTCTCGACCTATATCATTTTCGAATGGGTTAAGACACTCCTGCAAAACTTCGCTAACTGTGAGTTTTTGTTTACCACTTATAGTATTGTAATAGTAGTTACATTCAGCTAGTTGCTGACTGACAAAGGTGATAGTATCGGGAAGATCTGCTTCCAGAGACCAAATCACACGCATGCTTTATCTCGTCACGCGATTCAATCCCGTTTTAGAGATTGGGGAGGTTGAGTGTTATCACATAGGGTAAGCGAACCCAATCGTCTATTTCAAGAAATGGAGCCTGACTGTCTGGCGGTGTGTCGCATAGAGATGATCTCATTGTCGAGATCGATGTCATCCTTCCAGAAGGAAGCAGCCTTCATTTTGCTCACGACGTCGGGGAAACAATTCAGTGAGTTGTCGCAGAGGCTTTGCATTCCGCTGGATGCCCTAACGAGAGACCTTTCAGATGCGTACTGGAAAGGCATGTTTCCCTTTCGAATTCCTCAGAAGAGGATCTGTGGCTTATTGATGACCATGACCATAACCATAACGTAGTCTCGATGGAGTATTAAGAGCATATGTGCAGTAAGTTCAAAAGCTATAAGGTCACAATTGGACAGTGGTATCAAGTCTGCCCTTGCTAATACCCCTTTCAGCTGCGATTACTCATCAAGAAACCCGTGAGATTTAACTGTCAAAGCCGGACATGTTTCCGAGGCGATCGTCGACTAACGTATCCCGGCAGATCGCAACATACGACTCGAAAACCTCCTGCCCATGATCAGGTTGCACCTAGTCGTCCTGCTCTACAGATCGAGTTTCAGCAAGAACCCCGGTCAGGCCAAAGCTCGACTAAAGCATCCTCGGGATCATTGACTCCCACTGGTCCTGGGGTGCGACAGATTAGTAGCTCTAGGCCTGGCATCCTGCTGAATGGTGTAAGTCACGAGGGGGGCGAGGAAGTGTTATCGATGTCACCCGGTGTCGTCTAGATTTGAGATACAAACTGGCCATCTAATGATGTCTCTGCTGAGCTTCACGATACCGACTCTAAACGACTCTAAACGACTGTCATCTGTATAAGAAACAAGTATAATACCGTATATACCATCAAAATACAAGCAATCTATGATGATTTACAACGCACGCCCATATGGATTCACGTAAATAGCAACCTCCACCGAGATCACCGAGAATTCCAGGGCTCTCTCTCTCTGATCGTTTCACCTGGTACAAACTATCACCGCACTTTGGTACAATTACCTTCATCAATGCACCACTAAAAGTGTGTTCTCCCTCTCCGGTCCTCGACCCCAAAACTTGTGATCGTCACATCCTTTTGTGATATGATGGAACAGCCCAAGAAAGCGACCATTATTTTGATCTCCCAACGGATCGCCGATACCCCGTACGAAAAGGGCCTGCAAGACTGATAGAACAAAGGATAAAGACTATCGCACTGAACAAAGGGCCTACCAGCTACGTATTGCATGACCTTCACTCGTCTACAAAGGTGGACCGTCACCCGTTCGAGCCGGCGCTCTTCCCTACGTTCTCTCAACTCACCCAATGTCTGCTACTCCCTCGGAGACTGAGACTCTCCTTCCTATCGGAGACGAACCACCTTCACCGACTGCTATCGATGAGCCTGATGTTCCCGTACTGCTTGATGCTTACCGGCGCAACGTTAAAAGATGTCGAGTTCTTCTGGCCGTCTTCCTTCCTTTATCTCTAGGTCTTGAGATTGCAAGTCTCGTGCAGGTCATCTGCAGTCACTCGTCTTTACGAGGGGAATTCTCTACCGACGTTGCCGGTGTCTCGTTGGCCGTGAGTGAGCTTCTCAAGAACGACGCTGATTGTTAAGGGTCTCGCAACTCTAGTGTTCTTCTACTATCTATCCCAGAATATCCACCCAAACACTGGCTACCAGCACCGGTTTTTTTGCGGTTTCAGCTTCACCCTTCTTACCGTATGTCAGTCTGTCCATGCGATTCCCAATGTGGTCTACATTGTCTCGAAGCATCGGTCCCCGCCTTCGGTATCATCCGCGATTCATATCATCGTATGGCTCAGGAACATTAGCCTTGGAATCTCGCATCTCGCAGCTGGGTCTATGCGCCGTGGTCCGAAGCTCCACTACACGCCCATGAAAATGGCGACAGGATTTGGTTTGAATGTGGAGGACACTTTAACAGATGGGATCGAGAGCAATGTGGTGGACTGGTCCAACAGCTCAATGCTGAGCTTGGTTTTTCTGTTCTACGTGAGTATCTATATCTTGAGGACGACACTGATGCGACTAGATTTCCTCTTTGGCTCAACGATCGACAGAAGTCGAGCGGCTGTCTCGATCGGATCTACCTCATATGGAGCAGGAAGTCCGTCAGTCTGGTCTTCGCAAAGTAGAGTTTCGCGATGGTTCAAGCCCGTTCAGTGATAACGACAGCGACGGTCAATGGAAGCAAAATCCTCAGAAGTTGGTTACGTCCTGGTCCTTGGTCAAAGCAGTCTGGGCCGATCGTGGAATGATCATTGCACTGTGTAAGCCCGAGAATTGATTTGGTGCTGACATGCGTCAGCTTTGGTGCTTGAGTTAGTCAAAGAGGCATCCAGCTTCGTCAAGGTCGTAGCGTTGTACGAAATCGTCCGAAGCTTTTCTGGTCTCTACGCGGATAACGGGTATGCACATCTCATGTGTTGGCTTCTACTCGTGGGACAAACAGTGGAAAGTGAGTGATATGCTTGGATCTGAGCTCACCAAACAGTTTTCCTTGGCGCATATTTAGCTGTGCGGGAAAATTATTTGCTACATCTCCCGGTTCGTATGAAAATGGCCTCGCTAGTAAGTCTGAGGTTAGCAACAAGACGCCATGTGCTCATGCGACTCAGCTCTTTTCAAAAATCCTGCGCACCGCAGACGCCCAATCAATGGAAGCCAATGAGGCCGACGCCAAAGATACAGAGAACAGCAAGGGCCGTTCGCAAGTTATGAATCTCCTCACGATCGACATCAACACAATCGCTTCCCTTGCAACACTGGGTCCCAACGTTACAAATGGCATTCTCTCCTGTGAGTAATCCTATTGAGTACTGCTGATACATCTAGTGGCCCTGGGAATTGGCTTCATGTATAGAATGTTGGGCGTCAGCGCCTTCGTTAGCATCGCTTGCATACCCTTGGCTATGCCTGCTTCAGCTCTTGTGGCAAAGGCCATCTACCATTGTGATAAGGCTTGGATGCAGAGACGCGATGCCCGTGTCGCAGCCATCAAAGAGTTCCTTATCGGGATCAAGGTAATCAAGGTGAGTATCATTGACAAAGCGGTGCTAAAGCGACAGTTAAATGCCTTTGAGGACTACTTCAAACGTAACATAGAGCGTCTCCGTGATGACGAGGTAGTGTAAGTGAACCTTCCTCTCCCTGAACTGACAAAGCAGATGGCAGCGTTGGCGATACACTCTTGGAACAATTTTCAATGTCCTCGCAGACCAAGTCCCTGTGTGTGCCATCCTTCTCACCTTCCTATTCCACACGAAGATCCTCGGTCGACCTCTAGATGCTGCGACAGCGTTTATCGCATTGGAAGTCTATCAAAGGATCAAAGACAGCTTTTCATTAATACCTGGAACAGTTCAAGCAATTGTTTTGACGAGGGTGTCTCTCGGCCGGCTCGCCTCGTTTCTGAATCAGCCAGACATCGAGGTAGCCACTTGGGACACGACTGATCAATCTATTTTGTGTGACAAGGCTATAATTGGCTGGCCAGCGGCAGTGGCAGAATCTTTCAAGCTTCATTTAAATCTACAATTGCCGGAGAATAAATTCACTCTTGTATGCGGACCTCTTGGGTCGGGGAAAACACTTCTTGTATGTCCCTGCGAAAGACAGTCTGCTGACCTCAGCTTCGTGCCCTTCTTGGGGAAGTGAGCGTTATATCGGGTTCAGTTCGCTCACCACGTTCTATGCCTAACGCTACACCACTCAAAGGGGCCGAAATTACAGGCGCTTGGACAATTGAGACCTGGCTGGATAATTCCGTCGCATACGCCCCTCAGCAAAGCTTCATTCGACACGGCACTATCCGGGACAACATTCTGTTCGGGCAGCCGTATTGGCCTGAAAGATATCACGAGACTCTTCGGCAGGCCTGTCTAATCTCTGATCTCAATCTACTGGATGACGGGGACCAGACCGAAATTGGCGACAAAGGTATCAATCTCAGCGGTGGTCAGAAAGCACGAGTAAATCTTGCTCGATGTATCTATTCCCGTGCTAGGACGGTATATATGGACGACATTCTCTCGGCAGTCGATGCGCACACATCAAAGTTCATTGTCAGAGAGTGTCTCGCAGGGGGCTTGCTCAAGGATCGCACTGTTGTTCTGGTTACTCACCATGTCGGCCTTTGCTTGCCAGTTGCGGACTATATTGTTACTCTCAACAACGGTCAGGTGGAGCAAGCATGTCCGAGTTCAGAGGCGAAGTTCACGACCATACCTCTGTCCCCGACCCAGGAAGAGGACGAAGACGAGCTTAAAGTGGTCGACGAACTTCAGGAGAAACAAGCCTCGACCCGCCAGATTTACAAGACGGAACACATGGCTACTGGTCATGTGGGTATCAGCGATTACCGGCTAGTCCTTGCCGCCGCTGGAGGTGGTTGGTACTGGCTTCTCCTGTTGTCAATTTACCTCATGCAACGAAGTGTAGAAGTAGTGCAGCTGTTCTGGATTCGGCGATGGACAGGAGATCCAAATCCGGCCCATATCGATTTCAACCTCGGCATATATTCAGTCATCACCCTCATCTTGATATCTTTCGGTACGGTACGATGGGTTTGGCTATATGGTGTGGGCAATGTCGGGTTCTACAATCGTGGCTCCCGGTTGATCCATAAGCAGCTGCTCAACAAAATCTGCTCTGCTTCACTCAGCTTTTTCGAGACGACTCCGTCAGGTCGAATCATGAATATATTTGGCCAAGATATCTTTCGAATCGACTCATCCGCTGCAGATGACTTTGGGCGAACCTTAGCAAACTTCACACAAGTCGGTTTCTCCTCGGTGACTATCTGCATCCAAGCTCCAATCCTCTCTTGCCTCATTGCCATCGCGTGTATCCCAATAGGGTATATCTCGTCACGCGTGCTCAAGCTTCGCGCAGATCTTCGTCGACTCACCAATACCGCTGGATCACCTTTGGTATCTCTGTATCACGACACAATAGAAGGTGTGGTCATGGTTCGAGCATTTGGGAGCTCGAATCTCATGCGAGCAGTTATGGTTACCCTGATCAACCGAGAACGCCGCGCTTGGTTAGCCAACTACACGATTTGGAACTGGGTTCGAGGGGTTTTTCGAAGTATCTCGACTATTGTTGTCACGATTACAGCATTCTTCCTTGTCTCTCAGGATATATCGGCGCCGCAGGCTGCTCTAATGCTCTCCTTCATGTCGAGGGCGTCAGCCAATGTTTACAACGCTCTGGAAAAGTACAGCGAGCTAGAACAAACATTTGTTAGCGCTGAGAGAGTCAACCATTATGTTCAACTTCCTGCGGAAGCGACTGAATCTGCTGAAGGGAAAGTTCCCCCAAAGTCTTGGCCCTCGCAAGGCCGTATCGTTTTCAAGAACCTATGTGTAAGATATTTCAAGGATCTGCCGGACGTTTTGCATGACATTTCGCTCGAGATCGAGCCTGGTCAGAGGGTTGGCATAGTGGGTGCGACTGGCTCAGGAAAATCGACATTGGCGTTATCTCTATTTAGAGCGATGGAAGCTCGATCAGGCTCAATCGAGATCGATGGCGAAGATATCAAGAGCATCCAGTTGAAGGAGCTGCGAAGAAGGCTGAACATGGTCGTTCAAGATGGGAGCTTGGGCTCTGGGACTCTTCGTGAAGCGCTCGATATTACAGGGGAGAAAGGTATGTCTGGAGTAAGGGATTGGCTAACAGTATCAGACGATTTCGAGATATACGAGGCATTGAGACGGGTCCATCTGTTGCCGGATGCAGTTGACTCTGAATCCCTGAGTGGGAATCAATTTGCGAGTCTTGACACCTTCGTTGCCGTCGGTGAGTACTTTGTCTGATAGTCCTTGAAATGCATTGGTGTATGAAACGCTGACTGGCACTTGTCCCTATCCGAAGAGGGAGCAAACTTCTCACAGGGTCAGAGACAGCTCCTATGCCTTGCAAGAGCGCTGTTGAAGAAGTCCAATATCCTCGTGATGGACGAAGGTGCGTTTAGCCTTCCCAGCACTGTGTATTGACTGACACTGAGCAACAGCTACGTCGTCTGTCGATTTCGAGTGAGCGTTGCTGAGTGCGACTTGTGTCGAGCTGTACTGATCACCCCGCCTAGGATGGACGCCAAGATCACAGCAACCATCAAAGAATGCTTCGCAGATACGACAATGCTTGTCATAGCCCACCGACTAGCCACAATCATGCACTAGTGAGTTACTGCCGATGATCGCTCGCTTCCTTAGTTTGGCTCGATCAGTACTGAGCGGATGAACCTCAGTGATCGAGTACTGGTATTAGAAAAGGGTAGAGTTGTAGAATATGGACAACCGTCCAAACTCATGGCCGACGATGGTTCGGCGTTTAGGGCTCTGTGCATGGCCCAAGGGAAGGAGGAGTTTGGGAAGCTGTATCAGATGACGAAACGGGGATGAAGCGTCATGAGACACAGGGCAGAGGTGCAGTTGTACAGCTCGAATGTACTGTACACTCATAGCATTGAAGAGTACATGTGTGACTGATAACACTACATTTGCACGGTCTGGTGCTTTGGTGTCAGCTTGTCCACTGCTCTCCTAGGGTCATACAGGGTTTAATAGTCAAGAAGTCTAGTGATTGGTGCAGCACTTCGTCAAGGCGGGCAAATCATGATAATCAGGATAAACGTCAAGACTGCTTCATAGGATACAAAATATCGCCAAAATATACAACTAAATAAACTGTACGCTTCAAGCCCCCAGCGTCTCCTCGCAAAAATCGATGCTACATTGCCCTTCTTTGATGGCTCTCGGGGTGTTCACCTCAGCCACCGCTCGTCTAGTTGCTCGTAGTAGTTGTACTGGCCCGCAAACTGCACGCCACGAAAGTCAGCGTCATGTCAGAGTTCAAAGATGTGGATAAGGTGAAGGACTCAATAACCCACCTGAAACATGCATTCTTCCTTGACACTCAGTCGCATTGGACTGTACGACTTCATGGAGATCGGCACGTCCGGTGTGCCACCTGATTAGCGTGCTGGCAGCGGCGGAGAGACCAACATGTGACGCTTGACATGGCATCACCGTCTTCGGGAGGAGGGGTTCGTGATCTGTACTATCCGATAGCGTCACATCACTTTGACTGCTCCACCGCGCAGCTCCCTCTGTCCCCGTAGGAGTCGACGCCTCGGTCATTGGTGGGCAGGGCATGAAGCTAGGTGCTACCTCGTGTAAGAGGCGGTCCGTAAAGCCATCGGCAAATGCTGGCTCAGCCGAGACAGGAGTTTTCGTGACGTAGACGTCGATGAAGACGTTTATGGTAGCGTGCGGGTAATGTTGAAGCTTCTCAGCTGCATCATTCAGGAGAGGTGTGAGCCACACGACGTCGTCTGCGTGTTGAACGTGCCAAACTAGACGTAGCTGGGTGAGGCGGGACGATTCACTCTGCCGTTGGATGAGGTCTATGAGGATCGCAGAGACGAACGTAACACCTGTCCCTCCGGCGATGAGTAGGACGGAAGAGTAGGCTGACAAAGAATGAGAGGAACCGTATGGTCCTTCGATGTAGATTGGTGTTGTGTTCGTAGCCTCGCCCTCGAGGGCATCCCGCAGGCGTCGTGTGAAGCCTACTCGTCAGCACATAGATGAGAGGCTCAACTCACCTGTATGAACGCGGATCAAGAAAAGGGCTTCGTTACTGGTCGCGCAGGGTACATTTGCGATAGAGAAAGGGTGTGCCTCGTGTGGATACTTCGAGATCGTTGGGGATACAAGGAAGCTTATCATCAGTGTGCTTCCATGGTGAACAACCTACGCATGCTGTCCAGCTGTCCATGTAAATCCCTCCCGCTGTATCCGTAGTCTTATAACTTGGTGATTGAGCAGTTCGATTGTACAGTTACCATTCGCAACTCTCTTCGAGCGACTGCTGTTGAACCAAATCAACCGAATTCCTCGTATGGCTCGATCAAAGATCCAGATTGCGAGTGCGGGCTATTCGAAGTGCCTGTGTCACAGCTACACTCTGATCGAAAACGGGCCAGACTTACCCAGACCCAATATCCTAGACGAGACCAGTGGAAGAATGCGCCAATTAGAAACATCCTGCTCGTCAATATCGCCTCTCAAGGGGCAACTCACAATGTCCCGATTATGTGGGCTACCAGGAAGAACTCGTATGCCACGCGTCGGATTACTCGAAACGAGGTGACCCAGAGCATTGTGAATCCGAAAATTGCGAGGTACCCCTATAAGAGTCAGTGATACCCAGGGCGGTAGTGACCTACCCATAGAATATACGGTCTGACAATATGACCTGCGTGCCAGCTGTAGTAACTGTCAGTCTCTCATCTGCTCGACTGCGAAGATTCAGCACGACTTACACTGGTATAAGCCAGAGAATGAAATGGAGCCAGCTGAACAAAAGACATGCTCTGCTTGACGCCCGATGGAGGTAATTGAGCTTTTGGTACGTGATACCAGTGATGAGCGAGATTGGGTTATTCTTTTGAATGAGAACGATGATAAGCGGAAGCTGGGAGAATGCCTGGGTCTGTCAGCCGAATGTCACTTATTACCAAGTCTTACCATTACTCCTAGCTGATTTGCCGTATTCTGATCACCCCCGACAACTGCGTCTATATCAGTATTTTACCCAATCTGGTTCTATCACTCGACGACTTACGCTGAGTCTTGTTGAGACCGAAGAAGCAGAATACTATACAGTACACCGCAGTCCATAGGGTGTCGGCGACTGTCTCCGGTCCATACAACCACGAAGGCATCTCGTACAGATACAACAAGTTGCGCTGGGCAGCTTCTATAGCCCGGATGTGACTGAATTTGTTGTCATTGTTTCTTGAGAGTCTATGTCGAAGATAACGCCCAAGGTGGAGAAGTGCGAGAAGGAGGATGACAATGACTGTGATGACGACAGAGTACCTAGAGGCGTACCAGTGATACCTTGGAGGTCTTGTCCCTCCGCCTCCATGTCCCCCACCATGGTAGGTAGAGTTGGAGGTGGTCACAGCTGCCTTGAAGAGCAGCTGGATGGGATGCGTCATGTCAATCCGTCTGTGATTGAGAGGATTGGCATTGAGGATGCAAAAGATTTATTGTAATGAGTGCGACGGCAGCACATTTTGCACGCGGCGTGTTATCTGATTACGATTTAGCAGCTTGCCCGTTCGGCCGATAGCCCGGTTCCCACAGCATCCCCCACCCGACTCCCGAAGCACGATGGGATATGCATGATGAATGGAATAGATACATATGCTTCAGGGGGAGCAGCGTAGGCATATGACACTGACTCTGTCCGTCATATACTTAGCAAGTTTTACATCATCTGGGATTCTGCAGCATGTCGCCCATTTCTTCAGCTGGTTATCTGATAGCGGCCGAAAAGCTAAAAGCATAACGGGCACGCGATCAGCAGAGGACCGATTTCTTCGGCTTTCCTTTTGCGACTTTCTCGCGCAATCTTGGCAATTGGCCTGCCACGTCGATTCTGGTACAAATGGTAGCCTTAATCCATCTGCGACTGGACTCGGATTTGGCATCCAACCAATAGGTGTGAGACACAGCGAGCTCTACACAGGGTCTCCCGAGCCCACGAAAAGCGCTTGCTCATTGGTGGATGGATAGAACTGCAAACTTGCTCGACTCCCTACAACGCTTTGTACAATGGTGTACCCCAATATCGCGCCGCAAATACAGAGGTGGATCGTCTGTCTATGAAGATGCAAATATGAAAAGTCCCATATGTCCAATCTCAAGATAAATAGAAGGCACCTAGACTCGACATTGTGAACTTAATTACCGTCCACTAAACCCGTCAAGTAGGTCAACGACGGATATCCCGCCGTCCGCATGTCCGCCACCATCTCCTCATACTCTTCCCACCACCAGCCATGTGTGATCGCATCCGCTTGCTCAGCCGGCACACCAAGCTGCATATCCAAGACCGCACTGAACTTCCCGGGCTCTACTCGATAGACTCTGCCCGTGTCCCGTTTCTCCTCTTCGGTGTTCCTCGTTGGTCGTCGCTTCCATGGTTTGTCGCAGATGTAATGAAGGTTTCGCACTTCCTCATCCCGATAGAAATTCCCATGCCAGTATCGCATGGTCTTGATAGCGTTGTATATCCATGGCAGACTTATCCACCGTGTCCGGAAGAGATCGGCCAGCAAGTCCTGGTCCGGAAACATCCAGCTTGACACCTTTGCCTGGTCTTCTGGTGCAACTGAATTGAGGAGATTGGTGATTTGCTGAAAGACGGCATGTGATGGGGTCAGGACGACCAGACCTGAGTTGAGCATGGAATGGGTGCCTTGCGGCTGAGCTTGTCCGGGGTGTGTGATCGCTGTGGGGTGGTGAGATTGAGTATACCCGCATGAGTCTCGAACCCTACTACTTAGCTTCTACCCAAACGCTGTCCAAACTCACCAGTCTGCCGGTGCCCAAGACGACTTATCAAGATTGCAAACACACGCAAAAGTAGCGGCAATCTGATCTGAGGCTAGGGGGATTTGAAACAGTTCATCCATATTATGTCGAAGCAACATATCACCGTCTATCAATACCACTCTCTACTTGTGAGCTTCACCACTTCGTCTCCCACACACTCACATCAAAGTCCACAAAGTCAAGTACAGCACATTTCGTCCAAGTGTCCGCAAACCGCTCTGCGATGAGGGTGACCTTCCCATTCGGCAGGATGTTTTCTATAACTCTCACATCCAGATCGGCAGCGCGTAGAGCTTGGATTGTCTCTGGAGGAACCTGTGGGTTGACAGCGACGATCAAAGGATATTTCGAGCAGTGCTTCCTCAGCGAGTGGTTGAGGACAAGAACTCCGGGAAGATAGGAGGGAGTGGTAAGGAGGAATACGACCCATGCGCATCGAGCAGGAGCGGGTAGCTCCTTGAACTGCAGTGGGTCTGTCGATGTGCCCGAGATGGCCATGAAGTCTATTCAAGACAAAAATGCTCGCAGTATCGACTGCAGGGATGGTTCTGAGACAGCCTGAAGCGCATAGGGGCAAGTATTGCAACAGCTACTCTCGTTATCTTCCTGGAACAGCATAATACGTAAAGCGAGGATCGGAAGCGAGGATCGACGTCGCGATCGGCCGTCTTGTCTCCTTCGGCTAGAGATACACCACTGCACCCGGATTCTCGTGGCATACGTTATCTTTGTTGGTGTTGTGCAGATGGGCCTATCTGGCTCCCCTCAATATCTGCTCCATTATATGTTGCATAAGCTCGAATATCTATCAGATCAACCATCAACAGCTGACTACCAAATTCAAGAGTTGTACGAATGGGGAGCATGTAAACCCATGTCTGATTCTGGATGACGAAACCAATCAGACTGGATAAATTGAGGAATAGTAATGTCCTGTTCGGTGACTCTTGACTGCGGGACAGAACTGATGTCGAACGGTAACGAAAAGAAATCGATGTCACCTAGACGATCACCTAGATCGTCAGTTCGTTATATCACTTTAAAAGCTCACCAAGATCCGCACGCCACTCTGCATGACCGTTGCCGTTGCCGTTGCTGTTTCCCCCCGCGTCGTTCTGCTTGGCAGATCGCTGAACGAGTCCAGCATCGGGTAGCGACACCGACGAAGCAAGTTTCTCAGAGATCAAGACCAGGTCGATATCTCTGACTCCGGAGATCCGCTGACCTAGTGCCCCTGCAACCCAAGCGACTCCAGCCCAGTAAGTGGTTTGTTTAGCTAGTCCGGATTGGAGCGTCGCTATATTCGTAGATGCGACTGACGCCAACAGAGCACGGGATAGTTCCGCCTTGCTTCCGTTACTTTCCCCTTCAAGAGAGGGGTTCGAGGTGGATTCAGGTATCATCGGGAACTGCTGCTTCGAGTGTGGATAGGCAGCTG
The DNA here is from genome assembly GCA_001599695.1 of Phaeotremella skinneri. Taxonomy (NCBI): domain Eukaryota; kingdom Fungi; phylum Basidiomycota; class Tremellomycetes; order Tremellales; family Phaeotremellaceae; genus Phaeotremella; species Phaeotremella skinneri. The sequence goes on along the minus strand of BCHT01000013.1, from coordinate 45,193 downwards.
TCATTTCCAATCCAGAAGAAGGCGCCCTCGAGTAGAGGGGTTGCGGGCCAGTGTTGTGCTGCTCAATCTCTGATCATTAGCAATGCCATTTGTGTAAGCCTCACCCTTAATATAGCAACATCCTGCCACGTAGAATGCCTGGTTCACGAATGGTAGCGCAAAGTACGCAAAGGGATCGATGATATCGCTCAACACCAAAATGTCACCGATCGTCCGCACCGAATTCCGCCATAGGTTCGATGCCGCGAGGGAATTAGGCGTGACTGAACCGCTACGAGTACCGTTTGAGCCTGTTTTCACTGGTCGTCGCAGGAATATTGTGCCAGTGAGGTATTCCGACGCCTATCGTCAGTACCGACCTCAAAGTGAGACTCACTATTATGGTGTGCATCCATAAATGGACATGAAGGTATATCGACCCCTGATTCGCCCGGCAGTGTCGTTGCAAGCTAAAAGTCAGCGATAATTCGGTTTGCAACTTACTTTGCCACATTCCACTGCATGTCCAAAGGGAGGTTGTTGTATTCCCGGATTGCCCGACTCCTTGCAACTTGCAACTCTCCGTCGAAATGGTCGCTCCGGCCACCATTTAGGATATTGATCACTGGTCCATATGACAACATCTGCTTGGCCGCAAAGATGAAGGGCGTGGACATGCTACTCGTCGAGTTAGGGAAGTCTGCATCGGTTGGCAGTGTCTGAGTGATTTCTTCCACCCTGAACGTTGTTTGACGACCAGTTCCAAACGACAGCGCATAATCCAACAGAAGAACAGACCAAAAGGCGAAGCGATTGAGCTTCTGCTCCTCTTCAGAGATTGCTTCGTTGCGTGAATCCTACAGATCAGTCTATGATGAACAACCCTTTACTCACCAGATGCAGCCCGAGGTCAATGGCCATGCGTACGGCGATGCCTGTCATGATCCATTCCTCGGATTCCGAGTCTATTGTCAGCCCACTTCCAAACCAGAACCCACCATTTGCGAAGCCAATGTGTGCCAAAAGGACAAGAGCTATCACTGTATCTCTAGACGGGACGGCAAGCATGGAGCCCAGAAGGCCCTTGGCGCGCTCAGCGAAGCGATTACCATATGCAGATGGATCCAAAGTGGGAAGAGCGATGACGGGAAGGGTCGAGAATCTGTCTATCAGCTTTATCTGCATTTAGACTCACCTCGCCGCGGTCCCAGCGATGCAATTGAACAGAAAGACCGATCCGGTGTGTGTGTCCAACTCATGATCCAGACGTTGACGTTCGAGAAAAGGAAATTGGCTCCCAAAGTGAGTCATGAACACGTCCAAGAGGTGTCGCATGATTGTCGTATTAGGCATGCCGTCGGGTAAGAAGAGCTCCCCAGCATCCGACCCAGCCACGACTCCACGATTTCTCCCGCTATCCATTCGGACCTTGAGAGTTATCCGCTTTAAACCTGGAGCGATAGCAGTTTGACCATGGGGACGCCACCAGGTGATTTTAACGATTTTGCCTTCTTCCTGCGGAGGTTGCTCCTGAGTTGCGGGCTCCCCAGTGGAGGCTGTGAACGAGGATCGCTCGTCATTGGGACTGCTCTCTTCGACAGTCGGGAGCTGCGAGCTGACAGCCCAAACAAATTGTGCAAGGTCGACAGACGTGTTGAGCTGAGTAGACTGGCTGGGTCGAGCGGAGCCATCTGTGGAAACAGCACCAAATAAACCTGAAGCCGCACTCGACAGTGATCCCTCCATATTTGGAATAGTACTCGGCATGGCGGTGGATGATTGCGACGCCTGAGCCAACAACCCTGAACCCGGACCTGTACATCAGTGGAGCTCATTGACGCTTGCTCACGTTGCCAAAACCAGCCATTGTCCCGTTCACTCGGCGTTGGCACTGTGGATGATACTTGCTGAGACACCCCGCCGATACCTTGCCTAGCCAAAGCAGCTAAATCAGACAGCTTTGACCTCTGCAGACGGATTTTGGATGATCGGCCGTCATCCACTGGCCATTGACAAGGCATCTCCGACGTGACACAATTCGCACAAGGGCCAGGAGGACGAGCTCCGCATTTTGATTTCCGCATTCGACACTGCATACGTTAGCATACAAGCAATATGATGATGGCTCACCTGGAGACACGCCGTGCGCGACCTTGAAAACTTGCGCTTCCTGTCTCCGCCGCTTGTACGACTTGGCCCCGCTTCGGCATTCCTAGAGTCGACATCGACATCGATCCGCCCACCGTTCAAATGTCGAACGTCTCGACCCAGTGACAGGGAGAGCGGTGATCCGTCCGCAGGATCCCTTACAGAGTCGGACATGGACGACGGTGTCGAGGATGATGCCATGTTAAACAACACCAATCGCAGATTGAAATGATACTTGGAGTAACGTAGTAACTTGATTGACACGACGGGCCTTTCTACATGCTGCGGGTCGTTCTCATCGAGGTCCGCGCCGACAGATGGCACGGGGTCAGGATGAGACTGGTATTTACGTAAACTCCTGACCACATGCATGGGGGTTCTTACAGGTGCGTACGTAGGGGATAGCACACGCCAGTTCTGTTTCTTGGAGATCCTGCATGCACTCGAATTACAGGGAATAATCTCATTAGATCAACACGAATCGGGGTGCACTCCCGACGGTATGCCCTGTCCGCTGCACTTTAAGATTCGAATCTCAGAGTCGAGGCCCTATGTCTGCGTGCCACATACTCCTCGAGCAACGTATAACAAGACTCGATGAGACCATGGGGAGATGCCTCTTCGGTGCTTCGCCAATTCTGCCAAAATACACTGTACTTCCTATTAGCTAGTCTAAGAATCATGCAAAAAAAGCATAGAAACATACCATCGCGGACAAAGCCTCCTCCACCATGTTGTCCGGCGAAGTGAACGTTACCGCTCCGGAGAACAGCCGGTTGTTAACCGTCTTGCCTGTTCGGCCATGACGGCCACGTCCACCTTTGTAGCAAGTGGAAGGACATCATTAGCGATAGGTCAATGTGATGCTTAACCCCACTGTGGACACAGAGCAGAACATTGTGTTCCTCCTCGCATCCTTCTTCGACCTATAAGATGTCACCAACAGCTATATCTAACGTCGTGACTGGAGCCTACGAAGCTGCGTCCCAGAAGCTCCTCCATTCCAACGGAAACAGTACGAACGAGGTGAACGGCAATGCTGCAGAAACGAAGACCGCACGAGTTATCCTCGATCCGGAACTCACACAGCGTCCAAATCTTGCGCTGTGGGTGACCAAAGATCACAATATCTATCAAAAGGAGGAAGCGTTCCCTACCTGTCCCGCAGATAGCTGTGTTGTCCATGTGGTGAGTTAGTTAGCCTTGACTGCGCGGTTCATGCGGCTTATTCCATTTAGAAATGTACAGGAATTTGTGGATCGTGAGTATTAAGAATGTGATCGATAAAGTTTCGAGTTGACAGGGAAGAATAGCGAAATTCATTTCTGGTGAGCGCATCTGAAACAAGCAAGACCTAAAAGCTCACAGCCGGACGTAGGAAATCCGGACGAATCGGTGACTGCTGTGTGACGCACGACATCATCCTGGGACACGAATCTGCAGGACAGATTGTAGAGGTAGGGGCTGATGTCAAGGATTTCGTGGTGGGCGATCGGGTATCGATTGAGCCTGGAGTTAGCTGCCTTGAGTGCGAGATGTGCATTAGGGGAAGGTATAATCTTTGTCCCAAGGTCAAGTAAGTCGCAGTAACCTGCGAAAACTGATATCAGATTCTCCGGAACCCCTCCGTCAGATGGTACGATGAGACGGTTTGTGGCCCACCCTGCTCGCTTTCTCCACAAGATGCCAGAGACCATGACGTACGCTATGGGGGCATTGATCGAGCCTCTCTCCGTGGCCTATAATGCCGTTGTGCGAGCGTCGCCTTACCTGGGTCAGCCGGTACTCATCGCTGGCGCAGGACCAATTGGTCTCGCCACAGCCCTATGTGCTAGGGCTGCGGGTGCCTATCCGATCTGCATCACCGACTTGGAACAGAGCCGTCTCGATCAGGCTCAGGCAATGGGCTTCAGGCATACTCTTCGAATTGACTTGAACTGGGATCGACTCGAAACGGCTAACCGGATCAGGGAGATCATGGGGTCAGGCTGCATTCCTCAAATTGCATTTGAATGTACAGGCGCCACTTCAAGTATCAACTCAGCCTGCTATGTACGTGGGGATTTCGGAACAGTTGGTCAGAAACTGACTTCTTCAATAGGCTCTGGAGGATGGCGGGACCCTGTTACAAATCGGTTGTGGCAAACCAGAAATCCCTCTCCCACTCATGAGTATGGGCTTCCGAGAAGTCAACATTGTCACCTCATTCCGGTATAAACAGTCGTGGCCTGTCGTCATTCGCTTGGTTGACGGCGGTGTGTTCGGAGATGTTACTCAATTGATTACACATTCCCTGCCGTTGGAGAAGACTATCGAGGCATTTGAGATTTGCGCGGATAGATCAAGCAATGCGATTAAGGTGCAGGTGAGTTGAAATCCAAAGACAGCTCTGACGAAAGATTGTCGACGAATAGATACATTTGGTCTAGATACATTTGATCTTTTCATGCTATTCTTCGTACAGAAAGATATGTACTATAATAGGCTTAGTACTAATACGCACAGCCCAGACGGCTTACACTCCTTCGTATCAAATGTTGCACAACAAGGTGGTGTAGCTCGTGTTTACCATTGGGGATATCATGATCAGAGTAGATCAAATACCATCCATCTGCAACATGTCTGCATTGATATGGGCAGCACCGACAAAGCCACGAAGTCAAGAGCAGTGGTGAGCTGTCAAATTTCTGACATTCCTCAGCGCCACGATTTCGGAATTGCAATGTTTTACGGTCTATACCATTTGCGTTTGCCGCCAAACTTGGTACGGATTAGCTTCGGATATACACCGGACATTTGCTGAATTTCTAACACCTGAAACAGTCTACCGGAAGTCCCCGGTGGAGAAATCAGAGGATAGGCTGAACGGTTCTTATCAAGCCGATTCTTGAAACAAAGACCCTTACTGCTGCCGCGAAGTAGCCGAACTTTTACCGTGTCCCAAGCAGCTTGGCCATCGGGGAGGAGGGTCGAGCATGGATGTGAAATGCAACTCGACCTGTTCATTTTTCAAGCATACTCGAATTGGACGCTACTCGTAACAGATTCCGTAACAGTCTGGCATTTGACTTTCAACATGAGCTCCGGTCATACTATCACACTGTGGGCTATTCCCCAGTACGACTTCACATACGATACTGACTGTCTTAGTAACACTGGACTCAAAGCTCCTCAGATTGGCTTCGGTGAGTGATATAATTTGTATGCATGCAACACAAGACTGACTGTAACTTGCAGGTACATGGCAGGCAGCCCCCGGTGAAGTCGAGAAGGCGTAAGTTTCTTCCGAAGGAATGGAGCTAAAGCCAGCGTCGCTGAGGCACTTAAGATCGGCTATCGACACATTGATTGTGCCTTGGTATGTGATTGACATATTTAGTATTTAGGCAATGGCTGCTAAATATTGTGTCTAGATTTATGGAAATCAACACGAGGTTAGTAGACATAGACCTCGATACGACGCTGACAGACTAGGTTGCGAGCGGAATCAAGGACGCTGGAGTACCTCGCGAAGAGATCACTCTAGTCAGCAAGCTCTGGAATAACTCTCATCGGCCAGAGTTCTGCGAGGCGGATCTGGACACTTCCCTCAAACAGCTCCAAACTACTTACCTGGATGTTTGGCTTATCCACTGGCCGGTCCCTTTCTTACCTGGAACCGATCTGCAGCCGAAAACCCAGACTGGCGAGCTTGCAATTGATCTAGAGGCTCCTGGAATCGTGGCGACCTGGAAAGAGGTTATACGTATTTGGAAGGAAACTGGAAAAGTCAAGGCTATTGGGGTGTCCAACTTCACTGTAAAGAATTTGCAAAAGATCATTGAAGCTACTGGTGTCGTTCCAGTGATGAATCAGGTCGAATGTCATCCCAGCTTGATTCAGCCTCAGCTGTTCGAATATTGTAGGTTCATAGCTTCGTGAGCAAAGAAAGACACTGAAGATCCCAGGCAAGCATCAAGGCATCGCCATCACTTGTTACTCCCCGTTAGGTAATAACATCACTGGCAAGCCGCGTATCATCGACAGTCCAGAAGTACAGGAAATCGCCAAGCGCTTGAATCGAACTCCTGCTCAAGTTCTTATAGCGTGGTGTACATATCAGGGTTTCTTTGTAATTCCAAAATCGGTGACCCCGTCACGTATAGCGGTTGGTTCTCCTAATCGTCCGATATTTTGTATATCGCTTACCCGATACAGTCAAACTATGCCGACTTTGCTCTCGATGAGGAGGACTTTGAAGAGATCTCTGCTCTCGGTCGGAGAAACAGAGTCAGATGCAATACGCCGTCGCAGTATAGCCCTCCGTGAGTTACTGGACACGACGGAGTGTGGCAGCTGACGAGGTAACTGAAATACTGTAGATGGAATATCAACGTCTTCGACGAGCCTGATGAGCTTTCTCTGAAGGTCTCCGTTTGGTAGAGAGAATTTGATTAAATTCTGTGGCTCACAGGAGCCCTGTATTCATCATTCGATGACATAGGAACCTGTCTCAACACTCAATAAGATGCAAATCAACATGTCTGGTGATACGAACCCCTCAGCACCCTCTGTCATCGAGGCAGCTTCTATCTGCTATACTTGCCTGCCGAGGCATCAGGATTTGCAACTCCGAGTTGCGATGTACATCGCAGTTCTTGAAATGATCTCTTGCATGCTAAGCCTGGCCAGATTACATAATGCAGGGAGACGGGCAATTCATAACATGCAGAAACATGCAGATCTAGGTCGATAACTGTAGAAATAACTAGCGCCGTTGATCCAACAGAAGCTCTTCGAATTCCCCTACTCTCGGAAACCCTGTCCTGGAAGCCGCCCAAGTAGTTACCTTCTTTGCAATGTTCTCCGGTCCAAAACCAAAGTGTTCATAGAGTAACTGCTGCGGGGCCGAGTGACCAAATGAGTGCATGTGGCACCCCGCATGAGCGTACCGCGCCCACCCAAAGCTGCTGTAAGCTTCAATGGCCACGACCAACGAGTTAGGCGGGATCACAGACTGGCGATACGACAAAGATTGACGGTCGAAGTGCTCCATCGATGGCATTGAAACCACTCTAGTACGATGGTTGGATTCGAGGATCTTTGCTGCTTCAATTGCACGATAGACTTCGGCCCCGGTCGCAAGGAGAGTAATCTCGTCGCCTTCCCCATAGACGACATAACCACCTTGAGCGACCTTGAGTCGATCAGATCCAGCCAACAACGGAACTGGTTGTCGACTCAGAGCAAAGAGCGAAGGCCGATCTTCCTTGAGGGCAATAAGCCATGCACCAATGACCTCCTCAGCGTCTGCCGGCCGGATAAAGTTGATTCCAGGGAGAGCGCGATAGAAGGAAGCAAGCGCTATAGGCTGATGTGTTGGCCCGTCCTCGCCAATACCGATGGAATCATGAGTTGCAATGCCAATGAAGCGTAGACCCATCAATGCAGACATACGAGCTGCCGGGGCTGCATACAGCCAGAACATGAAGAACGTCGACATGATACTGAAGATCAGCATGCGGTGGACTTGGTTGACTCACGGAAGGAACATCCCTTTCTGATATGCTGCAAGGCCATTACCCACCCCTACCATGGCAAATTCCCGAATTCCGAATCGGATCTGTCGGCCTGCAAAGTCACCCAATCCACTTTCAGGCTGACAATCAGTAAAACTGAAGCAGTCTTTCACTTACCTTCTGAAACTCGACCATCCCTTTCCAACTAACGAAAGTTGATTCTAGCAGATCCGCGCTACCTGCCACCAAAGTTCGATCGTCCGGGACCAATGCTTGCACCATGATGCCACTGGATTTACGCGTCGCTGTTGGCTCGGTCGGCAGCTTCTCCTTACTAGGTACCTTGGACTCCCAGTTGGACAGTCTACCCTCCAAACGTCGATTCAATTCAGCGACCTCCTGCGGAAAATCCTTCGTGTATGTCTCCATCATAGTATTCCATGCGTCCTCCAAATTCTTCCCTCTATCTGTGCATGGTTTAAAGTATTCGTAAACCTTGGCTGGGACCACAAATTTCTCAACCGGGTTAAAGCCAAGCTGGGTTTTCACGTAAGCGACCTCTTCGACCCCGAGTGCTTGACCGTGGGCTGGGCCAGTATTTGCCTTTCTCGAAGAAAAGCCGATGATCGTGCGAATATTAACAAAGACCGGTTTGCCTTTCACTTCTCGCGCCTGGCCGAGGGCTTCAACAATACCGGCAAGCTTCGCCATCAGTTAGCTGCCTCAATTCCATCACTTACATCATTGGAGCCGTCTTCGACGTCAATGACATTCCATCCTGTAGCCTGTAGCTTCGCTGAAGTATTATCGGTGAAGCAATTGTCTATGCTGCCGTCTACAGTCACTCGATTATTGTCATATATGAGGACCAGGTTGTCCAGTCCCCAATGACCGGCCATAGAGATAGCTAGAACATCAGCACTGGCATGTCTTGAAACATACCTTCTTGCCCAACGCCTTCCTGCAGGCATCCATCTCCCGTAAAGCACCAGATTTTGGAGTTGATAATAGGCAGACCGGGCTTGTTGTACGTCGCAGCCAGATTCTTTCCCGCCACAGCCAAGCCAACTGCATTCGCAATTCCCTGACCCAATGGACCCGTCGTAACTTCAATACCGGGAAATTCAATCTCTGGATGGCCTGCAGCGATACCATCGAAGACGGGAGCATGGTATTGCTTAATCTGATCCAGGGTCCATGCCTCGTAGCCACTCAGATGCAACATGAGGTACTGAAGAAGGCAAGCATGCCCTGCGGAGAGCACGAAGCGGTCTCGATCAAACCACGATGGGTTGAGGGGGTTGAACCTCAGGTGATAGCGCCAAAGGGCAACACCGATAGCTGCAGCACCCATGACTGTTCCAGGATGACCACCGTTGAACTGTTAATCAGTTGGAGCTCAAAACTCGCCTCACCTGCTGACACAGATCCGCGGCCAAGCATCGGATTGTATTAATTACCAAAACTTCATCGCGGGGCTAGCGATCAGCTATAGTCTACAGCAAGAGCTCACGTTCGAAACCTTCGCAGCGACATGTGGTTCGCTGTCCAGTCCGCTGGAATGTCCGGGAGCTGACTCTACGGTTAAAACGGTGGGAGACATGAGTGTTGGTGACTGCCTCTTGAGGGAGGGATCATTCAATTACGATGACTATCATCGAGAGTTCTACCACATCCTTGGAGGTTTTGGCGACTTGCTTAGCTTTGCTTGCCGCAGAGCTTCCATCGCTTGGAAGCCCCGGTAAAGTTGAGGTAATTGGTGAGGAGGTCCAACAGCGGCTGAGTTTAGCCGAGATTGCCGCAGGGTGAACTGTGCAGCAGCTTCCGCTGAACAGCCGGTCTCGCGTTTGGCCGAATACCGGAACGACTGGAGTTGGACTAGACTCGCGTAAGTATGTGGTGGGATGCGGTAGTCTCTTTTCCAGTCGCTAAGTGGCAATGGCACAAGCTCCCGAGTTGGGTGAGAACAAACATTCAGTCCTGGTTGTACGCTGAAGCACGAGGTTTCGCACTGCTATGACAAATTCCTAGCCCACTCTTGCAGGACTTCGAGGAGGGTGTAAGTGAGTCGCAAAGCGTTCGGCTGCTTGGCTTAATGCTTGTAATATCTATCTTACTCTCCGGGAGGGTCAATCAATGCCTTGTGATTTGCTTTGCTCTTCATTCGCATCACAATCTTTGCATTCGCATCACAATGCATCTTTTCAAAATGACAGCCGTCTAGAGTCTATCTAACATCGTCCACCAGATTGTGCGGGTCTTGATGCGATCTAAGCTTTTTCATCCCTTTCATCTTCACCTTTGCTGTCATGTGGCCCGGCCATATCGACACCTTCCCGACGGATAAGCTCAGGGTGAAGGGTAGAGATGTCGTAGTCCCCAAAAGCCCTGGCGGAAACCTTGTTCTCAAACAGTATATCGAGATCCTCAAGTGATCTCGCCTTCAGCTCGGGAATCAAGAAGTAAGTGAAGAAGATGCTAGAAATGAGAGAAGTCAACGACCGCCTCATCGCTCTCGAGTCGTGAGTATGCTCACGCGACCACAGAGAATCCTCCAAACATGAAGCCGATGCGACCTCCCAGATTGCCGTAGCCTGGGTTTTGAATATATGGGACAAGTAAATTGGAGAGTAGTCCAACGGCAAAACCGCCCCATGCTGCAGAAGCGAGGGTTTTTTCCCGAAGGTGGGATCCGGGGACCTCAGACGCAACGATCCATGGCAACTGGCTCTACTAAATTAGCATGTTTTCGAGTGTTCCAGCTCACCCATGTGCAGGCATAGACGAGAATCCAGATAAAGACGCCAGCCAGCGTCAAATTGCCCAGAGACCCTGTCGGATTGTTATTTGTCGCAGCGGCACATGCCGCCACTGCGAACATGCAGCACATCATCGTGATGGAGCCGCCAAGAAGAAGAGGACGGCGTCCGATCTTATCAGGGAGATAGTAACCAAGAGTGGAAACAACGACTTTACAAGCGTATACTGGTAAAGGTCAGTAACTGGTGAAGGACGCGAGACCGCATGCAAAACTTACCGATAGTCAAGAGCTGGTACGTGTTCGTGAATCCAAGAGCGAGAAGCGTGACATTGAGGTAATTGTTCATGAAACTTATACCCTGGCCTTGTTGAAGACATTGGACGCCAACAGCGATAAGTGTGCGGCGGAGGTCGGTGCCACGGAAAAGCTGAAAGAAGCTGACGGATTTGGAAATGGAGACTTGATGCTCGAAGGAGAGGCGAATCTCATCCACCTCGGCGCGGAGCTGTTCATCGGTATGGTCTGACGCCCTAAGACGTCGCAAAGATTTGAAGGCATCTACTTGTCAGCTCCCTCCTCATCATGTCACACACCATCGTAGCGGCCCTTGGAAATCAACCATCTCGGTGATTCAGGGAGGAATGGAGTGCCAGCCACGATCAGGGCTGGAAAAACAAATTGAAGGCCAATAGGAAGAAGCCAAACGATGGGGCCCTGATTGAGGTGGACACCATACATTACTGCGTTGCCGAGGAAGGTGCCAAAATTCTGAACGACAGCGTCTGGTTTTGTCAACTCCTGCTGATATAGCCTAACTTACAGCAGTTTATCAAAGCGCCACGGATCCTTCTGGGAGCACATTCTGCTTGATAAGTACCGGTGACAGCTGAAGCTATTCCGACACTGATGTTGACCACGATCTTCCCACCGACCAAAGTCCAAAAAGAGCGATTAAAAGTAGAACAAATTTGAATAAGAGACCCAATGATGCTGGCTGTCAGTAGTGTACAGGATTCATCCGACCTACCCAAAAATACCGAGAAGAATGAAAGTCCATTTTCGGCCAAATCGCTCATTGAATAATGGCGTGATCATGCAACCGATCATGATACCAGCAGTTCCAAGAGCGGTTCCTGCAGAGGTGTCGGACGATGACAGAGAATGACTGGTAACACCATTGGCGACTTTGGCAATTGAGCCAAATTGATCATTGAAGTATGAGGCACCAATGACACCGCCCCACCAGTTGTTGTCATATCCGAATGAGAAAGATCCCATGGAGGAGAACAACGCTACCCCAGCGAGGGTAGGGTTGAGATCCTGATAGATAGCTGAATCCTTGAATCCCATTTTGCCCTACCTGTTATCAGATTTGAGATGGAGTGTTGAGAGACCTCGGGGATAAGTGGGGTCGAGGTTCTCCACAAACCGGGCGATATATATGACAGTCGAGTATGGAAGTACATCCAGGCCCCCGTTAACCACCCCGTAGGGCACCGTGGAGGAAGAATTCACGGAGACCGGTTGTTAAACGGATCGTAAGTTTATCGTTGACATTACGGCATTGGTTTATCCGGCTTCATTGCCGCTGAACCGGCAAGCCACCAGTTCATTGTCAACCATACAACTCCGCCAGTCGGGAGCCCGAATGTGTTTCCATCCTCTACGCGCCATGTCCCGTTCAGAGGCATCCATCAGTGCCAACCTAGCTCTGGCTTTTCAGCCGTCTTCCAACGGCAGGCATCTCTGCCTCCATTCTCAGCCAACAAAGCCGTTCTTTTGGCTCGCCGATACGGCTTGGGAGCTTTTCCACAGGTGAGAGAACAGTAAAAAGACTCTTGGCTTCGCTCATTGGACAGGCTGGACAAGGACGAAGCAACAACGTACCTCCTCAATCGCGCTGCTAAGGGTTTCAATGTTGTTCTCGTCGTATTGATGGCCGAGCATGGGTAAGTTCACCCCGTTGGGCGAAATTGACGCCAGCCAACTCGAATATCCCAACCGCTTCGGAGAGTACCCGTTCGACGGAGGAAACAAACCAGACGTGTCCAAGCCAAACCTTAGATACTACGAGTTTGTAGACTGGGTGGTCGACTTTGCCGCAACATTTGGAATTCGCATATGTCTTGTTCCGACTTGGGCAAGGTATATCAACGGCGGCTACTATCAAGATCCCATACTATTCAATGAAGAGACTTCATACTCTTACGGCAAGTTCCTTGGAGAACGATACCCCTTTCTTCCCTTCGTCATTGGTGGAGACTCGAATCGGTATTGGAATTCAAAACAAAGGGAGCTGTCAGCCGCGGGAACCGACATCTCTACAATCCCATTGCTTGACTGGGGCACCATTTACGAAAGCATGGCAAAAGGGATTGCCGACGGGGAGGCTCTTCATCATCACAAAACTTCCCATTACAAAACGTTCATGCTCTTCCATCCAGCACAAATGTGGCTTCCGGCAGGCCCTGTCGCCACTGGTGGAAAGCAGTTCCCCAATGCTGAGTGGCTCAGCCTTGATACCTGCCAATCTGGCCACTACAATCATCCCTTACGCCCCATCTCTGGAGTGGCAAAAGGAGGCGCTGGTCAAACTGGCCTCACGAACCCGGATCCTAAGACATGGCCAGGATTGTGGGAATCTGTATCAAGCTACCAACCTATTCGGATTATGTACAACACCCCCCGCCCAGATGGTACGCCGCGGCCAGTAGTGGAGCTGGAGGCGCATTACGAAAACACCCATCATTGGTTCAGAGAACCGTACCCGATGTGGAAAGCAAACAACATCAGGCGAGGTGCTTGGCAGGGCGTAAGTCCAGTTTCCGAGCCAAGCTGATATTAGATCTTTTCCGGAGCTTGTGGCTATACATACGGTGCCAATTCGATCTGTAGGTTGGATTTTTGATGGACTACACTGAAGGCAGGGCAATTTCATAATGATAAATCAAAGACACATCCTCCAATTGGAGGCAACGTAAGTCCCAGCAGCTCTGCTTCCGCTAAGACCACAGACACGGGCATTCACGAACTGGTACCTGGAACTAGACCTGCCTGGTGCATTTCAGGTGGGAACGGCAAGAAGCATTGTAGAGGGTTTGCCTGGGTTTTTCAACCGTATCCCCGATCAGACCTTTATAGCCTCCGACACGCACGAACCCAAAGAAGGCCTTGCTGGCGAAGCTTTGGTTTGTGGCATGCGCGAATCAACTGGGGAGTGGGCGATGGTTCAGTTGCCGTTCGGAGGGTATGTGATTGTGGACCTCGACAAAGCCTTACCAGGCAGAAGCGGATGGCAGGCTTGGTGGGTGGACCCGCGCGTAGGGAGTAAGGAGGTATTTGAACAAAAGGACGAAATGGGGATCAAAACGTTCCTTGCACCCAGTGAGAATGATTGGTTACTGCTACTAGTAGCGACTTGATCCATAATCAGACCGATCTTCAGCATCAATATCGTCTATACTCCATCTGATTCCTGTGACGACTCCATTGCACCTCCGCTGTCAATACATGAACAGCCCACGTTGGGTTGGCATTGTGTAGACAACCAAGACAATGATAGCAGGGTTCCTCAGCCGTCGCAGAAAGCGTTTCACTGTCCGGGGAGTAGAGATTCTGTCGTTTGAGCAATTCTTTCATCACTACCGTAATCACATTGCGCCTCAAGCTCTCTGTGAACTGCCTGTGCTAGACAGCATGCTGGAAGATGCATAGGGCCAAGGTTGCCAACATCACATGTGCATATGGCAGCATCGTTTCATCAGGAAATCTCGACCACGGGACCGGTACGAGTTTGCACCGAACACGACCTAAACCCGTCCAGTCAGTCATCTGACGAGGATTGCTTCTCATGGCGTCCCCTGCACTGCTCGAGCTATCTGCATGTCAATTCTCATACAACATATTGACGTCAACCAATAGAATCATACTCCATGGACGCTGATGCCGCTGACATCGTTATTTGTGGAGGTACATCCTCGACTTCTTTGCCGCCGCGACCGCTGAACTTGCTTGTACACAGGAGGAGGGGCAGGGTGTCTTGTTGCTGCCAGGTTGGCGGAATCCTTACCAGATCTCGATATTCTTTTGATTGAGCAAGGTGGAGATAATCGCGAATCATCGCGGCTGTCAAGTAAGCACCGTCAGATATCGAATCAATCGTCTCATGTTTCTGACGTCCATCCTTTAGACCCTCTCGATAGCCTGTTCTGGCTGTTTCAAGGTAACCCGTACCGTGAGTGTCCCACAAATGCTATGGTGGTCCCATTTGAAACATTCTGCCTTCCCCCAGTCCGGAGAGCTGAGCGGGCACCTGTGTAGTGAAGTGGATTGAAAGTGAGCCGCAACCTAGTCTAGGAGGTCGACAACCTCGCATTCCGCTCGGCAACGTTTTGGGGTACGTTCTAGGCTCCGTGCCTCTGTGCCGGCCCACAAGCTATACTGTTGACCTCACTTCATAGAGGTGGAACGAGCATCAACACACTTGTCAGTAGTCAGACCTCTGCTTTTTCCTATTCTTTCACCAATACTCGTGTCTTTGACATGCGGACATCGTACTGATCCCTCTTAATACTTCAGATGTACAACACTGCGGCTCCCTCGGATTTTGATGACTGGCAACAGCCTGGATGGTCCTTTGGCGACCTCCAGCCTTTGATTAGAAAGGTAAGAGGTATTGTATTTACCGACTGACATTGGCAGACAATCAAGTTCCGTCCTGAGTGTGACGACTTGTCAGACCCCGTACATAGCTCGCAAGGATTGTTCGAGGTGACATCAGGAGGGTAAGTGTGGTATGAAACACGGTAGTGGTGCGAACAACCATCTGATATCATGTACAGGCATGAGATGAGATGGGGCGATGACCTACATGCAGCTTTTGTCGATGTCCGAGACATCCCAAGAGTGAATATACTTACCGACTACAAAACTGCACACGGAGGTGAGTCCTGCCCCTCTGCCGGCTGAAACGATGAAGAGACTGACAATCCCCGCATTGGACAGTCGGTCGCCATGTGAGTTTCACAGCTCTTCTTCGAAGTCTCTCTGAAGAATCTGCAGCCAAAACTCATTGGATTGAACGGCGCCAGATCCAATACGGCGGATACGTACCTCCATCCTTGCCGGGCGAAGAATCTCCGCGTGATGACTAGAACGACGGTATCAAGGACCTGCATTCAAAACGGACGAGCGGTCGGAGTAGAGGTATTGACGGGAGGCTCTGCGTCCGAGTCAGCGCATGAAACTCCCAGCAGGGAGGAGCCAAGGCCCGGTGGTAAAGGTCCTAGTCTGGGGGCCATGGAGCACGAAGACTCCGAATCGCTCTCGCAAACGAGCGGTATAGACTCCGCTCCCACAGGTGACTCATCCAAGACAAAGACGATAAAGGCAAGAAAACTAGTTATTCTCTGCTGCGGAGCCCTTGGCTCGCCTGGTATCCTTGAAAGAAGTGGAATAGGGAATCGCGAGGCCTTGCAGAAGGCCGGAGTGGAGATGACTATAGAGCTGCCTGGTGTTGGCGCTGAGTTGGATGATCATCAGGTGTGTATCAGATTGCTTTGAAGCATCACTGACTATAAATCAGCTCACCGTGTGCTGCTATCGCGCTCAAGACAGCCTTGACACCTTTGATGACTATTCACGAAGCCTCGAGGCAGTCAAGAAAGTGGCAGACGACGAATGGCAGAAAACTGGCAGAGGAATGGCAGCGAGTAACGGATTCGGTAGGAGTTTCTGTACACACCTGCTGTGAGCATCGGCCATCCTGACGTCTATGTCGCTCATCAGACTGGGGCTACAAAATATGTCCTACTACAGCGGATGTAAAAGCCCTAGGAGACGAGTGAGTATTGTTATTTCGCCTATGAATCCAATTCTTACTGACGTGATTGTAAAGGTTCGAGCGGTACTGGCATAACGAAGCTGCCGATAAGCGGAATAAGACCTTGTATTCTGCCGGTATGCCGTTGTCAAGCCGTTGAACTCCTCATCGTACTTTTAACTGATATGTACGCAGTAATGATTCCTTATTTCTATGCTTCTAAACCACGACCAGACACTGGCAAATACTTCTCGGTCGGAGGGTTTCACAATTGTACGTCTCCCCTCTGTGTGACGGACTTCATCGCTTGTAAAGAGCTCCCAAGGTTTGAGGCTGATTTTATTCGAAGACCCTGCGTCGAGAGGTAGTATACATATCACCTCTGCAGATCCATTTGCTCCTCCGAAGCTTGACGTTGGTTTGCTCAACCACCCTGCCGATCTTCCCGTCCATGTGTGGCACTATAAATTGTCAGCCCAACAAACGGTGGAAATTAGATTCAAATGCTGATGTGCAAAGTAGACAACGAGAAGTGATGCGTCGTCTTCCTTTTTTCCGCGCCGAAGAGCCATCATCTCATCCTCGATTCTCTTCCAGCTCCCAAGCTCACCTTGTGACGGCTTCCGATGAATTTGTCAGCCCTAGCCGAGGAGACAGAATCAAATACTCGCCGGAGGACGATCGGGCAATTGAACAATGGGTTAAGGAAAACGTGGCTACAGCTTATCATTCGATATCGACATGCCCTATGCGTAGCAAAGAATCTGGAGGCGTCGTGGATCCAAAGCTGAATGTGTACGGGGTTGACGGACTGAAAGTCGCTGGTGGGTCAAATAGCATATATGGGAAGCAGCTGATCGCGTGTTTAGACCTCTCAATCTGTTCTGGGAATGTCGGAGCCAACACAGCGAGTGTTGTGTTGTTGATCGCAGAGAAGGCGGTGCAAATCGTGCTAAGTGAGCTTGATCTCTGAGTAATCGTCTTCAGGATATTGCGGGCGATGCTGGTGTTGGACTATAACTTGTCGTTGACGCAGCTGGTTTGTACGTGCTATGCAACTTTTCCTGCTGAATGTAGTTGCGGTAAACTGTGTACCGACTGCTGCTGTAACTGATTTTACTTTGGCTTTGTACCTACCAGTGTTGCCAGCCGTTCTGAGGAATACCGAGAACTGCATGTCGATATGACGCCAAAGAAATGATGGGAAGCTCATAGTTGCTCAATTGAAGGCTCACATATTCTACTTTAGTATGGCGATGACGTCGCGGGAAAACGGGTACATATCATGTCGGCCATGAAGAACTGCGGTAGCGGTGAGGAACTCAGAAGGGCCACAAATAGGTAGTGCAATCACAGTGACAGGGTTAAAACTATCTGCTGCTTGACGAGTCCTGTATTATTCCAAGGTTCCCCGCTGAATGTCCTCAGATCGGCAAATAAAGCTTACAATTGGCCCTACATTAGTTCACTGGTGCGATCGCTACGTCTGATTATGATGATTGACTATTTCTCGATGGCAGGGTCATCCTTGTGATCTTCCTTCCACCATTTCGTAGCCTACTCCAACATCAGTACCCCGTTCAATGTAATGCATGTCACCCTCACCTTCGCCGTAAAAGCCTCGTCCTGCAGTACGCGGATACCAACGCAGGCCAATCCGGTGGCTGCTTTCCAAGCCTCTTCATGTGCCTCATCTGATCGAGCTGCCTTAGCAAACTCGAAAGTATGATTGGCCCGACCATTTATCGTAGGGATACCGAAATTGGTATGGCACCTAGCGAAGTCAGCAAAACGAGTACGTCTCAAGTTCTGGAATAGACTCACGAAGGAAGAGCATACGTAACATTCCCAAAGTCCGTAGAGGCGAGACCCCCAGATACACCACCGGAGTCGGCTTTCACGTTGATATAGGTTTTAGTGCCAAATAGATCCCTTACACAGGCAGCGTACTCGTCCTACACTATGAGTCTTGGCTGTATGACCTGACTTACAGCGAGGGGCAAGCAGTTCCGCTGATCGTAGCATAGGTCGTCCGTTGTGATCTTCACGTCACATCCTGTCGCTTTGGCCGCGGCGCTGATACCATTAGCTACGAAATGAACAAAACATGAACCCACTCAAAGCAGGGTAGCACTTTCTCTCGCAATGCTATCACCGAACCTGCAGATGGGGCTCTAACGAAATACTTCATGGAAGCGAAATCCGGAATGACTTTAGGTTAGTCGCAATTTGAGCTATGCCTCACTATTTGCTGCGGCTCCGCCATTGGTAATAATACCATGAACACTTTCTGGTTAGTGACTTTCCTTGGATACACCTTACCGATCAGAAGGGTGCAGTTGCTGCCGCATGGCAGAGACTGCGCCGTAGGCCACATGTACAGCATCAAGTGCGTTGATGCCCTGTATGGGGTCAGAGCAATAATATCCGGTTTTCACTTACTTCCCAAGGCTGAGCGGACGCCTGAGACGGCACTCCAGTATACTCAACCCAGATACTCTGGATAGCAAGTGACGGTAGAACACTATGTTGGCCTCGGGGTTCAGCATCGGGATGGGCCTAAGAACATCAGACGAAGCTTATCATTGACAACTGACCATCATACAGATATCCATATCCTTGTCTGACGTATAGTGAGCGTCCGTTTATCCATGTCACCTACATGCTCCTGCTTTGAGCAGCTTGATTTTCCCTTCACCTCCTTCCTCGGCTGTTGCGACTTTAGCATGTACAACGACGGACGTTGGCAAATAACACTGACCCGGAGTTCCCAATAGAACCACGGTACCGTCGATGCTATGCTTCTGCATAGCACTGCGCATTCCTAGCAGTGCAGCAATTCCAACGACGCAAATGAGGTTATGACCACACGCATGTCCTGCCTTGTATCAACAAAGCTGTATTTCGTCAACGTCAATGGGAGAGTCTCACCAATTCGAGGAAGAGCGTCAAACTCGCTGTTGAGTCCGAACACCCTGCCGCCTTTTCCAAATGTGTAGCTTGCTCTGAATGCAGTGTCAAGGCCTTCGAAGCTTTCAACGACAAAGCCTTGCGATTCGAGGTAGGCTTTCACTTTGGCATGTGCTTTGTGCTCCTCGTACCCCAGCTCTGGGTTGTCGCTCAGATAAAGACTGATATCTTTGAGATCATCTGCGTGAGAGAGTATTTCCTTCCGGACAGTGTCTGCCGCCTAAATTTCGACGAAGTCAGCTGAGACCCATACATAAGACTTACATCTTTGGAAACAGCACTTCGATGAAGACTGTAAGGGGGAAGTGGATCGTCATGAATAGACCGCTCTTCTCTGGCTTCAATGCAAGACTCGTCTTTGTCCGAACACTTCCCATCCGGCAGAATGGCCGTGTCTGTAGTCGGACGTTCATGAAGGGAGACCTCCGTAGCCGACGTCTTTGGCTTGCGGCATAGCCTAGAGAGGACGGAGAAACAGCCTGACATATTGTAGTCGATTGTCAAAGGCGCACTGTATAGGACATGCAAGAACTGAAGCAAGGTAGCGCTGGACAGTATCCCTATCCGCTTCTTCTCGGTCATCGCCGATAAGGCGGTGCCTGAAGTCATTCCGGAGGGCGACAGTCGCGGCAAAGACATACTCGGTGAGTTCGTGCTTGCCGATCGGGCTGACTCGTATGCTTTGGATTGCAATCCATTGGGTAGGTGTCTACAATCCTTGTAAGACTGGATGCGGGAGTCGGTGGAGACTGGTTGACAGGGCGGAACCAAGGAGGAAGACCTACGTCGGGGACAAAACCATTTCTCAGTCGGTAAGGGCAGGCGATCACAACTTCCTTTTGATTGCCTATATGTGTTACTTGGATCAATTCGGCTTTTCGGGCTTTACCTAGTTTCCAGCTTAGGGAGGATAACGGTGTCGCAAGCAGGTGCCGAGCAGGTTGTGGAGCAGTCGAGCGATGCCTGGGACGCAAAGAATTCCTCCAATGTAGGCAGTGAGGTTACAATGACTACCGCGGGGTCTCAAAGGACATGGTTATCTGAGGATGAGGATGAGGATAGATGCGTCTGCGTCGACTCTGACAGTGACTTCCAGGAGGAAACGAAAAGCCTTCAAACCAATAAGGGAGGATAGTCATGGGACAACAACTATGAGGGAACCCGTGTAACATGAGAATGAATAGCCCTTCATGAATCTATATGTGCATCTGCAGCAGTTTCCATTTATCGTCACGACATACCACTACCCCTAGCCCCACTTCTGCCTGGGAGATACCTCGAATCGTGGTCGACAGTCGACAATAAAATGTATTGACCAGCCCCAAATCGACAAAGTTATAAACTGCGTGGTCGACAAATTGGCTTATACTCTGTGTAAAGCACCGGATATACGTTCACACCCACCCGACTCCGGCGGGCATGCTAGAGTCGAGTAGAGCTCAAAGACCGAATGAAGTCATAAACCTGTGAGAGATTTTCTCCTGCTAGGCATCACCGCGGGTCTACCGGTAACGCGGTGCTAACGTTTGCATCTTCCTTCTGCCATTCCGCCAATTCTGCCACAATTGCCCAGCCTCGTCGTCTTTGAAGTGGAAACAGACATCAGATCCAGTCTGGTAATAACACTTCAACCTCATACTGCATAACCTATTTTCTTGAAATTAATACTGCTCTAGATATTTCTTCGGCAAAGGATGCCTTTCAAAAAATTGTATTAAGTGATCTGGTGTGAATTCAAATTCTGCGGTAGCGTTCGGTCTTCCAGCGGTATCACGACCATCCAGCGTGGGCCAAGAATGGCCCAAGTCTTCCAAAGTCAGAGCTCTAACTTCCACATCACAATCCCAGATTTCTTCGGTAACGCCTTTGTAAGGGTGAAGAACTGTCGAAGGCTCGGGTAGACCTGAGGAGGACTTGCAGCCGTTACGAGCGGCCCACTGTCGGCGCCATACGCGCACATCTGGCTCGGGACCGAATCCAGGGGCGAGGGGGAATGGCTTGCGGCCGTAAAATAGGGTGTCTCTATCCACAATCCCATGAGAATGAAAGATAGGAACAGGACGAGAGGGTCTGCAGTCCGAAATAGCAAAGTCCCCGGGGTACAGAGCTGGTGACACTGGCGAGAACGCGGCAAATAGAACCGAAGTATCGGGTCGACATGCGAGGAGATTGGTAAATCCTCCACCGTTGGATTTGCCGCAGGCATATCGGCGCAGAGGGTCGACTTTATAGTTGGCTGCCACGTCTGAAATGATGTCTTTGACATATTGTATCTTCATGTAAGCCTAAACCCTCCGCCGTCGACTTACATCGTCAACCGTGATATTTCCATAAGGAGCTCCTTGCCAGATGTTATGCATGTTCCAGTCGGTATTGTTTACTCCTTGAGGGTAGACAGCCAGGACGGGTAGGCTGTTGATCTTCAAGGAGGGATCAGACAACCCAGTGATCATCTCTTGGCGCAGAGAGTAGCCCCCAGCTAGCGTTCAGCTCTTGCGACGAGAAGTGACTTACCACCATGGAATGAGAAGATAATCGGGTGCGGTACTCTTGCATCGTACTCATCCGGGACGTTTAAAAGAAATGTGCGTCCAGTGGGCAAGGTCCGGAAGATATGGCCTTTGGGTGCGGAGTCGTGTGGGAGGACGAGCTGCTGCAGAGGCAACGACAAAGCGCCGACCGCTGACAGTACCAATGCCAGTGAGTATATCATAATCACACGAACCGTTTCAGCGGGAACGTTTCCGCAGTATATGTCCTTGATATCTTAACACCATTTGAGATGGTCGGACTTGAGCAGGGCGCAATGGCCTGTCACACCATTGTCCGTCATTGCCGGACACACTATCGTATTATCTTAACACCATTTGAGATGGTCGGACTAGAGCAGGGCGCAATGGCCTGTCACACCATTGTCCGTCATTGCCGGACAAACTAACGTATTTGGTATTCTGGTTTGAGGGCGGGTACCTACAGTCGGGCGCTCGACTGGGCGTGATCGGCAATTTCCTCAACACGTTGCCGCAGCTTGCCTAGCATGCTGCATTCCCGACGCCTCATACGACATCAGGCTGGCGAGCGGTGGGGAGCGCCAGGCACCATCGGCTACTAACTCTTAGGGTTTTGAAGTCCGTCGGATCATTTCGAGATCCGCCAAGGATTCGCCATAGATACGAGATATGGGCATAGTTCGAATCGTGAGAAGCGAGGCTAGTGAGGCTTAGTATGTCACATAAAGGGACGCTGACAGCCCTGCCCTCGCCCTCATACCGTCCAATATCTAAATATGTCCGTACCGACACTTTTGACAGAACCGCCTGTTGGCAAGGTTGAACCGCTGTATCCCAATGTGGAGAACATACCAGAGTCAGACACGGAAAAGGGTATATACACTGGGGATCCCGAGAATCCCGACCCGTCTATAGACGAAAAGGACCTCTTCGCTGCCAAAGCGGAGCTTGTGGAACTAACACCTCTTGAGGCTCTCAAGGCAAACGTTGATGGCGACCAGTCACCTTGTGAGTCGAATCATAGTGAAATTGGCTAAAGACCAGTCCCCGAGGTTGCTGCGTGTGTGTCCAACACCGATGATCCAACCATTGCATGTAGCAGTGAGTGAAGACGTTGAGGCTCCACTAACGATAGCCGTACGCGCTTGGGTACTCCTTACCATCTTTGTTATGCTATTTAGTGGCGTGAATACTTTCTTTGGATTAAGGTTGGTCCTTTCTTCTGCGAGAATTCTTGTTCCGAACTGATTGACGAGTGACTTAGATATCCCTCTCTCACCATTGGTTACGTTGTTGCACAACTCCTTGTCTTTCCCATTGGACGAGCCTGGGAGCGTCTCCCACGATGGCGTGTGCCACTCGGTCGTTTCACTTTCGACATTAACCCGGGTCGTTTCACTGTGAAGGAGCACGCACTTATAGTCATTTGTGTCAACCTTACCGCGGCAACGCCCTACGGGATTGGTGCAGCCGTCGCGACTATCAGTCCAGTCTACTGGAACAAAGACTTTGGAGCAGGATGGCTATTCTTGTTCTTCCTGACATCACAAGGCCTGGGGTTCGGCTTGGCCGGTTTGGCTCGTCGCTGGCTTGTCTATCCTGGCGCTTTGACCTGGCCGTCTTCCCTGGCATCAACCGTGCTATTCCGAGCGCTCCACGAACCGCAAGACCATAGCCCAGCGAATGGGTGGACGCTGACTCGATATCGCTTCTTCTTCTTTTGCACAGCATTCGCATTTGTTCTGTTCTGGTTCCCGGACTATATCTGGACGTCACTGAGTTCGTTCGCCTTCATTACGTGGATAGTTCCCAACAACCAGAAAGTCAACACCATATTTGGCATGTCGTCTGGTCTTGGTCTACTACCTCTCTCTATCGATTGGACACAGATAAATTACGCTGGTTTCCCTCTGACTAGTGAGTCTTGAATTGAAGTCGATGACTGATGTTTAGCGCCATTCTACATTACCTGTAACGCTTTCGCGGTAGTCGCAATCTTCTTCCTTTTCCTGTCCCCGATATTATACTATTCCAACGTGTGGCAATCTGCATAGTGAGTTTTCGCGGCTTCTTGAGCTGATGTACAGCCTACCTCTACTCTCAAGCAGCACTTTTGACAACACTGGCGCGTCTTACAACATCACTAAAGTCATCGACTCCAACGGGAACTTCAACCTGACCAAGTACGAAAGCTATTCACCAATGTATATTGCCTTGAGCTACTCGCTATCCTACGCTTTGTCTTTTGCTGCTGTCACCGCTCTGGTCTTCCATACTTGGCTTTACAATCGGAAGGAAATCTGGGCGAGACTCAAGAACGCATCGCACGGTGGAGAAGACATCCATCGCCGATTGATGAGAGCCTACAAAGAAGTCCCCGACTGGTGGTACGCGGTTCTAACCGTTGGGATGGTCGGCTTGGGGATCTTGACTACTTCCTACTGGGATACTGGACTTCCCTGGTGGGGATTTATTGTCTTCTGCTTCGGCTGGTGTGTGATCCTGTTGGTGCCAGAGGGTATCTTGGAGGGTACCACAAATCAGAGAATGTGGGTGTCGAGTGCCCGTATGTCGCTGACACTTAGCTTCCTCAACATCATTACAGAACTGGTGGCAGGCTACGTGTTCCCAGGCAAAGCAATCGCCAATATGATGGTCAAGTACGCTGCCCCCTCACCTCCACCCTCAACCCTGCTTTTGTTAACAGGTGATGACGTATACAAACAGGATCTTCGGTTACAACAGCGTGAAGCACGGTATGGACTTTTCTATGGACCAGAAACTAGGACAGTACATGAAGATCCCGCCGCGAGTGCTTTTCGTAGGCCAGATCTATGCGACAATTTTAGCGAGTATGACGTCGACTGGTGTTCTTCGTTGGATGATTGCCAAGTAGGTCGCACAGCAGAACAGAGCTGACCACCAGTATCAAAAACCTCTGCTCGCCTACCAACACTGACCGATTCACGTGCAATGGCGCCAGTCAGTGATCCCCTTCCGTACTTTTTGTTGAGCTAACATTTTGCAGAGGTGGTCTACAGTGCATCGCTCATCTGGGGTACCATCGGTCCGCAAAGAATGTTTCAATCTGGCCAGATCTACAACTCAATTATGTACTTCTTCATCATTGGCCCCGTCGTCACAGTCGGCATCTGGCTTCTATATCGCCGCTACCCCAATTCGCTGCTCCGTTACGTCAATGTACCAATCTTTTTCAACGCTGCTGGAAACATTCCCCCAGCCTCGACAACCCAGTATTCTCTCTGGTTCATCTTCGGTTTCATTTTCAACTTTCTCATCCGTAAAAGAGCCTTTGCGTGGTGGAAGCGGTACAACTACCTCACTTCGGCGGCAATGGATACCGGTACGGCCCTTGCAACTATAATCATCTTTTTCTGCTTAAGCTATACTGGAGTCAAGCTCACATGGTGGGGTAACACTGTGGGCAGCAACACTATGGACAAGCTGGCTACTCCGTGGTTGTCCATCGCTAAAACAAATGCCACGCACTTTGGTAAGAGTGTCGGCGAATTTTAGCAGGGAGGGATGCCACACGTCAAGGGGGCATATGGAGTGCGGCCCTGTAATGACCAAATACTATATAGCGCTGGATTATAATGAGGCAGGTACAGCGTAGCTGTAGTGTGAAATGCCCAGTGTTGGAACAACATGCTGTTGCTGAAAGCATTGGGCCAAGGGGAAACGATGCAATACCGTGCTGTTGCATGCGAATGGTAAGGGGCTTTCAAGAGTGCCACAGGACGATGTGAGACTCCGTCGCTCGAATCCTTCAGCTCAAGAGCCTGCCTATATCCTCCCATTGACGCCCATCAAAACTGAACTGTTAGCTCCCTCTGGCTCTTCAATTTTCCAGTACCTGATCTATACATCCCATGTCTAGAAGCCACCACCCATAGGCAATCGGGCGTTGACTTTGAGGAGATTGGCACAACCAAGTCTAGCGTGCTCGACGGGGGGGGTGGTGATTGGCCGAAGCCAAGGATTTTGAGTATGGCTTCATGTATCTCACCAAGTAAGTCGTCGACCAATGTCTAGTGAGCTGGAGAACGTATCTGTGCGTCAATGGTCGATGGTGTGAAGCGACGTACTCTTCAATGCGATGTATAAGCATCTGTCTGTCAATTTGGCGGTCACACTCCTCCCTTCGGCCGCAACAGCAAACGCCGATGCCCGCAACAGATTCAGATATCTTTTTTCCTTATTGTACTTAGTGCGTAGATGAATAAGATAGTACCTGAAGGTCAGGAGAAAACGAGTGCATACACGGGCTGTACAATACACGGTCTAATTGTCACTTCTCATCCTCGTCAGATCTGCCCTGCACTGTTTTTGCTAGCCGCACCGATTAGCCAAGGGCGACTGCCATAGTAGATACAATCAAATAGGATGCATCCATCTCGGCATATGATCAAGGTGGGAAGCCTTCCATGTTTCCACACTCCAGGCGTCCTTCTTTGATAACCGCGACGAGGTTTTTCTGCGGTCTGTCCAGGACCGTGATATCGTCACGAGGATCGTCCTTGAGAATTATCAGATCTGCGATAGCTCCGGGTGCAACAACACCAAGTTTTCCTGCATATCCCATCATTTCCGCCATAGGCATTTGATGAATTCCCTTCAGTACGACTAACCTGGACTGATAGTTGCTTGCTGAAGAATGATATGAGCGGGAAGGACAATCGAGCGGATCGTGAATGGAGTGCGTGCATGGAGTTGAGCAAGTCGGTACCAAAGCATATCTTGACGCCAGCTTCGTATGCCATCTGGCAATGTCAATATGACATCAAAAGCCCCTGCTCACCCTAAGCCAATCTAAACCCTTCTCCATGAAAAGCTTGGTTTCTCCATACCGCAGGAGGGAGATGTTTATCGAATGGAGTTCGCACGAAAGCACCATATGTGGCGAGGGTGGGGGTGAGCCAGATCATCCATCGAGGTCTGCGGGACTAGAGAACGACTCCACGGAATGGGGCGATAAAACAACGAGACTCAGGCGAACTAGGCGACCTAGGCGAATTAGGCGAAGAGAACTCAACGAGTTAGGGAACGGGGCTAACAAAGATCGAGGCTGAAAAGGGATGTCGGCGGTCAGGGGGCTAGGGGTCATAGGGAGGTTTGAGAGGTTGACCGCGAAATTACTTCGTGCCAAATGTGCGAGCGAATGCCAAGCTACATGGATTCTGCCGAAATCACACCGTTTCCTGCATCTCTACATGCCTAGACCATAATTATCCTTCTACACAGGCAAGTCTTATGTTATACAAGGGCGAAGCACGACGCTTTCAGGGCATTGCCGATATAGCCACGAAAAGCCGGTTTTAGATTTGAGACCGTCCCGGGTGCCACTCACGGCCTGTCGCGTCCCGGCGGGTCCGGATAGCCCCTGCGCCATCCCTTTCCTGCAACTTTACTGTACGGTGTCGCCGTTCATCACCTTTCCTATTCCAAAGAGTCGCCAAATAGAAATATACAAGACACCATGCCTCGAATCCCATTTCCTAAGCTTGAGGATGCGCCTCTGGAGTATCAACAGCAAGTGGCGCAATTCCCCGCTCTGAAACTCAACATTCTATCCATGTGGTCACATGCACCTGCAACGATCGTATGTCAGCACTATCCTTCCGATGAAGAGCAGATGTATTGATAGACCCTGCTGTTTTTCATAACATCATTCCAGGAGCTCGCTGCTCTATGGGGAAAAGCTCAATTCACTTCTCTCCAACTGAACCCCAGCGAGCGCGAACTTGTTATACTCCTCACCGGCGTGCTGGTCGAGTCTTCTTATGAGGCAGCACAACACGTTCCTATGGCACTCCAAGCAGGTTGTACTCAAAGTCAAATCGACTCAATCCTGTCTGACGGAACAAAAGACGGATTCCCCTCTCACGTTGAGCATGGTATCTTTAGCGACAAAGAGAAGATTTTACTGCGTTGGATAAGGGCTGTGTCAGCTGGGCCTCACGTCACGGACACCATGATGGACGAGGTGAAAACGGTGTGTTACCAGCGACATGATAAAGCAGGGGACCCGGCTCATCCTGTAATCTAGGTGTTTAGCCCACGAGAGATTACCGAAGCTCTTACCCTCCATGGATTTTACTACATGATTGGAAGGCTCACCACAGTGTTGGAGATCCCTGTAGACGAGGACGCCGGCTTTGGAGGGCTAGAAGTGATCAATGCCATGTCTTCCCTACAAAGAGACTAATGGGTCTTCTGGCAGTCTGAAAAGGCACAAGACGTCTCCGCTTAATATGCATATCGACTCCTATATGACTCTGGAGTGATCGCCATGTGTGAGTCGGCATCGTCCGATCGCCGGCTCAACAGATGGGGCGGAGTAGATAGATGGTACTAAAGAAGATCCAGCAGCCGCCCCAATATTCACCACTTAGTCCAGCGTGCCCACCAAAGACCTAATCTAAAAGGACAGATACATACGGGTTCTGATCAGGGTAATGAACAGCGGAAGTTAGCAGCCGCGAAAAATCGGATAGCTGCGTGTATCTAAGCTATTTTTAGGGCACTCGTTGAGAAGGGTGACTAAGTAGAGGCTACATAAAAGTATTAGAAGATTAGCTGGCGCTTAAATTCCGCTCTCGGTGGGTGTTGTGGACAAGGGATGGTAGCGGGAAGTTATAAAGGGTGAAAACACTGATCACAGCTTGGCGCGAGGTAACGGTTTCGGCTCTGACTCCAGCGCTTGAGCTAACGCCTGCGAGGCAGCCATTGCTATGTCCTGGTATTGGTCAGTCTAACACTCTGCACATAGGCACCACACCAATCCAAGATCGTCCCCTAGGAAATCAAACGGGAGAATGGTCTCGGCTCCGATTACTTGTGCCATAGCCGTAGAAGGAGCTCCCAGTGGGCGGGTTTCTGTCGAGACTTACCTGGTCCTCGTCTGGAGTTCCACCACTGACTCCTACACCGCCCAAGCAATTTCCCTCCCATAGTATCGGCAATCCTCCGGCAATCGTGCAGAACCGGCCGTCATTGCTATGCTGAATACCAAATAAGGCTCCCGAAGGTTCGACCTAATCAACGATTGTAGTCTCATCAGCTCCTGTTGTGCGTTGGAGAGATATATCCAACCTTCGCACCGTAGCTAGATGTACTCGATCTGTGTCCAGCAGCCGTGAATCCCTTGTTCATGGCCACATCGATGCTCGTCAATTTGGCACCTTCCATGCGGATGAATGCTAAGAGGTGGATCGAGGCATCAAAGACTGCAATGTTGACGGGAATATTAATTTTCTCCGCACATCTTTGACCGGCTTGCAGTGCGATCTGAGCCAGCTGTGGTGAAAGATTGAAGACGGTAGTCAAATTCGACATGGCTCAATGTTCAAGGTGATAGATTGATCACCGAGATGTATCGGTTGCTTTGAGGGAAAGAAAGACGTTCGGAAGTCGGAATTAACCGACAAGTGGCAGAAGTAGGAATCGAGATGTTCGGCCGAGCCCTTCCTCCACCATCTACCGCACCGCCGACAGTATCACTCTTGCCCCCTGCATTTGTGGTCTGGGGTTAAACACTCAACATGCTTAAAAGACTGACTCACTCTTAAGAAGGGTTCTACGCATGGGACAGACTCAGTTGAATGAAGCGGTCAAGTCATGACGGTCACGATCGGGATCCGCGATCAAATAGCTCCTCGACCCCTCCCAGCGTTGATGTATGAGCCGTACTACTACCAGCTATATTTGCCACTTCGTACAGGACCTTGGCATACCTTCTAGCTGGATGTCATTCTGGAGGGGAGCATTGGTCTAGCGTACGTGCGGCAAGGTCGACAAGTCGATACAGTGAACTTTGGCACGCCACACGACTCTCTTCGTGTCCCTTCGCCCTCGACCAAGACAAGCTTAGCAGTCACAGTTCACTACCCGTAACTCGAGCTCACCTAATTACAAATCATCGTTGTCTACTCGTCTTCGGTCACTCGAAGGCTTCCGAGTCGTAACACTAGTCATCAACCCTGTGAGGTGCACGGGGTATGAGAAACCCAGAGCAACTACACGTCAAGCCAAAGTGTGGGTTCTGTCGTGATGAATGAACGCTGGATTGGTCCAAG